>VZRL01004336.1:0-33426 GCA_013397895.1 Origma solitaria | reverse complement strand
GTCCTGTGCTTCGCTCCTCTCCTCTCCTCTCCTCTCCTCTCCTCTCCTGAAAATAGACTATTATGATACTAGTTAATAGGCAAATTTAAGAACAAATTAGCTATTTGGGGCACTATTACATTACAATAAATTTGGCAGGCAGTTGCTGATTAAATTCGATCTGTACTTACCTGAATTTGAGAACTTAACAAAGAAATTTAGAGATTCTTTAGACCATCAACATACAAGGCTAAAATAAATTTTCAGTCTTCAGCACTGGTGCTAGGTCCAGTCCTCTCTGTGCAGATATTACACAAATACTCTCTTACCCCAAGCTACAGTAGCGGTGTCATGAACTTAACCAAAATGGATCCCTGAAAGTGACAGTGAGCCTGTCAGTCCTCTAGGAGAGCTATGGGAAACTACACCTGGTTGCGATGCAACTTTCTAGGATTAAATCCCCCAGAACATCATGGAAGAGTGTATAATGAGAATTTTGCTCTTTTCATTTTGCTCTCAAATTCAAATCTGGATCCCTTCTGTTGTCAAGGTTTTTGAACCTTGAATTTTACTTTTGATGGATTTATCATCAACCATCCTTTGCACACAGTTGTTTCCATCTATTTCTGGACATACTGGCTGGGCTGGGATAGCAAACAGTAGGAGAACGTATTATCTTAAATGAGCTACATGAAACAGATTTCTGTCCGTGTCCCCTCGGCATTTCTTGATAACAACACTGTCAACAGATCTAAACATTGTCAAGATGTGTGAAAAGAGCTAAGTTTATGTCTGTGACTAGAACTTTTCAGAGAATGGGTTTCGAAAGTTTTCATGTTTTTATTTTTTCAACATATAGGCAAAATTTCCATAGAAAGCAGATACTTTTTGTAAAAATTTTTTGTCAGAACACCAGTTTTCTATTGGAAAAGCTTTGTTGGGAAAATGTTGACAGGCTCTTCTTGGTGTTTTAGTGGTTTCAACATTTCATTATATAAACTTGCATGTCTGCTAATGGAAGACAGTTCAACTTAAAATTTTATGACTTCTAGTTGATGGTTGTGACCAAGTTTTCACCACTCCTCTGAATTTTTTACAGTACTGATTACTCAGCCCTCAGCACATGCTCTGTGCAGTAAATATTCAGGTCAATGAGAGAAAAACTTTGTATATATAAAGCTAAAATATGGTTTTACTCGAAGGACAACATTACTCTTTGTATGGCCTTGTAATGCTTTTGCGCAAATACGAAGTAGCACCATAGAATGTAACATCTTTGACATTAACACAAGCCTTTCACCCTAACTTCCCCAGGATAAATTTCCCCCAGCAGTCTATGTGTGCAAGAAATGAACCAAAAGGAAAACACCATACACAATTGTCCACCTGAGAAGAAAGAACAAATGTGTGACACACATCAATTCCTGCTTTAATGGAATTAGATCCTCTGATATGTAATGATGAACACAATACAAAAGATTGCATAGAAGTACATTTTCGCTAAATTGTGAGGTTTTTACTGCTCTTTTTCTGGGATCATGTAAAAAACATATATATGGACCCATGAATATAGTTCTGAATCCAGAATATGGTTTCAGCATACCACTGAAATTCTTAGCTTGTCTTTGTAGATAAAATATTACTCCTAACATGTGAAAAGCAGTTATTTATGTATTTTTAGATACATTCCTTATTACATTAACCACATTCTACCTTATTGAATGCATTCTGTATGCATTTCTTTAGTTTCATATGTTTCTGTACGTCTGTGGCTCAAAGAAGTTTGGAACTTTTCTCCTTGATTCATTCCAAGTTGTGGGCTTGATCCAATCTTAAGCAATGAATGTCAGATTTCAGGGAGCAAGTGGTTTCTCCACACACAATTACTTTGATACATGGAGACTTCCCTTTCTTTGACTTAAATAAAGCTAACTTTGCCTGCTCCTCTGCTCTCATGTTCTAGATTTGCTGCTTGATCAAGTGCTTTCTGAGCAGCCCTGGCAATGCAATGGGGAAAGAGGAGTTGCTCTTGCCTGTAGGCAAGAGAAAGGAAAGCAATTAATGCTTGCAGTGAGCATAACTTATTTGCTAAGAATAGTTTTGATGGGTCAAATGATGAGTATTAGGGTGTTGAACTTCTTTTGCATTTCACCTCTAACTCGAGAAAGGCCTCCTGTGCACTTCTTCATCAAAGAACTCAATTTTCAAGTGCAAGGGTGAGTTTGAGGTCCAATAAACATAGTGAAATTCCCTAATGTATCACAATTACAAAACTACCTGGGCTAGACAGAGTAACTTTTCTGTTGAGTCACTGGATTAGACTCCTTATGTCGATGTGCTTATGTTCATTTATAAATCACTTTAATAAATAAGCAGCATTCCAAATTGCAATTTACTATCTTTAGAGAATTGAATAATTGCAGAATTCTTTACAGTATTTATATGAGGAAATTGGCAATTCATAAATGTTAAATTATGCTGTTTCTGCCTGTTTGCCAATTGCATAAAATTACTGAACTAAATCTTGCAGTCATCAGAGTAACATAGCTTAAGCTACAGCAAATTCTAAAATCTAACTATTCTGTGAAATGCAGCTTAACATAAACTTATGTCAAAGACTGTCATGCTGTGAAGAGATACTGCTGCCTCTTGTGTAGAATGGATACAGCCATGTCACAACTGCAGTGCACGGGAGTAATTTGCTCTGCTCCTCAGGGTTGTTAAAGATTTATTAACTAATTGTTTTCAGATGGCTTCATACTCTTAGGAAAACTGTTTTGTGCTTGGTTTTGGGCAATTACCTTATCTCAGTTGTTTTATAAAATATGCTCACTTACTTAATTATTCTCTGTGACTATTTTTTATTTTTACGCAATTTGTTTAATTATTCCGGCTGGCCTCAAAATATCTGATGAAGGTTTGGGTTTTCTGGGTTTTTTTAAATTGTTTTCATCATTGTTGTGGTTTGTGGGGTTTTTTCCTGAGTGTTGAATCAGTGAATTCATCAGAAGAGCTCAGAGCTGTGGTTTTGCAGCAGTTCTGAGTTTGGGGGTTTTTACGCCAGAGGAAAAATAAATAAATCTCTTTATGATATCAATTCTAATGATCAAAGACCTGGACAGGCTGTTTTGGTATTCTTTATTGATGTTACTTATGAAGCCACCTTCATTTCAAAACAGAAGATATATACTGTGTCTCTCTGGGATCCAAACTACACTCCTTCCCTGAAAAACAGAGGTGATGGTCTTTCAGTCTTGGGTATTCCTTTCCATAGAGTTTTCTCATGGTTCTTTCCACACTTCAGAAGCTCGGAGTTCCTTTGATGATAAAAAGAGAAAGAAAGGATTTTTTTCTTTTCCAATCTGGCTTTTTTTCTCACTTGAATGTGGTATCCATATACACCAGTAATAAGCAGTGCAGCACAGGCTGAGGCAAGCAAGTCAGAATGCCAGCATATGGATTCCTCAAGCAATCTGGTGTGCAACTCTATTATTAAGCTAGGAAACAGTACAGGGCACTTGACCCATCAATGTTACATGGCACAGAGATTGCTCTCTGGAACGGATGATCATGATTATCTTGAACTTGCTGCAATGGTTACAGGTTGAGTTGGTAATCACAAAAGTATTTTGTCCTGTCCCACAAGCACCTTGTCATGTAGCAATGCTTTTGGAGATACAGTATTTGAATGTTGTGGGGTTTGTTTGGTTTTTTTCTTTTGGATGTAACAAAATTTAAGTTGCAGGCTCATTTCTTGAATACAAGCATACAGCTAAATTCTCAGGCAGATATTTATTAGCATTTTGCCTTTGTAGCCATTTTCTGATCATTGTGCAGATTAAGTATTTCAGGATGAAAAAGTTACTGTAGTTTTTTAGCAAGTACCTCAGGCAATTTGCTGACATATATCAGTGCACTTGTCAAATGCTTTGACACAGATGTCTGGTTTTGGCAACTACAGAATTTGAATATCCTACCCTGAACATAGCTATTCATAGAGTCAATTCAGATCTGGTGTAGGTGGGTGCAACTTCATTGACTTCAACTCTGAGGCAGCCGCCTGTACTCAAGCTGAATTTAGGCTTAAAGAAGTGTGCCCAAACACAGACTGGAGAGCACTTAAAATGGTCCTATAAGACCTCTTGCTCTCTCTGTCTGTGTGGGAGGATGTGTCACAGGTGTTCCTGGGCCATCAGGGAGTGCCATGGCAATGATGAATGGCCTGGCCTCACCCTTCCCTTTGTCTGCAGGAGAGTTAGTTTAGAGTCAGAGTCAGCCCTAGGTAGTGGTTCCATCCATGTTCCAGTGCCAGTATTTACCCTCTGGCTATCACATTGCTTCCCCAGTTGGAGCTGGGAAAATGGGATTCTGTGTTTTGCCTTATAAATGGCTTCTTTGGCCACTGTAAATATTCCATATATGAAAAAGACTCTTTATTCTCCCTCCAGCCAGCCAGTCTAAATTCCTGTAGCTACAAATCCCCAGGATTATCATTATTATTTCTTACTTAACTGAGCTTTTTGCTAGTTTTACAGTCGGCATTGAGAAGGAAGGATTCTTTTCTGCCCTTGGAAGAGCAGCTACCCCAAACTGTCACTGTGATAGAGGTCCAGGCTGGGGGCACAGAGGCTCTTTGTCACCTCAGTTGTCCCCAGTTACTTTGGGTGCCCACTAAAGCTTCAACTGTGCTGCCCAAAAACACTTCTAGGGAGAGTTTCACATTGTGGAGAGGACAGCCAGGAAATTAATGACAACAGGATCAGCCTTAATGTACCTGCTAATATTCCATAGTCTGTGGAGGCTGGTACTGCCTCTGCAGCTGTTACTTCTCCACTCAGTGATCCTCCACACCATGAAATGCATTAGCCTGACTGGAGGGGAGAGGGAGGGCATAGGTCTCTAGCATTGCTGATAATCACCTGTTCTGCTCTGTCCCAATCCAAAGCTGTCAGCTTCCCTTCCCCTCTGTCTGGTATGAAGGGCCAAGTGAATGCATTGCAATTTGTAGCAAAATCCTAACATTAGCATGTTAATATTCCCAGACACTGGGATTTGCTAGATTTGTTTTATCAATGCTATGAGAGAAGAATAAAAACCTTGTTGTAGATGTTTGTTTGCCTGCAGATAGAAAAACAATTGCCACAGTATATTTGGGATTGTCACTGCATATCATGTCTAGATTTGATTTTTCTCAAGATGGTTGTGAAGTGAAACCCAGAGGATTGACACAATGTCTTTGCTTGTAAATCGCTATGCTGAGCTGCTCTGCTGCTATTGGAAATAATCACAAAATATGATGCTACAAGACACCCGTCATCCTCTGGTTTGAAGAACACTTTTAATTTTATGCTCTACTTTCACATAAATGCCCTCACTTGCAACTTAACAAGCCCCCAAACATTGGTTACCAAATGATCATATTATATCAAACCCCCCCCCCCTTTTGTTCTCTCACTATAAAATTGAACAACTGGGATGGAGAGAATTTGGCTTTGGTCCAAAACATGGCTAGATGCATCTGCATTTGGCTCTGTGCCCTAAGATATAATATTCAAATGCGAGTTGTCCTTAATTTTTGTTTAAATAATCCTTCTTTTTTTTTTTTTTCTGGGGTGATAGCAGAGCTTGCAAGATGTTTTCCTCTCCTGTTGTCAGATTTTTATTATTGTTAAATGCAAATTCATCTCTTTTTCCCCATGGAATTCAGAAGAGATGAAAGCCAGTGGGACTGTTTAGAAATTAAATGGGGCCCCTAGAAACTGCTCATTCAGAACCACTTAATATTTAATAAAGAGTGGCACAACTTCTGTAGTTTTCTTTAAATATTTTACAAAGCATAGTGTGGAAACTTATTTCTCTGATTTAATTTTTTTCTAGAAAGAGCTTTATTACCTATGAAATACTAAAGGTCTTCTACTCAAACAGCTTTAGCTGATACTGCTGTTGGTTAATAATTGTACATGTGCTATGGACAGTAAGGGCTAGGTATATATTTTCAGGGTGGACCTGCTCTGACTGCAGTGGGATTTGGGTTAAACTACAGTAGACCCTTGCTTGCAATAGAGTTACACATAAATCCTTTGTGTATGAAGCTTCCTGTGATTAAAGAAGGGCAGGACTCTGAGAAATGACGTAGTACAAAATTAGCTGCAATTTCAGTCTTGTCTTGTATTTTTCCATTAATGCTGCCCTAAATTCAGAGTCATAAAGGGGGGAGCAGGTCAATGGAGAGTGTGACCTTCAGCTGAGAAAACAATTGCTGTATTTTCAGTGCTTTAGATTTTTTTATTAGTACTGATAGTGCTGAGCAACAGTACCAATTAAATTGGTGTAAATAGAGATTATAATGTGATTAGTGATAACACAATTGACAATACCTGTCTTTAATAAACAGGAGTGTCAGTATGTATAAAGCATCACCAACATGTTAAAGCTTGGTATTTCATAAGACAGAAGAGCATGGGGATTGCTTTAAGACAGCAAGCTGAAAAAACCATTTCATTTATAAATTAAATGTGTTTTAGTGTTATATACCCCTGCAGGTAATTCACTCATTGGGGATAATCATTCAAAATCTGCTCTGCTTTACTAATAAGCTGAAAGAGAGACAGAGTGGCATTTCCAAAGACACTGTGGGTTCTCTTAGTCCTTAGGAACAAGTTTTTTTAGCTTTGCTTTGGTTTTGATTTTTTTTTTAAATTTAAAAAATGCTGAGTTCTGTCTGGAGAGTAGTCCTAAAAGGCTAGGTTTATTAATTTTTTCTAGATTTACATGAACAGTTATGTAAATACTGACAAATATGAGGACTTAAAATACATACTGTGTGATGGAGGAATTAAGAGTCTCCCTTAGCCATGTGATCCAGCAACCTTGAGTAAGGTATTTATATCAGGTATGGTGAGTAATAGTAAGTCAAGTGCTTCAGTTGCTGAAGCAGTTAAAAAAATAAGTTTTTGTTTATTATTAAAGTATTTCCAGGGGCTGAATTTCTCACTGTCACTTCTCATGCTATAGTTACTCTTCCCTTACAATAATGAATGGAAGATTTTTAGCTTGTTGTCAGGGCTGGCAAGGTGGACTACCAGACTGCTGAAGCAGAATAGGTTTAGGTCTTACTAGGTGAAAGTGAAAATGAGTTGGTGTCAATAAATGTTGATCTCCAAGAGGTAAGAAGATGCAAAAAATTTCATCTTGTCATTTTGAGGGATCAGCTTTTACTGAAATTGACTCAATAAAATCACCCATTCCTGGCTTGGCATTTTGTCTTCCTCCTCTTTTCTCCCTATCTTCCTGCAATGGTACAAGACTTTTTGCCCCTCAGCTGTAATTGTGAATGAGATTCAGATCTGGGAGATCTATAGTGGCTGTGGATATATAATATTCAGCAGTTGAAACAAATGTGATAATGCAGAGTCCCAAGAGAAATGATTTAAGAACTTTTCTGTAAAACTCTGGTCCTGGTTGCCACATGGGTTGCAGCTGACCAGCATTGAGAGGAGATTTAGCAAACCCAAATAAACACTGTTACAACATACTGGGCATAATAGCATGTTCTGTCTTCCTATTCCTATTTTCAAAAATGTTCTAGTAAAAAATGGAGCTTTGCTTAAAGATACTGTGAAGGGGACTCTTACCTTTCTTAAGTGGTATAATGAAGGTCACTTAAAAATTGAAAAATGTGAATGATATAACAGAGTTCTTTTGTACTGACCTTACAAAAAAAAAGAATTTCTTGATGAGGCCATAAAAGAGTTTCTTTCAAGATAATTTACTAAACCTTGTGATGAAAAAAGCAAAGGAGGTGTACCTCTGCATGGAACAAAACAGTCATGCATTTATCTAAATTAGAAGGGAAAACGGTGTATTTCTCCTAATCTGATGTTCTTTTCTTTCTTTTGTTTTTACTAGAAGATTTCACAGATAGATATTTGTTCCTACTGAATCTATTCCTTATAGATTCATATAGATCTATTCCTATCTGGCATGGTGACTTCCACAAATGAGCTATCACAAGTGTAACCTATTTTTTAATTTCAAGAAAAGATTTTTACTAGTAACTTCTGCTCTCCTTTGACAATGAGCAAGGAGTTTGCTGGAAGACAGCATTAAAATAATATCACCTCTCTTAAGAAGGCGGCAGTGGAGGCAGACCTAATTTGTTTACACTGCTGTTAAATTATAGAGCAGCACGAATGATGCATGAATCATCACCTGCTGACATTTTCTTTAATTGATGGTTGCAGAACACAGTGTCTGCATGGTTAGGCACTGATGTCTGTGTCAGAAATTATAAAGATAAGAAAACAGGGTACTTGGTATGATTTGACCACTTGGTTATGGTCAGTTCTCCAGTGAGTGATGTTGTGTTATCTACACTAGGAGACTGTAGCTGTATATTGTGGAGATAGCATATGAGGCAGCTTTTCAGTTGCATGAAGCTTCCATTCTCACCAGCTGCGGGTCTCCTGTGGAAAAACATGGTGGTTCATCAAAAGGCCAGAGCAATGATGTCACTATATCAGTTGTTTATATTGAGACCCTGAAACTAAACTGAAGCAGAGATACCTGTGAGGGCTGATCCGCTGGGCTGGGAGGTAGATTGAGGCACCTCTTGTTGCTGTCTCCTGAAATTCACATGTGGATGTGCAGGTCCAGTGTCACTGCAACTGAATGTTTCTGTATGAGTTAACAGGTTGTTTATAAGCAACTGCTGATGTGCATTGTGCTTATATTGATAAGTGAGTGTTATTTTCAAGTTTGACAAGAAGATGGTTGTGGGGAACTGACTTGTGAGTCTCTGCTATGACAGTGTTGGGTGCAGTGCCTGTGTTACATAGAGGCTCACATTTCCTTGTGCTGGCTGGCTGCCTTTCTGATACAGCCTGTAAGGACCTGCTTATCTTTAAGTAATTTCTGAACAGTGGAAGTGTAGTGTAACTTCCCCTCATTCATAATCAATAAGTGAAGAGGCTGAAATACTTATCAGTGTGCTTCAGTGCAGATACTTTCTTTTCTGCTTGGGCATGTGTCTCTTGCCCAGCTGCTGCCTGGGTGTGTCCCACTGTGTTCCCACAGTGTCTTCTTCATCTCATCTCCTGCGAAGTTCCCTATTGCAATACCTATGCTGAAAACTCCTTTCAGCTGCCCCCTCCGCAACAGTCAAGCTCTTGTGATAGCCACTCAAAATCCTTCCATAACATATTTGAGTTGACTGCAATATGGAGGTCATGGGTCACATATCCATGTCATGTCACTGGATTGTGCTGTCTACTGCTAATTTTAGGCTACAGATTTCCTGAGAAACAAATTAACTTCCTCTATGGCTTGTGTAGCTCCAACTGCACCTTTTATGTGACATGGTTGCTGGGAAGCAGTACAGTCTTTTAGCTGGCTAGTTTGGCAGTGTTCTTTTCTGCAAATGGTTTACATCTAGCTCATAACAAATATTTTGTGTCCATTTTTCAATATCTTTGACTTTCTCATTAAAGCCTCTCAAATGTCCAAGGATAGGGGGCTTTTTTGCCTTTCCACAGGAAGGAAAGAGTCTTTACTGTAACACTTCCCTTTCTTGGTGATTTGCTTTCCCCTAAAGCTGTGGAAGCCATTTCTTTCTGTCCTTATGCAGTGAAATCCTGAGAAATTGTGTGGCCTGCAGCAAATACCACTTTCTGTCTGAAGTCCCTCAGCACTTTTAAGCACCTTTTGAGTCTTCAGACCCTAGCAAAAGAGGCAATGCTTAATCCTTACAAAACAACTTTTCAATTTCCGATTCCTATTCCAAAATTCCTGTTAAAGATAAACACGGAAAGTTCATTGTCAAACCTATGTAATGTATCAGCCACAAAATTAGGTTATTGTACCAGAAATTATGTGCTTTCTGAGTTAAAAGGACATCTAAAAAGAAAAGCCATTTATTTCTCCGTAACAGCTTTAAAAAGCAAATCCTACTTAGAAACTTTAAAATTCTTTCCAAAAATACGATAGAGCTGTTTTAGGAGACCTCAAGAGCCTGCTTTAAAGGCTCTTTCTGTCCATTGGCGTGTATCAGCTTACAGAGTTTTTTCTCGTTCTGTTTTTCAGTGTTCAACCCTTGCTCTGTCATTCTCCCAGCCCACAGAAGCCAAAAATTCTCTGAAGCAGCCTTTGATGCAATTGGATTTTTTTGCTCTTCCCATCTCAAAAACCCCACAAACAAACAAACAAACAAAACCAAAGCCAACCAAAAAAACGATCAAAACACAAAACCCCCACAAGAAACCTCGCCAAAACCCTAGCTTCCCAGTACCACTTGTGAGACCAATTTAATGGTAATGCTTCAGTGCAAGAACCAGTCAAATGGGCATGGCAGGGGTTAAGGTGAAAACGTGATGCTTAGTTGTCATTTAAGCGAGCACAGACCAGAGAAGTGATGCAGAGCTACTCATCCTTGCAACTGCTGCATAGCATACATACAAATTAATTTTTTACTGGGATAGGGACACATCCAAGTCTTTGAATGCAGACCATTATGTTAACCTCAGTGAGCTCTTGGGTCTTCAAAAATAGCTCAGAGAAAAGACCCATGTAATTTATGAGGAGTCTTTTGATATTTGGACTCCCCAAATCAGCAAATGAAAGGTATCTTTGTTATTATCTCTTCTGTTCCTATTACATCTTCTTCTTCTTTTCTGAGCTCCCCACACAATAGGGTTTTTGATGAGCAAAGAAGTAATTAGATTATTTTTCTAGGTCCTCTTTGGCAGCAGGATTTTTGAAAAGCTGAGAAACAGTCTGTGTTCCTTTTCCTTGTTAACCTTCTTCTGTAATTCTGCTTTCCAACACCAGTAACTCCAGAAGACTTTTGCATTCCAAAAAGAGAAATTTAATCTGGAATTTCTGCTATTTTTCCAAAGACCCACTTATCACAGCACGTGCAGGGGTAGAAAGTGGTTACTCACCTGAAGTCTATCTTAATTTAATTTAGTTCCTCTCTTCCCCAACACACCTGCCCTAGGGTGGTGAGTGAGATATAACATATTAGTCAATGCAAGTTTTCTGTAATGGTCTCACAGAAGTACAGGAATAGAGTTGTGAGATTGTAATATAGTTGTTAATATACCTATGGAATGCATGATTAAGGTCTCTGCAGTACGTTGTGTGGGAAATTTCTAACTCTTTGTCGAAACGACCCAAGGTGGCAGGGAACAGCTAAAATCAATGAATGTTAAAATTCTCATTCCTGTTAAGTGAGTAATTATTCAAAAATTTCAGTGAGTTTAGGTACCAGGGCAGAAATTCAAACCCCAGATGACACAGAGCTGTGTGGCCTCCTAAAGGAACTGCTGACCAATATGGAGATATAATAGTTCCAGACCCCACAGGAGAGGACTCTTACCCTAGTGGGAACTGATTCTAAGATCCCTCATCTATATAAAATGACCACACAGAAGTTTGTCAAAACAGTGTTGACAAAATGCTATTTTAACATAAGCAGTAGTCAAATGCTTGATAGGCTTGAGCTAGGGTCCTAGCTTGGAGTGTACACTGGAACCAATCTTGTTATAGGGCTCCGATTTTAAAACTTTTTTTAACAGCCATTTATAAAGCCATGGTCACACACAGTTTCTACCTGTTCTGGTACCTGTATTCATATTTGCCTGTGAACAGTTGACAGTTAAGTACCTCTATATGGGATCTCATTCATTTGAAAATATCTTCTGGCTCAAAATGTTGATCATAAAAATATTGTGTGCATGTTTCCCGCATTCAGTTTTGTTCCTCACTAGTTTCTGCATTGTGTACATTATGCTAAAATCTTTCTTATAAGAAATTCTCTTGTAAACTCAGCCTACCATTCAGGAGTCCAAACACCTTCTTCTTCAGTTGTTAATCACCACTAGTGGTGAAAATGCAACAGTCCATATTTCCCGCTGCCACAGCTTTTCACTCAAGGTTAGATGTAACACAAAATTAGGGATAACACGCTGGCCCGTGTATTTTGCGGTTTGTTGTCAACACTGCTTCTAAAAGGAAATAACCAAGCTCATTCTTTGCTGTTTTGTCACTGCAGGGCTGACAAAGAACAGAAGAAACAATAGAAACAACAAAGATTTGATTCCTAAGCAGATATTACTTGAAGGCAGTGACAAAATGTTTTCTAAATGGCTTTTTTATTATTATTCAGTGAGATTCATTCTCTTTATTCCAAATATGATATTTTAGGGTTTATACATAGTTTCTTTTACAACTTAAAGAATCTGCGTTTTGTCTATTTTTGTCCCCAAAATAAATAATATGCAGTTTTGCCAAGGGAGAAATTAATAAACTTCCCTAATAACTTTGTTCAACAGTTTGCAGGTGTCAGTCATAAATATCAACATAAATAAACAAAAATAATAGTTGTATAATATTAAAGAACCATAAATCAGAAATACCACATGAGTAAACTGAAATATCAAAAGATCTTGAATGAAGTTTCAGCCTTTAATTTCATATGATAATCTCTGGGTTGTGCATTATCTTCCCTGTTCTAATGATGCAGCAGCCTGCTACAGTCTCCTTTCAATAGGGAGTAGATGTAGCTTTTTGGGGGAAAAGCATTCTGCTCCGAAACAGTGACAAGAACTCTCTTCCTACAAAAGGTATTAAATATCCTGCTCTGCTATCTAATATAGAGAAGTTTTGATTCTGTAATATAAAATGTAGTAAACTTTCTTTAGCATCTGTGTATATCTATAGTCTCCCCACAGAAGCTTGCTAGAATTCTTGACATTTAGCTTCAAGCACAATATTTACTCTGCACCATGCTTATCTCCATAAGCATGGTGAGTGATCTGCATTTATCCAGGCTCCAGCTTCTGGTGGCAGAGAAGGGTACAAGCAGCTGACACTGTGACCCTGAAATTAGTCTAGCCTTAGTGCAAACAAAGCCTTCTGCTGAACAGTTATAGACTTTAGGAGAGGTTTTGGCAGTTTAGCAGAATTAGCTGTGACAGCGGGATGCTGCAGAGGATCCTACCACCCTTCTTCCCCCTGCATGCATGACTACTGTTACTAGAGGATGAGGAATGGGTGTGCAAAGTAGGTGCTTCAGCAGAACATATCCATACAGAAATACTGTGCTAGACCACGAAAGCCATCGCCCTTTTACGCTCTCCTAAAGACACTCTGACAACACCACACCTGTGCTGCAGCAAAGTTAGGCTTGTAATTGTAAGAGCAGTGACTGAAGTAATGTCAACCTGGCTCCACCAGCAATCCTAGAAATATCTTGCAGACATTCTCCCAACATTGGTGTGTGCAGAGTACTTTCATGGAAAAGGCATGTCTTTGTTTTGATGAAATGCAGAGTGCTAAGAAAGTGATATGTATAGATAATATTTTCCCTTTTATTTCATCAGCAGCCAATTCTATACCCATCCTGGAAGCTGCTCAGCTAGTAGATTGGCTCCTGATATGATGTCTGAAGTCCTTGATCAATTATTTCTGCTCATTTGGTTGGCTCAGAGCAGAGGCAGATTTCTGTACAGTTAGTGCTGGCTCACACATTCCCTGTTTATTCTCTGGGTGTGTTTGTATATATGTGTGTGATAGATATACAATGATGTGCTATCTCTGCGTCTAGAGCCTGGTGATTCTCTCTTGCAGCCTATGTCAAATCACCAAGCACAGCTCTGGGGGGCCATGAAATAAATCTCCCTCAAAAATCAGTATATCACTTGCATAGTGAGCGGAGTTTAGCACCCATCAGCAAGCAAGAAGTCATCGTGTTCTGCTAAAGCATTAACTTTTCCCTTCCCTCCAAGATAGTACCATGACCTGGCATTTGGAGGGCAGCAACCATATCATGAGGTCATTTTCACCACAGTAGTTCATCCATAGGGCTGGAGAAAGCCTTACACTTGGTGTTACCTGGGCTGCTCTGGGAGGTGAGCTGCTCCTTGATGGCAGAGACTTCTTTGGTGTCCTATTACCACTTTGCAAAGGTAGCTGATTGCCCACGTGGGGGTTTTCTTGCATTCCTGGCTGTTGTTGTTGTTGTTGTTGTTGTTGTTGTTGTTGTTGTTGCTGTGACAGTATGCAAATATGAGTATCCTGCACCCCAGGATAATGACAAGGGGTGGAGGTAATTTTTAAGGAGAAGCTGTATAAGCATGGCATAGTTATAGTTCTTGATGTAAAGAAAATCACCAATTCACAAAGGAATTTGATTACCTCTATCTATTATACACACAGTGAGTGATCATGCTACTAACCATCTGTCATCAATTTCATTTGCATCATCAACACCTGCCCTGCTTATCTGCTACATTCTTTTCTTCTCTGAATTCTTACACTGCTTTAATAAAATACAGAAGTGTTATTGTTAAAAACCAATTAATTTACAATCCTCCACAGAGATAGTATTACTTATATTTCAATTTAGCTTCTAATGACCTGCTTTCTTGCAAAATGACTTAATTCTGGTGTCAAAGATTAGTTATTAGACATTACCCTCATGCACCAGTCATGTACTGCTGAGACAGCTGAAGCAGTTCTAGGTGTCCCCAGTCATTAATCAGAACTCTGAGACATTTTCCCTTTAACTCATTGCAGAACCTGATTTCATCTGCCACTTTAACTCTTTGCTTTAGTGAGTGTTTTGAATCTACTTTTCTTTCTTGTCTTCACAGTTTGGACCTTCAAGGGGGAGAAAATGAGTGGAAGCCTAATTGCTTTGGAAAAAACTTGTTGTTTCTTGTGTTTTCTGCTGGCCCTTCGCTGAGAAATTAATTTTTCAGCTCAACTGTTATGTGAATAGGGACCTAAAAAGGAGGACTTCTTGTTCCCTACACTGGTTTTGGGAGAAATTAACACAACTGGATTTTCCACACAGTTATGGGATGTACATTCCTTCTGATGACAAGAGACAGTATTATAACAATAGACCATGGAGGCCAAGCTTCTTCCATGGGAGGGCCTTGGCAAGGCAGCTCTTGCCAGCCGCCTCCTTCCTGAGCTTCACAAAAGGCATTATGAAGCAAGTGGATAAATCCAGACAATTCTTACAGCACTGGTTGGGTTTGTGGGCATTCAGAAGGATGGCTGGTTTTGCAGTTCACACATTGATGTTTCATATACAAATTATTATGTGCAAACTAAGGCAGGGCCAAATTCTTCTTTCTCACCATATTTCAGGCACGGGTTGGCTTTTCTTGCTCATAGACTAATATGGCTTCTTCGCCCTTCACAAGTGCTGCAGCACTTTACTGAGAGTAACCCTCTTTATGAGGCATTTGCAAGCTGTGATTTGTAGACAGTAAGGGTGGATTTGACCTTTGGAAAACAGTATAAAGCACTATTTTGTGCCTTTACTGATTCTGTGCATAAGAGAAATAATTGCCATTACATTAAATCCCAAATCTTTAAAACATTTCAACAACTAGGACATAAAAATTGCATATACAAATGAATTGATTATATATAGAAATTAAACCTTTTAAACAATTTATGACAACTTCAGCTTTTGAACAATTACATACAGAGTATTTCTACAATGCAGAACGAAGTTAAAACTTCAGGCTTATAAAAACTCATTCACGGAGATGGCTTAACTGGCGGGATTTAGCATAGGAAAGGTTATTTCTTTTATTCACAGCCAAGTCTATATGCTGCAGTACTACTTCCAATAAAATTTTATTTTTAGCATGCTTAAGTGCTGAGATTGGGAGTGGGTTGAATTTTTTACTTTCCCAAAACAGAGTCATTTCTGTCGAAAACTGAAAAGATACCTAGTGATATAAAAGGCAAATAATGTCTCATTGGACTTCTTGACAACTGCATACCATGCTGGAAGAATAAGAGATGCCCTTAATTTTCCTAAAGCACAGGAACTGGCTGTAGAGCACAAGCTGATGAAACTTCAGCAGCTGCCTTCTAAGAAGCAGGATTTTTTTCGCAATAGACTATCAAGGGACATGTGAATAGTATACCAGACTAACTCTTAAACAACAGGCATTCTATGAAGTGATCAAGCTCAGCTATGAGGGCCTAAGAATAACCTCCTTTGGATGGCAGAATAACCTCCTTCGGATGGCAAAGGTGGGACACTGCTCTTCACATATTGTGAATGCTAAAGTCATACATAAAACATTTTGCTGGGTGAATGTTCTATTTTTGTAGTTTATAATTTTTGCAGATAAAATTAATCTGAAACACTAGTATCTTAAATACTGTGAGGATCAGCCCTTTGGACAATATAGTATATCTCTTTGTATGAGCATCTTTAATAGTGCTGCTTTCCAAATTATATAGACTAATTACTTCAATCAGGCTAATAAATACTTCACATTTATAAACAGTTTCTACACAGGGTGATGGAGCATGGTGGTAGGGTAGGAAACATCCAGCTGGAGCCTAAAATGTCTTCAGATATAGTCTTAAAATAATTCTGTATTCAAATGGTAAAATGTTATGCCTCCAACTCAGGCACATCATCAGCATCCAGATCAGGAGTTATGCCAAACTAGATGCAATCTAATATGGAAATGAGATGTTGGCCTTGATATTGTGTCATTCTTCTGAATGGGATCACCTGCATCCATATCTCCTAAGAGGAAATTTCAAACAGAGTTAGCTCCTTAAACCTTCTAATTAAAATGAGAAATCCCCAGGCTTCCATGACTCAGCCTCAGAAAAAGATTATTAGGAATTTAATAGGGAAAATATCTCGTCTCAGACCATCTGTGACCCAGTGCTCTGTGAGAATTTAAAGAAAACTGGAGGGAGGAGGTGCACGCTCCAAAGCACACTCTAGAAGTATTTTGTTGGAGATGCAATAAATCAACATAGTTAGAGTACAACCTTTTTCAGATTTAATTACAGTTACATAATTATTAGCAAAGCAGTCTCCTCTGAAACTGTAAAACTCATTACATCAAAAATCCCCAAGCTCCTGATGGAATTCACGAACTAGTTACTCTCTTCCTAGCTCTGGCAAAACGCAATAAGATGCATTTGATTTTGTATCCAGCAACATTTTTAGTGTGCAGAGCTATTCTATTCTGTTCTATTCTATTCTAATAATTTTGGTTTGGGGAATATTCCTTATTTGCCTTTTTTTTATTATAAAACATATTCATTTTCATTTGTATGTTTTTCTCCTCCTGGCATGGAATCTAGAGGTAAGCACTCAGGGACAGATACCGTCTCCCCTTTGTTGAAAGGGGTTCACATCTCATTTCCTCCATCACTCTAGTAGCTACTGATTGAACTACAGCATGGATTCCCTGATGATGATGACAAAGGACAAAATTTTTATTGTCTTTTCCCAAAGGTTTTGCTATGAATACACTATTTCAAAACCTGTCAATGATGTGAACAAATTGCCACCAGGGAAGACTATTTGGTGTCTATATCAAGCAAACCTGGGGCCAGACATTTCCCTGGACATTGTTGCCTGATTAGAGACTTTAGACAGCTGCCTCCTGGCTCGTCTGTAAGACAATGGAGAGATTTCAGGATGCCCTAATGGGCAGGCTGACCCCTAAATCCATGACATCGCTTAATAGATAGAAGCAGTAAGAAGCACCTCCCTCAGAGAGCTGAGAGAAGTGAAGAATGGTGATGGCCATGGCTCCTTCAGAGTCACATTATTTCACAGCTGGTGGGACTGGGCTGAGCAAGAAGCAAGGTCGCAGTCCAACCAGATGAAAAACTACAGCAACCCTCCTTTTCTTATTTCTTCCCTCAGTCAGAAAATTGCAATTCTTAGAAGAACTTGTGCTAGCACAGCCCAGCCATCAGCCCTTGTCCCGGTTTCGGAGACAAAGGTCTCAGGGGGAGGCACTCCGGGATAGGGCACCTCCTCCCAAGAGGAAGAAAGGGTATCCCCTCTTCCCTCTGCAAGGAACAAATCGAAGGCAGCAAATGAAAGTGACAAAAAACCAGAAATATTTATTAACACAACAAATCAAACTATTGGTTAACACAAACAATAACCAGTAAAGAAAAAAACAGAGAGGGGAAAAGGAAAAGGGTGCTCACTAGGGACTGCAGGTTTCCCCGAGATGGGACCGGGGCCCACCGGGGCCACTCCATGGGTCCTCTGGGGCTGGAGAGGAGGAGAGTGGGACAGCGAGACCGGGGGAGGAAAAAAAACCAAACCAGCAAAAACCTTCCTTCAAGCACGCGGGGGAGAGCAGAGAAGAGCAGGGCAGCAGAGCAGCAGCACAGTGCCTTCACCTTTGGCTCCCTCAGGCCCTTGGACCCAGCCATAACTATCGGCTGCTGCTCGAGCCGGTCCATTGAACTGCCACAGCTCCGGCCCTGCCCCCCGGGCTCACCTTAAAGGTGCAGCCACCCTGGGCATTAAGCAAGAAGTTAAGGAATAGTGGCTTCATGCTGTCACTCCAGGACAGCCCTGGGAGGTACCCCTTAAGCTAGGTGAGTCTTCAGTTTTTTGTGAACTCATGAGGCACAAGTCTAGGAAAAGCATCATAGTATGTTAAGGCATAACCCATGAATAATCAATGCTTTTGTGCCACAGCACAAAGGTGAAATTATATTTACCGGTTGAAATTGCTATGATTATACTGCCAGATGGAACAAGACCAGCCTGCTTTTTCTTGAGCTGCATAAAGTTGAGGCATCAGACAGTAAATGGTCCTCCTGTATTTACCCATGCCAAAATACAACTTTGTTGTTGTATTAGTTGACTTGAAAAATTGCAAATCTTGTCCTGGTAATTTAATATATGCCCAAAATTTCTCAGCTCAATCCAATCTTTTTTTTTAACCAGTAGACATAATTGTAGAGATAACACTTCCCCCAAGGTTTGAACTAGTGCCTTACAAAAGTTGAGATACTGAGCTATACTGGGTCAGGTATATTGGGATATTCACTTTAGATCTGCATTTGCTATAACTCAATAATCTTCACAGAGATTTCTCCTGGTAGATATTACAGGTTGCAAAATAACAAGAAATAAAATACAAATTAGTTTTGCGAAACACTTTAATGTGATGTGTATCCTATATTTAATAAACGATACACTTAAAATACTCCAAGAGAGATTAAGTAAGCGAGAATGAATAGGTGCCCTCTTTCCTGCAAGGGGGCTCAAGGATCAGGATGTGCATTTCACGTGGCACCAGCTGAAGTAAAGGTTGTTGCACTATGTTTCTGGTAGACAATACATGAATAGATGGTTTAGAGAGGAAGGAAGAATTATAGAGACAGCTTGAAACTGGATTTCTAAACAAAGAAGGAGTCAGTTGTTTGGATTTTTTTAATTTTCTTTTCTTCCCTAGGAAAAAACAGTTTATTGAAGTGTTCTGGAGAAATGCATCTTGAGGAGATCACAAGGAAAAATTACAATAGCTATGGAAAGAGGAATATATAGTGTAATACTTGTTGGTGGGCTGAAGAAGAAAATATGGTATATAAAACAGAAGACAAACACAGGACATGAAGAAATCCTTGTACCATCTATGGTGTTTATTTGAATAGAAGAGAGAGATCCAGATCTTGCTGCTTATCTGAATAAATCTTCTGAAGCATCTCACTGGAAAATTGTACTGAGCTTGTTTTCTTGGGCACATTCTTACTTTGTGAAAGATGGTCTCAGGAGGTTTATTGGCATGGAGGCAGAGAGCATGATTTCGGCAGTTATGTGGGCCACTGGGTAGAGCATCAGATTGAGGTTTCAGACTCTTGAGCAAGTTACCATAGCTTAATGTGCTCCTGTGTAGCAGCTGAGCTGTTGCAAATGTAGGGTAGCACATGCTAATTTAAACTACTTTCACTGGGGCTCAGCTGATGTATAGCAGCCATTAAGCCAAAGTAGCTCAGTCACATGTCTGAAATCTGATTTAAGGAATCTGGGTTCAGCTCAGTTCAGGAGGTGGATCACTAGGTTTCTGCTTACTTTGTAACTTTTTGGGACGGCTATTTCATCTTGGGTTTTCTCATGCATTTAAACTGTAGTGATGATGCCAACTTACAAATATGAAGTGTTCTCAGGGAAATAAAAAAGGAGGGAATGTTATAAGAGTAGGAAGTTTGGATTTGTTACTGGGTAGAAGTGTGGAAAATGTTGAATTTTGGCATAATTAAATGCAAGTTTTTATGCTTATCCCCATTAATACTTGAATAAATCCAATATGTTTTAAAGGAGTTTTGCTGATAAGAAAAAGGACAGAATCTTGCCATAGTCATCTAGCCTTCTATTGGCAAGCACATGTAACCTCAGTTGATATTTATCACATTTCCTGGGAAGTGCTGAGGAAAGGGTAGAAAAATCAGGAAATGTGAATTTTATTTACAGCTTGCTCACTTTGGCATTTTGGAAAGTATCAGGTGCCCCAATCGCCTTAGGAGAAGTGCGTGTACAAATGTCCATTTTTTTTTTCCAACGTGGTATGCTTTTAATAATTCAATATTGAGAAGTTTGTTTTCTCCCTTGCTTGAAATTAAGGTCTTCCCCTGTGGAAGGATTTTATTTTTTATTTGTGTGCTGATCATAACATGTGGCACTCCAGACAGCTATTCTGCTCAGAGCTGAAAAACATCAAGCCGTTCCTTTAATACTACCAATAAACATTTGTATTACTTTTTTCCCCTCAAAGTGGTACTCTAAGCATTGTGCCAGCTCTCCAAGTGACAGATACTTTTAGAGGTAAAAGTATCAGTACTTACTGGTTACTATAACAATTTCCAAACAATTAAGAATCACTAAGTTCTAAAATATTCATTTGTGCATGTCAGTTACAGTACTCTGCTACTATTTATTAGACAGATTGACAAAATACATGTATCTTAGTTACAATTGCCATGATAATTACTCAAGGGAATCACTCTGTAATGAAAATTTAAAATAAAGCCATAGTATTGTGTGCAGTGGTTAAATATTTTGTGATTATTTATTCTACAGTCATTGGGGTTGTTCATATATCAAAATGTTTCATCCAAAAAGTGGCATCTTGCTGCAAAAATGGTAACTGTATTCTTAAAATAGCACTTTTGGAAATTGAAAAGGACAATGCTTCTTACATTCTCACAGTCCATTTCTTGTCCTTCTCCTCCTGTTACAAAGGACTTGAAGACAGTAAACTCACAAACTGCTACAAAAGTCATCTGGCATCACTCCTGTGTGCATTTACAGTGGATGATAACATAGTACACCAGAGCAAGATTTGAAGCCCTTGATTTGGGGGTCCTCCCTTGTAAGTATAGGCAACATTTGCCTAGTTATTCATCAGACTAAAGATTTTCAAAAGAGCTGTGATAGCCCCCTCAGCTACTGCTTCTGGGCTGGCAGAAGCAGCTGTGTCTTACCATTATGTCCGGAGGAAGCGGTGGCATTTGCCAGCAACTCCCTTTGTGTCAAACTTATTTTTGACGTTCTCTTATTTCATTTGCATGGTCAACTGGTCCTTACACCTCAAGAAAATCAGGAGAGCATCTGAGAAGTAAGTTGTTAGAAATGGAGGTGCATGCACAGACCTCATTAGATTCCCAACAAATCTGCCAGCTCATGAGAACACAACACACCAGAGAGAGACTCTCTGTACTAACAGCTGACAGTACTAAAATAAAGAAGGCAGCTCCCCCGCTCCCTCCCATTTCAGCAAGTCACTGTGTAAATGCAGTGAAATGTATCTGTGAGCCCTCTTTTCACCATGATGCCCTTCTGGTGGACAGGGCTTATTGATGTCAGGAGTGCCGGAAAGAGTAAGGCTTAACTTGTAATTGGCTGCCTGCTTCTATTTTCTTCCCTCATCTGTCTCAATTCCTTCACAGTAATTTAGTCTGGGGGTGTCCCAAAAGTGTGGTTAGAAATTAGTCAGAATAACCTGAAATCCTAGAATAGCCTAGATCAGAGACTTGTTTTGTTGAACTCCTTCACAGTCAAGGCTTCAGCATCATTAATGCTTTTATCTCTGATGCTTTTTCCTCATTTATGGCTAGCCTGGTTGCAATGGTATGCTGATGCCTTTGCTGTCCAGGAGAGGTCTGGCAAAGATATTTTGCAGGAGCGGGGCTGTGCTGACAGCAACCGCTCTGAACCACTAACAGCTGATGATGCCTCAAACATGTCTCTGATAAACAAGAGTCATCAAGAACCTCTTTCTCATTCTTCTTGAGTGGCTCGGTGGCTATTTGATAAGCCTAACCTCCTAATTCTGGTTGTGGCCATGCCTTTGATAGGTACTTCCAGGCTGTTACTTGATGTACTATGATCTCAGGATGTGAAAGCCTCTTTTTCTGCCACAACCCCATGCCCTCTTCTTCTGAGTTTGAATATAACTGGGGTTGTGCTGGATGTGGTTTCCCAGCTACAAGAGAAATTCAGGCACAGCTGAACAGTGTCAAACCAAAACAGATGCTGACTTATCAAAGAAACGTCAGTTGCAAGTAGTGTTAATGAAAAAAAAGATAATTCTGTGCCTATGGTTTTGGCCTTATTTACTGTTGGTGTTGATCACCACGCCACAGCCGGTGCCAATTTGAAGAAAAAGAGAAAGCATGCTGGGAATCTCTGCCAATTTTATTAACAAAGCTGATCAGAAAACTTCCAAAAAAGCAAAAATGCTTTGAAATATCTTGCTTTGTTATAAGATATACTTTGTTGAATGAGTTTTTTTCAAGAAAGAGAAAGAGGGAAGGAATAAGTAGTATTGTGACCTAAGCAGGCTCGCAACCCAGTGAATAGAGTTGTGGCATGGGATGCTGGTGTTCATGGCCTGCTCTTTTCTGGAAAGGACTTGGTTTATTTCTCTTGCTCTTAGTCAGGTAATTCATCAGTCAGACTTGAATCTAGGGGCATAAATCCACTGTAATCACACTTCAGCAGGCTTTCTTAAGTAAAAATGATCTTGGTGTTACTGGAGTTTGATGTGGTTGAAGAAGGTAAGAGTGATGACTTTGAAAACAAACACTGTTGCTCATTCAGACACGACAATGTTCTGCAAAAAGATTACTGAAAATTAAATGTATGTGTAGCATATTACCTTTACCTAGTTGATGTGTTCAAGCTAATCACAGTGCGTGCACTACTCTGGGTATATTAGGCGAAAACTCAGCAATAGCTCACTTAAAAATGATCTATATACCCTTGTCAAAATTTGGGCTCTTTAGCTGTTTATAAGTTTTGTAGACTTCTTTTAAGCTTTCTAAAGTTGATGTTGTAATGTCTTATTATGCTTTGGTCCTGTTGTCTCTAAAAGAGGTATTGGATGTTCAGTGTTTTTGAAAAATGTGCCTTCATAGTTAGGAGGCTAAACTGGTAATAGCAGGTCTGACCGACGGATGACTTTTTTTTATAAGCACTGGTTATATATGTAGTTCTGTGAATGCATATAGATATTCCTCAGTCATAGGCAGGATATGATAATCCCAAATGGTGGTAGTGGTTTGGGATGTTTTTGGACTGTTGTGCCTGTGTGGGAACCATCTTGAGCAGCTTTTCTGGCAATAAGCACAAGTTGATTTCATATGCCTGCAGACAATTCTGCAAATGAGCCTGTGTAGTGACCAGGAAACCTAAAATTGAAGCCATATGGAAACTTACTGTGCATATTAAATTGCATGCAACAGTGTTAACAATGTTTTGATTTGTGGCTGCAAGTAATAAATGAATTACATTAATTTTGTAGCTGCAAGCTAATTTATCCAGAATTTCTTTTTAATAACCAGCATCATGTTCACTGATAAGATTTAAATACATTTAGGAAAAAAGTCTGAAGATTTTTCCTTCAAAAAATTAATTATTAGATTATAATTATAATTTGAGACTGCGTTTATTTTGTAGTTCTCTAGGTATTTAAAAGTAAATTGTGCCATAGCAATTGAGTGAGCTGGAGGCCAGATTACCTACACATGATGTGTGCACTGGTGTGAATCACAGATGAAATGGACAAACCAAGCAAAGACTGTATTTTTTCTCCTATTACCTTCACACATACTGCCCTGCAGGAGAGAAGGGATAGATCTAACACTGATCTGGGATATCTGAGCAGAGTGATTATCCCTCCTTTTGTGCAGTCCTTTCTTGCCAATAACTTATCCTTTTTGGAGGAGAAGTTTCTTCCCAGACAACTTGTTGGTGACTTTAAGAAGGCAGAGGATGTTAGCAAGTGTATGATTGTAGTCTGGGACTGCTGGATATGTGTGTGGTCCCATATAAAATATCTTCTCTTAAGCCTTGTCTCATTAATAACATATTTAGTATATTAAAACTAATTCTGTAGTGTTCTTTTTGCCCAGAAGAATGTTAAATTTGAAGGGAGAATGCATCCCAATACATGGATAGTAAAAAGACCACAATAACAGTGAGATATTGCACTCAGACAGCATGTACTGTTCATTTCTCATGGAGGCCACTAGGCATATCTTAAATGAACCACTGAAGAACTTTTCCGTAAGGCTGTGCCTGTGGTAGAGACCATTACTCATGGCAGAGTCACCATTTTACAGAACGTGCTGACATCTGTGCGAGTACCTAAGGGTACAGGGAACCCGTGATTAAGTAAAATGTGTATGTATGGTACAGCAGCACAATCTCCTCTAGGGCATCTTTTGCGGGCTCAGCTGTTTGAAGTGGCTGTTAATCCAGCATGAAGGCTGAAGTAACTGTTACAGGGCAGATGACCTGCTGTGTGAAGCGGCCACTTCATTCAAAATGGGGACAGACGGAGTTGTATTTGGGACTTATACAGTAACTGTTGTCCAGGCAAAGCAGACTGGTATCCCAGCTCACATGCAATGTGCCTGTCTCTAATTACATTGCCTGAGGAGGTAATTAGTGTAATTTATTGTGACGGCAAAGTTGCTTTTTTCCTCACAGAAGTCAAGTGCTTCCTTACCTGTATTTCTGCTGGGTGCTGTGGTGCATCTTGCACAAAATTACTCTATCCACTTAGAAAGCTGTTTTCATACTTCCGGCGGTGTCTGTTCACATTCTGCTTCACTCATTATGTTGGGGCTGTGTTTCTGTGGCTGCAAGATTTGTCATTCTGATTTTTGAGTTTAGTTATATTAAGATTCTCCTATAGTGAGAGTGTGAGGTGTGGCACAGGGACAGGTTTATCCTTTTAGCTAAGCTTCTATTATTTTATTGAATAAGGCAAAAACTGAGAGTGCAGTATGAATAAGAATATACAAAATTTAGGAGCTGTGAGAACATCACAGTTATGCCTAATTTGAATCCATAGGCTGAAAATTTGTGTGTCTAAACACCTGGGAACTTGTGGCAAGACATATTGACTGGCTATTCACTACTTGTCTTACTGCATTCATAAATTTTCTGCCATTTTGGCATCAAAATCAATATAACTACATGCATTCAAAAGATTTTCCCCACTTTCTGATGGAAACCTGCAAAGCCTGTATCCCAATGGGTGTAGGTGTGCCTCTGTATGTAAACTGATGGGTGTAAGTGAACTAAAATGATTATTATATCTGTTATGGGGGAAATATTTACTTTTCTAAAATAATGCCTGTTACCAAGACAAAGATGCTAAGAACAAGATCACCTCTCCTTGTAAATCCAGAAGGAAAGAGCTTTTCATCGTGACTGACAAGAACTCTCCCTCAGAATTTAGGAATGCAATCTCAATTGCTTAATAATTGAAATTAGCAAGAGTCCTGCTTCTGGTGTTCTCAATGTCTAGACAATACTTTTCTTTCCTACAGGCACTTCTCCTGGTGTGGGGCGAATAACAACTAGCATTTATATGGGCCTCTCCCTGGATTCTGAGGAAGACCTTGTCAGAGTCTCTTTGTTTGCAAGCTGTCTGCCCAACAGAAATGTCACTTCAGTTGCATCTAAGCATTATGCATCTGCTCATGTGTCTGTAAATAAATAATATTGTGGATAAGGCTATGCTTATCTTCCCATGTGATTTAGACTCCAATCTGGTATCTGCTGAATTCCAACAGAGCAAGAGTCGACCCAAGACCTAACATTCCTGCTTTCAATGGTACAAAATTTATTATATAATCTGTGGTTTAGCTTGTATTCTCTATCTGTACAAGGACCTCCAATTCAGCTGATTAGAATTTGCATTTGCAAATGGAATGTCCAAGAACTTCAGAATTAATAACCTTTTACATGTAGATATACTTAGAGATCAGGAAATATCATCAGTTTCAAAAATACTATTTGCCTACTAATCAATTCTGATTTTAAAAAAATACTAAGAGGGGGATAACCCTCAGACTTGCTTAGCAATCTTCTACAGAAATGCAAAAAATTCCAGAATATCAGAAAGTACAAGGTTCACAAGACAGGGGTGAGGATGGGAATATACTGAATATCCTATAAAATATGAACAATCATAAGTGTCACTTTTTTCCAGAAAATTTTTTTTAACCTCCTTAAGTAGTGCAGATTTTCAGCTACAACCAGATATGTTCTACATACATGGTATAGAATTAAATCATGCAAGAATAGAATTAAATACAAGTAATGCAGTTACAGGGATAAATGTGTAAGTCTAAGGAGAAAGTGACTGGCCAGCAAAGGAAACAGGAAAAGGAAAATGGTGTTTGGGGGAGGTAGAGGGAGGAAATCTCCTTACCATTCTGTAACAACTTTTGTGGCTGTTGCCAATTCAAAAGCAGTCATGAGTCATAGGGACTCCACATTGTAGGCATTACAAGAAAAAAAAATTAAAAAGGAAAAGAAATGAAACTTTTTTCCCCCCAGAGCAAATAGGTCATCCTTTAGGCATAGCATAGAAGAATTTTGTGAGACTACTTGCTCTAGTCTAATTGTGTGGTGAAGAAGGCTTGGGAATGTGATTCTGTATGGCAGCCCTGTGTACGGTAGTTAGATTTGTATCAGTGAGATAAGACAGGTCTGCCCTTGAGATTCTGCAGTGGCACAGTGCCAGCTGTTCACCACACTGATCTGTGTCTCTCTAGAGCAAAATCAAAATCTGCTGCCATGGTTCAGCCCTAGGTCAAACCCACAGCCAGATTACTGAGGGCTAGGTTTTTTTGTTTGTTTCTTCTTAATTAGAAAATTGCTAAAATTTTGTAAGGGAAGCTGCTTTCCTGACAATTCAGCCTAAAGCTGCAGTGTATCTGCTACTTGTACATCAAAAGCTGCAGGATTTTGGTACCAGGACGAAACCTTTGACCTTGTGACCATAAAATGTAACCACAGTTAAGTTAGATTCACAATTTGATAAACAAAAACATACAAAGACTTTTTAGTTTAGACAAATACTTTTTGCTTTTGCAAGGAAAGCTTCTGCCCTGTATTACACTGAGATTTCATTCATCTTTATTGATCTTTATTTCATTTTATTTGCTGCCATTTGAGAGCCCTATAGGCAAGGCAGAGAAAGAAGAATAAAGTAGGAGTAAAAATGGGAGAGGGAATTGTTGGTATGGAAAAAAATTCCCATTATTTTTGTGCTTGTGCAATCTCCATACATTTTACAAATCTTTGTAGAAATAACTATGAAATGAAAAAATGCAGACAGTCCCAAAGGGAGCATAGTCAGGACGTGTCCTAAAACAAGTGTATCCCTGCTGTAATTCAGAGAAATTTTGAGATTTCCACTGAGCTCTGGCAAAGCAGTGGCTGCCCCTCCCTTTCTCTTTGTGGTCTCACTGGGGTTTGTAGGACTGGGGCTTGGGCCACTGGTTTTAAATTTTACTCCAGATGAGGTTTTTCTCGGGGTGGGGTTCAGAGGTACAGCCTAGTACTACCCAGTGTATCCTACTCAGTGATTACTGATGAGTCTAGTGTTGCAGAGGAAAGGGTGCTAATATTGCAGTACACTGTCATGTCTCGTGGCCCTTTTTCCAATTCAGGCACATGGCTCTCTTCAGCAAGACTGGAACATTTATTTTTTTTTTTCCAGCACTTTTATTAGTAAAAAGAAAGTAAATTATTTTACTTGCCCTCTTCTGATATATTCGGGCTGCTTTTTCATGGTCTTATATTGAAAAATGGATATTCGGTCAGATGGATGATTAATCTGAACCAGTACAGCCATTCCTAAATAAAAAGTGTGTTTCTGATACCATAAAAACACACAGTGCTTTTTTAAAAAGCACACTAAAATGTTATTCTGGGAAATAATAAATGGCAAAGAGTTTCTCTGCATAGCAAAGCCACATATGAAATAGCTCTTCTTCTGCCAGCTTTGGGGTTCCCATCTCTAAAACTGACAGAAGGTTTCAATATTTTTGTGCTAAAGGGCAGGGAACAATAGGAATTTCTCACCTAATTCTACTGGAGCTGTTGCTTTTTTACATAATTCTATCCTCAAGAAATTGAAGGCAGTTAAGAGGAGAACAAGAAATATAGAAATGAGCAGTTTTGCTTTGCTGTATGAAAGGGGTTGAAAGGAGACAAACATCAAAATGTGGAGATGAGTAAAGAAACCCATTGCCTTTTATTCCTGTGGTTTTAAAGGACCAGACTTTAATAGTACCCAGATTTGTTCCCCAAAATAGGGCATCTTTACAGGTTTTTATAAATCATGTCAGAGTTTGGAGCACCTTTTTTTTCTGTGACTGGCCAGCAAAGGAGCAGAGAAATGCTTGTCGTGTGCGTGAAAGAAGGTATGCAAGAGAGCTTTCTCTCAAAAAATATTCCTACCTCCTTATCTCTAAATAATCCATACCCTTCTAGAAAGGGAATGTTAGAGGTTTTTCATGCCATCTCAATTTTTTTTCTATTACTCGTTCCATTATTTATTGTGTAGTGACTTTCCAACTTGCAATGCCCTGAGCAAGCATGGTTCTTGCCTTGAGCTACCAGAGGGGAACTCTGGCTGCAAACTGCCTCCCCATCTGTCATGGAGGAGTGAGAAAAATCTGAACTGGCAGGGATTTTTTATCCCCTTTACCTTTGCCTCTGCTGCCAGAAGGGGAAATGGAACTGGCCCATGAGTTACTGAGTTAATATAAGGCCACAGAGTTGGAGAGTGCCAGACTGCAGAGCATGAAGGCTGAGCACCCCTTGTGTTCTTGCTGGATGTATTGCGGCAGGCATTTTCCTCCCTTGGTACAGGACTTTACAGACGACTCCTCACACTACTCTCAACTTATGCGAACACCCTCCCCCAGTGCAGCAAGGCTGCTTTGAAGTACTTGGTGAACTTCCAGCCTCCTAGAAGAGGCTTCTCTTAGCAAAATTGGTTAGATAAGTTTGCTGCCACTGCTCCACTGGGAGGCATTTGCCCCCGCCCCAATGATCCCCTGTTTCTGGGTCTTCTTGCCTACAGCTCCTTGTTATATATTATTATTTCTCGGTGTCAGTGAATCTGTGCCCAAGATTGCATGCTTTTGCCTCACTGACTGGCTACTTCCCCTTTCTCTCTCCCATCAACTTTCCATGCTTTGCTGAATATCAGCTAGCTCTGAATAACAGCAAACACTGTCTATTTTAGAGTCTTCTTTTTTCCCAGATCCTTCCTATATTCAGTGCAAAACACCTGGGATGCTTTTGAGTTGACAGTCATCACCATCGCCTTTCATCCAAGGTGTAAAACAGCTGCCTGTACCTTCTGTGGTTCCTGGCCCTGTGGAAATGGGGTATGATCCTGAGCCAAACCCCAAGACTCTGCTCCAAATGACTCCATTTTGGCCTCATATTTGTACCTAGAGAGGATATTTGTCAAATAAAGTCCCATGGTTTTCCCTCTACCTCTGCAAACTTGAAAGCATTCAGACCCTGATACAAACTTTGGGATATGTTACCCCTCTCCATTGGGGGCAGCCTGGTCTTAGAAGAGATGAATGTCAGGCTGTGGTTGTCCTGAGGGAGCTGCAGTGCTTGACAAGGCACACTGTTTACAACAAGGCTTGTTTGTGACATTAGGCAAATTATCAGGAATATTTGGTCCATCCCCTCTTTGTTCAACTGTGTACTCAAGTGAGGCTTTCAGATTCAGGTGTTATTAACAAACTGACCCAGACTGTGATTCAGCCAGGGGTCTCCAACTTGCATGTGGAATTTGCCCTTTTTAATGCAGCTTTTTAAAAAATATTCCCTCCTCATTCAGAGCAGAGTACTTTTGCTTGTCAGATAGCTTCTATTTATCCATCATAAAAAGGTCTTGTTTATTTTTTAATTTAAGGACTGTTGGCTTTTAGATCAACAGTTCATTCATTTTTTCACTCGTGTGCTTGTAGATAAATATGTCTAGCTGGTTAGAAAACAACTGAGACTCAGCTAATCTCAACTCTTTTAAGGTGTGAGGGACTGTGCAGAACCCCGTAGCTGCTGAACTAGTGCAGGTTGCAGACACAGCTGTAGTTTACTGGTGCTGTTTTTCAGTCAAGACTAAGTTTAGCAATGTCCAGGAAATTCTTTTCAATGAAGTTCTTATCATTCTCATGCTTCTGCCTTTCCTCCACGAGCCAGAGCTGGAGGAACAGCTAGTGTCCTGTGTGTCAGTTCAGGGCGCTTTCCTGTATGAAATTTGGCATTTCACTGAGATAGAAAGTTACCTTCTTTGAATAACCTGTGTTTCATTTAGCACACAGCTATTCATGTGGTATTTTGAATCTACTGCATCACTAAGACATCCTTCTGAAAATAGCATTAGGTTCCCCCTCGTAGTTCATGACTTCCAACCCCAGACTTGAGCATTGTGGGTGTCCTGGGAAGAAAGGTGTGCAGGCAAGACCAAAGGCAGCTGTATACTGGGAAATAAAAAGTACCAGACAAAATAGAGTATCACAGCTAATAGATGTATTTTAAAAGAGGAAACATCTATCTTTAATTGCATTTTAAGTACGTAGTGAGAAACCACAGTTATACATTTTGGTAACAAACCTTTACATCTGAAGTCAGAATAATACAAAAAAAAAAGTGCTGATTATATATGGTCAAAATAACTGAGGCAAATTTTTGACAACATATTCCAAATATAATCATGTGGCCCCTGTCAGCAACACTCTACACTCAGGCTGAATAATGTCAATGACAGTCAGCTTTTCCTTAGCTTACCAAAAGTCAACAACCCAAAAACTATTTTGTTTTTTTGTTTGTTTCCCNTTTTTTTTTTTTTTGCATAGCTTTCAATATTTCTGCCCTCTCACCTCTGCATATTGCAAGTCCATCTCAGTTCTGGATAATTACTTTAAAGTTCTTAATATTTTTAATCCAGTTCTCCTTGAATACATAATATATATTTTCTACCAATTATAAATACATCATTTTTATTAATCTGATTTCAATAACATGCATTTGTATAATTACTGTACAATCAAAATAGACATTGACTTTACACAGTGTGTATGCTTTTATTTCAGTAATATTGTTCAGACACACTGCTCAACAAATCAAATTAATAGAGAAATGAAAAGATAAGAAGGAGGGAGAAAACCTCTGGGAGGAAACATTCTCACAGTGATTACAGACAAAAAAAATACTTATCAGAAAAAGGGTTTATAAACACATAGAAAATCCTCACAATAGTTGAAACACACTTTAGGAGCTAGTAAACATTTAAAACAGAATTGTGCCAATTACACAGTGCCCAAGCATCTGCTTGCTCTTAATTAGATGGGGAGGTGAATGACCACTGTTTATTTTCATTTTCCTCATTAATTATGAAAAACTGCATTCAATTCATCTTGCATGGTGAGAGACTGGCTGCGCAGATGTAAGTCGTAAGGGAAGTGGCTCTCTGTAGGCAACCTAAACATCGAGCTCTGCCCAAGGGGACCCCTGGGTGGCACTGCACAGTAATGCATGCCATAATTGTAATTTTTGCCATAGTCCAAGCTTTCTTCTTGCTTCAGGGAAAATATCCCATTATAGTTAATTGGGGGAGGACTTAAGGGACCTTCAAACTGTGGGCTGGCGCACTCAGGGGAAGTGCTTTCATAGAAGGACTCGTAAGCGTTGCAGTAATTGTATGGTTTCATGGATTTGGAGTTGTCAAGAGTCCCATGCCCTGGGGGGGTGCCAAGCTCCGGGCTGTGGTAGGGAGGATAGAAGCTGGAGTAGGGTGTGCGGGTATGATGGGCACTTTCACCTGCCTGGCCCATTAGGAAACTTCTGGCATTCAGCTGCAGGCATCCGGCCACCAAGTTTGTAGTAGGCTGGGATAGACCCTTGCACAAGTTTTGGACGAAGGTGAGCAGGTCAGGTCTCTTGCCAATTCGCAGGATTTCAGACAGAGCCCAAATATAGTTCTTGGCTAGTCTTAAAGTTTCTATTTTGGACAGTTTTTGTGTTTTAGAATAACAAGGGACGACTTTCCTTAAATTGTCCAGAGCATCATTAAGGCCATGCATACGATTCCTCTCTCTAGCATTGGCTTCTTGACGCCTGAATTTAATCCTTTCCATCCTTATCTTGCTCGTCTTTTTTTTCCGAAGGCCCCTTCGCCTCGGCAAGCCATTCTCATCCTCCTCTTCTCTCTCTTCCTCCTCCTCTTCTTTTTCTGTGTCTTCTCCAGGAGATCTTTTAATATTCTTTCCTCGGAGGATGATCTGCTTTGAAAAGCTTTCTGGGTTCTTCATTTGCTTTTGGTCATCACTTTCTCTGGAAAACTTTCTACACATCTGGGATTCTGGCATTACAACAGACTCATCAAATGGCAGTGTTAACATGGTTCTACAATTTTAAGTTACCTGAAAGAATGCCAGCACAATGTTTAAGTATTTCCATTTTTAAAGTTTCCGGACTCACACAGATAGCCTCATGCACCTTACTTGTGTCTATGTGTACGCTCTCGGTATATGAGAGCGTGTTTGTGTGTGTGTGCAAATGCTCAATCTATATTTTTGAATAAAATGCCAGTTGCAAATGCCCACTTTAAAAAAAAAATAGGTGTTGAGAAATCTAAAATCACTTGAAATGTTTGACCCTGCAACTAAAAAGCCACATTTCTCACAGATATAAATTAATCTTTTAAATGTAAAATTAACTCCCTGTTAATTTATTTTATTTTTAAACAAGCCCTTCAAACCCTCACCACCATGGAATTCAAAGAAACACAAAATGTGATAAAGCAATATGGAAATTTCATTAACACAAATTCCCCTTGGTGGAAAAATGAGGACAGCAAGTGCAGTTTTAAAATTGAAAAATTGCCATATCTCTATTACCTGGTGGTAAATATTTTAAAATCACTTTCTGACTTACACTTCAAAATAGAGGGTTTTCTCCCCTCCACATTTCTTCCTTTATGTATCAAGATATTATATTCTAGTAAGTTACAGTGGCTGAGAAGAAAAAAATAAGAGAATATACCCCCCCGATCACTCAGCTAGTAATATAATTCAAAACAAAGCATTTTTTTCTAATTATTTGTATTAAAATTACATAATACTTATTTCATGTTAAGACAAAAAGCAGAATTATTTAACCCTAAATGTACTCAGATTAGAGTTAGGAAACAAAATCCCCCTACCTTTCTTTTTCTCTTTTCCAAGCAAAAATTCTAATTTATATTATCTCTTTAGTTAGAATCAATTTATTTGCTTTTTTTTCTTGTTCTTTTCTCC
>VZRL01004335.1:0-68481 GCA_013397895.1 Origma solitaria | reverse complement strand
TCCCCCCCCCCAACCTCCAACAAGAAGTAAGCCTTGCTGCATTATCAATGTAGGGAGAGGTCTAATGAGTAGTATTTTGAAAGGAGTGGGAAATGTGTTGATATTGAGATAGCTGAGAGTGGGTAGCATGAACAGGACTTTTCCACCCCCATTTAAAAGCAGTGAGTTAGACTTGTTTCCTGCAAGTCCTGAAGCTGCAGCCTTCAAACACTGAATTGTTCAGAAATTTGTGCTAGTACATCTTAAAATGTTTTAAGCAGATTTACTGGCTTCAGTATGCTTCCTCCTGCTATTGACATATTTCAGATGACACTACTTCTCAAACTTCGAGCTTTATGTCCTCTTTCCTTCTCTGAGAATGAATTCTCCAGGGTTAAGAAGTAAGAACTGACCATATGTGCTGGTTTGGGCTAGAATAGAGTTAATTTTCTTTGTAGTAGCTAGTATAGGGCTATGTTTTGGCTTTGTCTTCAAGGCAGTGTTGATAATTTTCATGGTTTAATCCCAGTGGGAAACTAAGTACCATGCAGCTGCTCTCTTACTCCCCCATCAAGAGGGAGAAAACTGGAAGAGCAAAAGTGGGAAAACTAGTGGGCTGAGATAAAGTCAGTTTAATAGGGGAAGCAAGAGCAGCACACACAAGCAAAGCAAAACAAGAAATTAATTCTCCACTTCCCATGAGCAGGCAGGTGTTCAGCCATCCCCTGGAGAACAGGGCCCCATCACACGTAATTGTGACTTGAGAAAACAAATGCCATCACTCCAAATGTTTCTCCAATTCCTCCTTCTTTCCCTCCAGTTTATATACTGAGCATGACACCATATGGTATGAAATATAATTTTGGTTAGTTGGTGTCAGCTGCCCTGGCTGCCTCCCCTCCCAACTTCTTGTGCACTCTCAGCCCCCTTGCTGGTGAGGTGGTACACGAAGCAGAAAAGGCCTTGGCCAGGGCAGAGTAAGCCCTGCTCAGCAATAACAAAAACATCTCTATACTGTCAAGATGGTTTTCAGCACAAATCCAAAGCATATCTCCATACCAGCCACTGTGAAGAAAATTACCTTAGCCAAAACCGTGTATTGTTGAGCAGTACTTGCACAGCATCACGGCCTTTCTTTTGGCTGTGACCATCTTACCAATTCTTCCTCCACCAGAGTCCACCCATCAAGTCCATCTCTCACCAATTTAGAAAGAAGGATGTTTTGGGGAACCAAGTTAAAGGCCTTACAGAAGGTTATTACTGAAGTATCTCCTTTGCTTTCTATAATGTCACAGTATTAAAACCTCTCTCATTATAATTTAAAACCACTATTTTCTTCTGTAAGAAAAAGAAATGAACACTGTAACATGGCTGCGTTTCTAAGTGTCTGTATCAGTTGGCTTAAGGTAGGACTAAGACTGAGCTGATCCTCAAGAAGGAAACCGTTCTATGATTGTGACTGATTTAGTTCCATTGAGTCTTTCTACTGAGAAATGGAAAGTACAGAGAGAAGACCTTATGTAGCTTTATATTTCAAATTAGTAAGAGAATAATTTTGGGGTTTTTTTTTGAAAGTATAATTGCAATCAGCATCTTCAATATCAGTTGCTATTTGTCTCTTAATGAGAATTGTGTCCCTGTACAGTACTTTGGTAGAGATGCTCCCAGCTGCAGAGGTAAAGCTAGTAGTTAGATTACTGCCACATCATATATAATTGCAGGAACAGACTTCTTGACTGCATCACCACTTATGGGAGATGGATTAATCAAAGTAGATTCTGCCTCTTAGAAATTATGTTTTACCAGATGTTCCTCTTTTTTATCCTAGCTATTCGCTTTGGGCCTGAAGATAAAAATATTGCAAGTTCTTTTCATTCTCTCTCTGCACTATATGGTGAATATGTTCTCACTCAAAGTGTAGATGGTCTTGAAATGGCACTTTGGCTTATACTTCACAAGTTCTTGCCTTCTTCATGTAGCATGTGATGTGTGGGGGGGTTACTTGCTTGTTTTTTTAACGGAGTTCACTCCAGTTGTTTGGCAAATAGTCCTCCACAGAAAATTCTCATGGCTGTAGACCAGTAGACCTAGGAAAGGGTTTGTTGTCTTGTTATATGAACAATGGCTCTGTGGCTGGGCTTGTGGTTTTCAACTGTTGCATTGATGTGATTTAATAGCAAATAAATGTGACTTCTCATTACAGGTTTGTCTTTTCATGTGTATTACTGCTTATATGCTGTTGGACAGTGAAACACTCTATTCCCAGAATCTTTAAAAAATGCTATTTAAAGACTTTCTGAAGAATGAAAGACAGATATGTTTCTTCTCATTTAAGAAGCTCTATGTTCACTAAAGAAGTTAGGACAGCAAAACATGCTTTATAAGAGCAGTACTGTGTCACCATGATGATGCAGAATGAATGCACTACTTGCTATGTGCAGCAGAGGCAGGTAAGACAGATTTGAGTTTGTACAATTAAGGAGGGTGCAAAATCCTTTGTCTGGGATGGAGTAATGCAACGCACTAATACAGGCCAGACAGCTGGAAAGAGGATTTGCAGAATTGGGAGTACTGGTGGAACACACATTGAACGTAAGCAGGTAATGTACTCTTGACTGAGGTCAGTGGTTTTATCTCACTCTGTGATACTTGTGAGATTGTATGTGGAGTGCTGTGCACAAATTCAGGCCAAAAGACAGGCAGTGAAAAACTGGAGCAAGTCCAAATGGATGGCTACCAGCATATGGTAAAGGGGACTAAGGTGAGAAGTCAATGTATCAGAATCCCTTCAGACTTAGGTGGAGAAGGCTAAAGACAGGTTTTGTTGGTGTCTATACCTACCTGCAAAGAAGATGCAAAGACAAATTATTCTCAAAAGTGTGTATTGATAGTACAAGAAGCAGTAGATGCAAGCTGCAACATGGAGAATTCCAGTTAGAGAGAAAAAGAATGCACCATAGTGGTGGTCAAACACCATAGTAGGTTGCCCAGTTAGGCTGTAGCAAACAAAACTCAGTAGAACAGGGCCCTGAGCAACCTGCTTTGAACAGGACATGCATTTGACTAGACAACATCCAGATATGCCTTCCAGCCTTGTGTGAGAGACTGGGAAGATTGATGTCTCGAGACGTTTTGGGATGCATGTGTGGGGGAGGAAGGGGCAGGTCGGGCCTTGCTCTGGCAAGGCAGTGCACTGCCCTGTACACCCCCACCCCTAGAGCCTGTATCCTGGCCTGACAGTGGCTGCCAGTGCCTGGCACACTGGAGGAAATGCCCCATACTCCACCTCTGGAACCCCTAACCCAGCTCCTGAGTGGGCAAATGACCAGAACTCCCACCTGTGGGAAGGGCCCAGGAAGACCAAGGGGTATTTGAGGCTGAACACGAGACAATCACATGTATTGAACCCACTTCCACTTGGAATTTCTGTTAACTCAACACCACTGGAATGCAGTAGCTATATGTGTCCTTTTCTGTATCTTTTCTGTCTTCCTCTCTTTATCTTTCTTCTTCTCATTCCCTCTTCTTGGAATTCTTGAGTAAGCTAAAATTGAACAGGCTTTGAGTTTGCTAAGTCAGTGCTTTGGGGAGTATTCCATGTTGATTGAATGTTGCACTAAACCTTTTGCCAAGTTTTTCTAATTTGCTAAAGTTGCTGGTAAAGTCTTATTGGTTGTTGTAACCTCTTGAGAATATCTTGTTAGTATTTCTCCCGTGCATCTGAGTACATGAACAACTGTAAACCCTTTTAAAACTCTCATCAAGTGGGTTTTTGCAGCCCTAGACCTTGATAATTCAGTGATTCTGAAAAATATCTGAAGGAAGTATTTTGGATGTAGGTATTCAAACACATTGTTAGACTCTTACTGGGTGATATTGGTGAGCATGTCAAAAGTACTGCATCCTCAGTGTCTTGGTAATATACTTACTGTCAATACCAACCAATATAAACATATTAGAAAGCCTGCAGTTGTCATTACTTACTTCTTCATGAGTGCCTTTTTCTTAAGCTTGATGCTCAAGACTAGTGTGAAAATTAACTCTGGTTGTATTACCAACAACAGTGAAAACTTTGAAAAAGAACTTATATTCCATTTTATAGGTACTTAAAATATGCGTGACATTCTAAATATATACTTTGTGCAATATTATACATTAATTCTGGGTTTGAGTTCTGAACTTTGGGTTGAAGAACCCCTTGTTGCATTTCTATTACTTTCAAAGAGGATCACTTGAAGCTAGCCTCACCTATTTAACTGATAGTGCAGTTTCATTCAATCATTGCATGCAAAGCAGCTGAACTAGAGACACTTAACTGTTCTTGAAATGTGCTGTGCTGGAATGGAGGAATGACCTGTTCATTCTATAATTTGTCTTTTTTCTGTTCCTCCTGTCAATGTCCACTGAGAAATGCTGAAGTTGTAGGTCCATTTCAGTGAACACAGAAGCAATACAGCAATAAATCTGATAGTCTCTTATCATAAGGCTCAAAATGTTCTTGGTTTGAATTACCTCCTACCACTCCTCCTTCCTCTCCTACCCCCCTACAGAAAAAAAGAGAGAAGGGTAAATTAAGGGACTAATGGGGGGCTTCCTTTTTTCCCTTGGAGGGAAGGTTGTTATTTGTAATACATAAAAGTACAGTATGGAACTTTGTTTTCCTGCACTGAACCTTCATCAATTGAAGACTTCTGGAGCATGGTGAGGGGGGCAGCTCAAGCTCTACTATTTGGGCTGCCTATTCGGGCTCAGTTGTTTCTTGCATTTGGTTAGAATTTTTTCTTAATTCCTGGTTCGTATTTTGAAACCTTACTGCTGGTCCTGGAGGTCAGTAGGTATTTTATCAAAGTGTTAATGAGCCTATAGTTTGAACTTACATTTCACTGAGTCTCTTACAGATGCTTACAAGTCATTGACCAAGGAATGGGAAAATAGAGAAAAAACTACCGTGTCATATGGATATATTTGCCAGGGAGCAATAGGAGTGAGGCTGGTACAAAGTCAGCTAGTCAGGAGCTGTGGCTGACACTAGTACAGGCTGTGCCCTCACTGATGGTCTGCTGTACCTCTGGGCTTGAGCCAGCTGGGCAGAGCTGGGGACTTGTAACTGACTTCATCAGCATGCCCTGATAAAACCAGGCAAGAAACCAGGATCTAGATGTGGGCTTCAAATGGGAGAAAGGCAAGCAGGATCAAAGGCAGGGCTGGAGGAAATGCTGCTCTGAGGATCTGAGAGTTCATCCAGGAGTCTGGCCCCAGGCATACCTATGGCATAAAGCCGGGAAGGGTTCCCAAGCCTGAGCTGATGTGTAGCTTCGAGACCAATGGACAGGGAGTGAGTGGGAGTAACACAGGTGACTGTTCAGGGCCGTCAAAGCCTATTAGTCCCCTCAGATTGTCCTTGCAGAAAAACTAGACTTCTGTAAAGGTGACAAATTTCATGTTTATTTTCCACAACCTTTTTTCCTGCAAAAAATTTCTTTGACTCAAGTTTTTACCAAATCAAGGCTGTTTCAATGGCCACACTACCTAAACCCTTTCTTTTGAAAATTCTGGGCGAGGGTAACCTGTCAAGATTATATTCTGAGTGATAAAAATATGTGATTTGTGATCTGGTATGCATGTCCAGGTGTTTTGGCACATGCTGTCTGACTTGGAAACTTGTTATTTCAGGCTTGAATATCCAGCCAATGGTCTTATTGGGGGTGTTCTGGTGCCATAGTATGGTTTTCGGAAGTCAAATCCAAAAGGGATTTTTTTTTCTTTTTTTAAAAATCCTGGGCTGTTGGAGAAAATGTAATTATTCAAGTAGTTGCTTGCTTTACATCAGTGCCTGGAGGGTACTAATAGGCCCTAACAGCCCTGTCCAGTCCAGCCTGGGGCTCCCACCCACTGCCAGCCTGAGATCCCTCTGCAGCTCAGGGATGGGTACCCTGATGGGGGCTGTTGATTAGCATGGTCCAGCCCACCTTTACAGACAGCCACATCAACTGCTTCTCCTGGCTTCCTCTGGTTCATCCCCTGTTATGACAGGGCTATCGATGGAGCCTGTTACCTCCTTGTAGCTCTGCCTGTGTGGCTCAGGCCTGTGTTTCCTCAAAACCAGCTTTTCTCCTTTTCAGGTCTGCCTTCCCAGAGTTAGTCAGGGTTGTCTGCTATGAACAGATATGGCATTTTTCTCATTTTCAGGAAGAGCTAAATAAGAGATAAGTAGTACCTGTTACCATGGTACTATCCATGATTAAAACAGGATGCAGCTTTTCTTCTCTAAAGTCAACATTAAAAAACAAGATAAAACAAAACAACCCCCTCCCCCCCAAAAAAAATTACAGCTGTGAATAGCCATTATCCCAAAACATGTTTCCACTATGATACCACAAATGTCTGTGAATCTAACCTCAGAGCTATCTGATTACGGTAACTTAGAGGCCAGAAATATTACCTGGGGAAAATTTTTTTTTCAATGAGACTTGCTTAAACCTAAACTTGCTTCTGACCTGAAAAAAATGGGGTTTGTTTCCTTTTTTCTTTTTTTCTTTTTTTCCTGCATACAGTCCCATCTCACTTTATTAAAAGTTTCTTGAAAATATTTTTCTGGGTATTATATTTTAATCTTGAATTACTTGATCTAGGAATGAAATCCTATTCCTTCAACACAACCTGCAGATGGACAAGTAGGCCTGAGTGGCTGGAAGAATCTCCCTTATGGTGGAAGTTAATTATCTGGAAGAACAAAGATCTCCCCTCCCCTGCCTTGTCATGTGCAATATCTATTTCCTGCCTTAGTACCATTTGTGAAACTATCACGTACAGAGCAGATATTCTCAAATTGTTTTTCGCAAAGCATCTCTCTTTGTTTGAGAAACAGCAGCAGAAATGTTATGGTGGGTCAGATCTTCTTGCACAATTGTATGTGGGGAATACATAGAGAATACGTGGAGAATACACTTGGAGAATACAATTATTTTTCTATTTGAGCTGTTGCAAACACAGGAATGGTGAGCAATAGTAAAACCAAAGGACTGGTCTAGCCAGGTGTAGTAATGGTTGGTTCTTATGGTATTATGACTATTGCTTAAATCAGGACAGGGTAAAAGAAAATGTGAGAATCCTGGCCTGGAAGAGATGAAATTTATAATGTCTTGAAATAGTGAAGAGTGCAAAGAAAATCTTTTGGTTTATATCTTCCGGAGAAAAAGAATTTTTTCTACTAACTTGTTTGTATGACTCCAGATTTTGCCATGGACACAACTGGGGAAATGTAATTTTGGATTTTGTCTCAGCAAAATTTCATTTGTTGCTTTTATTTGGTTAATCTGAGTTTCCTTCACTTTGCTGGAGGCTTCACCTTCCTCTTATCTTACAGGCATTTTATGCATGAAAGACCTGTGGTTTACTTTGCATCTTTCTGATAGCCTTTAAGATCAGTATATAGGAAATCAGTTGCCTTCTCCTTTACAAATTTGCTAAATAGCTCCTCTGGTAGAGGAAGAGTCCAGTTTCACAAAGGCATTTTTGAACTGGCCATGATACTTCACTGTAAAAGATGAACTTTCCTTTTGGTGTGTATGTGGAAATGTAAAGACATCCCTTGCTATCTTTATCCACTGACTAAAAGGGGAGAATATTCCCCAAAGCTTTTTTTAATCTCCACTCATATATCAACCAGACCAATCCTATTCTCAAACCTGTTGACTCCTTCAGAGTCCTTTAAGGCTGAACATGAGGCCATAACCTCGCCTGGACCCTACCTCCTCTTGGAGTTTCTATCTGCATTGGAGCCCAGCAGTTGGTAGCTCTATGTGTGCTTTTCTAAATCTTCTCTGTCCTTCTCTCTTCTTCTAATAATTCTCTCTTCTTTTGAGTAAGCTAAAATCAAACAGGCTTTGAGTTTGCTAAGTTGAATGGGCTAAGTTAATGCTTTGGGGAGTGTTCTGTGTTGATTGAATGTTGAACTAAACCTTTTGCCAAATTTTTCTAATTTGCTAAAGTTGCCAGTAAAGTCTTATTTGTTGTTTTGACCTCTTTGAAATATCTTGTTAATATTTCTCCCATGCATCTAAGTCAAAGTGCATGAACGACCATACATAACAACCCTGTTAAAAATCTTGACAGCCAAATCATTGGGGCCTTACAACCCCACACCAACATGAACTGAAGATGAGCTGGAGATGAGGCCCTTCTCTTTTTCAAAGAGAGCTTTGAATACAGCAAGTCTAACATTGAAATGAAACTGTATTTGAAGACTTGGAACACCTGCATTAAAAGTAATTCTTGTATTTGCTTTCTTCTCTGCTGAATACTCCTCCAGACAGAAAAATGAGATTAGTTTTGTGATAGCTCATTTGTTTTCAGCACAAACTTCACTTTGATTTGACTGAGGACTTTGAAGGCAAAAACAATGTCTTGCCTTTTTTCTTTCTTTCCCCCTCGCCCTCCTTTTCTTTTAAAGGAAAGTGTGGTTGCTTTAAGTTTGGTTTTCTGGAGTAAAAATTATGGAAGTCCAGAGAAATGGGGGGTGTTTTTTTTTTTTACTGCGTATTTTGTCCAGTAGGTGTCACTCATTCATAAAGAATCTAAAACAGATTTTTTCCGCTGCCAAACCATCGATAAATAAAGAAAAAGTCTTCAAAAGCAATTACCTGCCTTGTCACTTACCCATTTAAAATAAGGTACAAATTACTATACTGTATATTACTGGACTTTGAAATTAAGGAAATTTCACAAGAAGTATCTCCCATTCTGACTATAGTTCAGTCTGAAGAAAACAATGGAAAGCACTGTAAAATGAAAAGGTAGGGGAACTGCCATGGTGGTGATTCACAGCTGTCAGGTGATTCTGACATGGTTTGAGCAAGGCTTCTTTGGTGAATGGTCACCTGACAATAGCTTTAAAATTTTTTTGTATATACTTCCTTTGTTTTTCAAACAAAAACCTTATCTTCTCAGTGTCCTATTGAAAGACTATTATTTGTTTTATCTCAGGCAGCTTTAACTTTTCCAGGTGGTGCTGGAGAAATTAGGTGAAGGCTTGAGGGTGCAAGCAACAGAGGCACTGTCTTTGGCTTGCTATTGGCAGCCGTGCTTCTGGCAGAAACTAATGTTTTTAGGCTGGAAAAAGTAATTGTGCTTGCTAAAGTGCACTCAGCTGCCTTCACAACTGTTTCTTTCTTTATAAATTTAAAAGTTAAAAGCTTTACATATTTACTATAAGTGCAGAAAGAAGGAAAAAGAGCTGCAACAGCATGAATGAACCGCAAATGACATGATGACTGGATTGAGCTAAGAAGGGTATAGGATATGTGGGAAGCTATGGTTTCTAGGAATACTTTCAGAAGAACAGGAATGGTTGGGTAATATGTTTTAATTGTAGTTAAAGACTATTAATGCCTTTGGGCTACATCTTCTTCATTCAAATAACCTCAAATCAATAACAGGTCTTCAATTAACCACATGGCAGCACACTGCAATGATGCTTCAGCATTTGCTTCTGAGTATTTAGATGGAGCTAACTTGTTATAGACTGGGAATTGTTGCATTAGAAAGTACTCAAGAGACCCACTCATTTCCTACTCTGATCCCTCCATTGGGGAAATAAGGACTGTGTGGCTAAATGGAATAAATAGTGGTAATCTTCTGGAGGCTGATCCACAAGACTGTACTTCTAATGCAGAAAGTGAAGAAGAAGGTCTTTTTGCTCTGGCCTGGAAACTGCACTCTGTGCGCCTCCCTTCCCCATTCAGTAATAACCAGGATAGCAGGAAAAGTGTCTGTACTTCATGTATTGGCAAGTCACACGACAGCAGCTAGGCATGGCAGAAAAGATAATCAGTGAGTCAAAGGAAAATGGTCCTTGAGAAGTTTGTTTCCTGTAGCCTTATTGAGCACCTGATTGCAAAGGTCTCACAAAACCATTGGGGTAACAATCTGTTCTCCCTTTAACTATTTTCATAGCACAGCAATCCAAATCAATGTCTTGAACAACAGAAAATACCTGAAATTCCTTTTCTAGCATTGAGAAGTGTCTTCAAACAAAACATTGATATTCTGAATGGCAGATCACATCTGGGTACTATATGCTTCAGATTTTGATCTTCTACTAGCCTTTTATTGGAAAAGAAGCTGTCAATATTGCAGTTATATTTACCCCATAATTTTAGGAAGCCTCCTTAAATTGTGACCTAAATGGGTTTTTTTGGTTGGTTTTTTCTCTGACACTCATTCATGGTTCTAGTTAAAGGTTTAAAAGTTGCTTTGTGGCTTCATATTTCTAATTTCACAAGTAATTTAGGCAGCTTCCTCTCCTCTCCTCTCCTCTCCTCTCCTCTCCTCTCCAGGATCATGTCTACCTCACTCCCCTATAAGACTAGGGCGTGGAGGATTTGTAAAGGACTCGCTAGGATCAGGTCCTAACACTTTCCAAGTCTGCACTTTATAACCAAGTATCAAGTAGCATTGCCAACAGTAATACAACTTGCTGTTCAGAAGGTCCAGTCACACATTTGTGTGTCATTTTGGAGGATAAAACGTAGGTGTGATACCACCACCAATGTCCTACTGAATTTGTAGTTGACACCCCATTTTCTATTGAAAGACCAGAGGAGGATAAAGGAAAAAGGACCATAATTCTCCTGCTCTCATCTTTTCTACTACTAGTTCCTAAAGAAGGTGTGTTAGAACATTTTTCTTAGTTTTCCCAATATGATGATATATTTATCTTGTATTTGTGCCTCACATTTGCCAAGTTAGCTGACCCTGGAACACATGTCTGGTCTACTCCCTAGACAGATCACACTGCTATCTCTGCCAGTCAGGAAATGGTGAATGCATATAAGGATTATGGTAGGACCACTAGTAAACATTAGCAGCATATTTGTTAATCAACAGGAAATTGCCAGTATGATATATAGCTGGAATGAAATACGGCCTCTCTGGGTTTTGAGCTCTGAGAGGTTAAGAAAGCACAGTAAGTAATATGAAAAGGACATTGATTTGCTGCCATGAGTTCTAACAGAGAACTACCTAGTCATAGCAAAAAGAGTCCATGCACAGCAAATCTTAGGAATGCAGCCTAAAGCCTCAGACCCTGGAGACGGGCCAACTACAAAGCTCCCCTCAAGTTAAGACTTGAGTCCATTCACTTGGACACAGAAGCCATTTAGAGATGCTAAATTTTACTTAGTGGTGATGTTACAAAAGCCAAAAATAAATCAATTTGTTTTTTAAACTCCACAAATGTAGTTCACATTTGTTTAAGGCTATGGTTCCCAGGCCTGCCAGTGACTCCAAGGTAAGATATTTTTGAAAATGGAATAATTACCTTAGCAGGCTTTTGTGTGACATATCTGTTAACACTTGGAAATTATTAATACTGTAGTATATTTTGGTTTATAATGACTATACTAATGTCCTGTGAGCAATGAAGTGGTATCCTTTTAAGAAAGAAGAAACAGTCATGCTCCTAAGTGTCCCCTTTACTTTGAGTAAAGTGATGTCCATTATTTCATCTTGCTGCATAATATAGGTATTTATTTGTTCTTGGCCTGAAAGACTATGGTTGGAAAATATTTGGTGAAATCAGTAACTCCAGGTTATAGGAGGAATAAGCCATCCAGAAACTTACATATCTGTTAGGATATATAATAATTATTTAAACAATAGGCATGATATTGTAGTAATTTCCTTAATTTCCTATTGTAGAAAAATAGCTCTTTTTGCACAGCATGTCACTCAAAGAACTACATACCTATTTTAATGGGGGGCTTGAATATGCCAGGAAATATAAGGAACCCAATCTACAAACTACACTGAGCTTTGGGACTTTAAGCATCAAGTACTATGCAGCATACAGAATAAAAGGGAAAGGACTTTTACTATACCTTATCTGACATATTTAATAAAGTTAACTTTGGTGGAATCGCATATGAAGAAATAGAAATAGAACAGCATTCCTATTTTGCTGCAGATATTGTTTTTCTTTAAATTCCTTTTCACTTTCTTTGAATAACTAACAACCATAATAGTGTTTAAGGCTGCATCAAGAATGCACTTTATCTCCTAACTGCTACCACTTAAAATATTTTGGTTCATGTCCTGAAATAGTCTTGGAGTGTAGGTACTAGTTCTTTCTCTTTCCCCCCTCCCACTCCATCCCCCTCCCTGCTCAAGCTATGTCAGAAAATGTGCTCCAAAAGTACACCTAATGCACTTTAATCACTAACAGGTGCTCAGTCTAGGTGGCCAGACTAAAGCTACTCCAAAATAAAGCCCCCAACTGCATGTGTTGTGGACATGAAGTCCTCACCACTAGCTGCTGTGCTGTACAAAACTGTCTTTATTGTGCTGTACTGTTTCCTAATGCAAAAACTGCGATGCTATGAAAAAAATTAAGAACAAAACAGAGTAGAATTGCAGAATATTTTGTCTAAAATAATTTTATAAGTTTTAGTGGGGAAGGTATTGGATTTTAAGCTGATGAACTGTGAGGGAGAAAAGCATCTTTCTGTTCTTTTAGCTAGCAGTTTTCATGTCTAAGATTGTGAGCCATTTTTTCTGCACATTGTTGAGGACTACGCCTAGTGCAGGCAGCTCAGCGAGGAGCTGCAGTACAAGTTGCAGGTTGTGCTCTGTATGGGAGGAAATTGCTGAAGCCCCCAGCAGCAAGCCATGACCTGGCACTGACCCTTTGCACAGCTGAGGGCACGGGGACTTTGGGGGCAGGCTGGTTTCTCACTCAGGGACTCTGTAGGAACCAATGAAGGATGAGAAGACTCCAGACCCAAAATCACCATTGGAACAGGCGTACAGACTGTAATGAAACAAAAGCCCAGGGATTTCTTTGTTTGGGGTCCCTCCTGGGAGGCACCAGCACAAGCTGTTGTTGAGCTGCTGCACCATGATTAAAGGCTCAATCATAACTTAAGGGAACTAAATGTCTGGGGCTGAGTTGATGAGGGAAACCTGTCTGACCATGTGAGTGGAATGTGTAAGGAGTCAAGTGAGACACCCATTGATTGACTGGAGCCACACGTTGCGAAGGGGCTTCAGTCTCCATGGCGACAGTCTTGGGTGGTGCAAGTGTGACTCCTGGAAGGTCAGACAAGAAAGTTTCTTCAACATCAGCATCACCCAGTGCATGCAAAGGAATCTCATGTTCAGGTCGGGTAGAATATGTGGTATTGCCACTGAAAATCAGGAAATAAACTCTCCAACCAGTTTGTTAGGTTAGAAAGTCAACTTTATTCAGGGTTGAGCTACGTGGGGATCCCTCCACAAAACATGTATGTCAGTTATCAAAGCTGTTAACTATTTACAGATTTTAGCAAACAAAGGAATTAGTGTTCATTGGTTAACAAGTTATGTAGTTGTCTTCATTAATTAGTCTTTTGTCTTCTATTGGTAATTGTTTTCTCCCTTCTCATGCTAAGTGGTCCACATCTTCCATTTTTTTTATTAAATTCTTCTCAGATAGGGAGAATCCCAGTAATCATTGGTGTTAGTTTCTTCTTCATCTCTGGTTTCTGTAACTTGTCTTTGTGGTTTATAAATTCTGCATCCTTGATGTCCAGGTCTCAACAATAAATTTCACTCCCAGGAATTGTTAATTTCCTCTCCCAGGTTTGTGAGCTTGACAGGCCTTAGAGTTTTGTTTTTTCTAACACATGGATATCATGCAGGGCTTGCTTGTTAACTGCTATCTATTTCACGGATTAAATCACCCTTCTTCTTGATTAAGTCCTAACATATTCCCCCACTTCTGGATAGGATCCTTTTAAAAGAAATATAACTTGTTTGGTGACAGTATTTATCTGTTTATTTATTTAATTATTATGTTTCAGAGGACTGATTATAATGATGACAAAGACTGAAGTTTTGATGTACAGAGTAGCCCAGTATGAATTCCTCTTACTAAGAACAGCAAAACGTATTTTACAAACATCTCAGTGATGCTAAACATTCTTATGACTTCATGTTGTGGGTTAGCCTCAGCTAACAGTCAAACTCCCAGCCAGCTGCTTGTTCATCATCTGTCTTTCCCCCAGGCTGGGGCAGAAAATAGTAAGAGCAGGAATGAGAAAACTTGAGGATTGATATAAAGACAGGGAGATTGCTTACCAGTCAGTTTTATAGACAAAAAAGGCTCGTTCTGGGGAAAATAATTGCCAATTGAAATAAACATGTAATCACTAGCTGGAGTAGTGGGAAAGAAAGACAAACCTTAAAATAACAGCTTTCCTTGTCCCTTTCTCAGAGTCAGTATTACTCCTTCACTCTAGTTTCCTGCTAGGCCCTCCCCCACCTCAAGTGGTGCAGGCAGGTGGGGAATGGTTTGCTGCAGTCAGTCTGTAACAGCTGTTACTCCTTCCTCCTCACACTTTTCCCCCGTGACAGTGACGGATCTTTTAGGCTGCACTTCCTATCGAGAAAATATGCTGTAGTATGAGCTCTACACTGGCTGCAGCTCCGTCAGGAATATTCACTGTGGCGTTGTCTGTGGACTGCAGTGACTATCTGCACTGGTGCAGGTACTCCATGAACTTCAGGGAATATCTTCTCTGGCACCTGGAGTACATCCTCCTCCCTCTCCTCTTTCTCTGACCCTGATATCTCTGACCCTGATATTCCCTCTTGTGGTTTTTTTTGTTTTGTTGTTTTTTTTTTTTTTTTTTGGGGGGGTTTTGTTTTGTTTTGTTTTAGTTTGGTTGGTTGGTGGGTTTTTTTTGGTGCCTCTCTCTGGTGTTTTCTGACTTTCTTACACATGTTTTCACAAATGCATCTCAGGCTTTGTTGGTAGACTCGTCTCTGGTTGGTGATGGGTCTCACTGGCACTTCCTGTAACTGTCCCAAGCCAGCACAGCACCTATCCACCATTGCAGCCCTCCTGCTGCCAACATCTTACACCTACACCAAAGACAGTTTTGTCTGTTTGAAAGCCTGTAGGGTGACAGACAAGGCAAAATTGATAAATTTTTACTGACTTGTTTATCCTGACCCACAGAACAGGAGTGTGGTAGCTATCAGCCAGCAAGTAGGAAGAAGCAGAAAGAGATTATTGTATTGTATTACTGTATACAGGTTTCTTTAACAATTATGGAAGATGCACATAGAATAAAAGAAAAATTATACAATATCTTTACTGGCCTCTGTTTCTACTTTACCTGCCTTTGGACATTTTACTTATATTGGGGTGAGGTTAGTAGTAAAGTTATGTTAATGGCATGTGACTCAAAGAACCTTAGACTATATGAAATTTCTTAGAAAGTGAGCAGGAATTTTTGATCCAAAGCCAAGAATGCTGCTTTAGCCTGAACTAATATTGGAGTCTAAATTCGAGATTAAAATACTAATATATTATATTAGGATTTGTTGTAAAGCACAAAATGCTCAAAAATGAAATGCATTAAATGCCTTAAGTCATACATGAAAAGCCTTATACTGTGTTGGAATTTCACAGAATGTCATCACTGCCAAGGGACTTTTCACTCAGACCATGTATACTGTATATTTGGCAGGGGAATAATTTACTGTGAGACTATTTAAATTTAAGGTATCTGGTAAGAAATAGGACTTTGTCTTCCTACAGAATAACTAAGAGAAGGCAAAGAAAGAGTTTATCCATATCTTTTCAATTTACAATTATTCTCTTTGGTAGTTAGTCATTAATGTTTATGTACTGGCTCTACATGGTCTTCTCTGCATTGAATATTTGAGAAGAATAGAAACAAAGAAAGATAATTTATTCACAGGTGTATGTTAGTGTACTTATTTTTAGGGAGGTCAGTGACCATGAAAGCTGATTTACAGACTTAAAAATAAATATGTGTCTCTACTGCCACACAGTAAAAGAAATAGTGTAAATTTTATTTTCTTTTTCCCAGCATAATTTAATTGAGACTGTTTTGTTAGTATTGGTAGCTCATGATTCTCTAGGCCCAGATCTAAACCTTTGGAGGGTTAAGCATGAGAATTAAGCATTAAAATATATCAAGCTTGTGAGACTGAGCAAATCTACATGTCCATGGTTTTGCTTCATCTCTTTAAGCACATTTACACTTATGCAAGGTACTGTAGTCTTGGAACATCCAAACTAGAGACCCTAAATTGATTCAGGACTGTATATCTATAGATCTATATCTATATATATGCATAACAGCACATGACTTAGACACAACACACATTTGGTTAGGAGTGCCACATTGCTAGTCCAGCTGTTATGGGTTAACCCTGAGACACAGGTGAGCCCCATACAGACACTCACTCACTCCCCCATAGTGAGAGTATAAAAGTAGGAAAACTCCTGGCTTGAGATAAGATGGCTTAATAGGTAAAGCAAGAGCTGTGAGCTAAAGCAGAACAAATAAGTTAATTTAGTATTTCCCATCAACAGACAGACATTGAGCCTTTACTAGGAAACTAAGGCTTCATCACACATAGCAGTTACTTGGGAAGACAGACTCCATAACTCTACATATCCCCCCTGTCCTTTTTTTCCTCCAGCTTTATATGCAGAGCATGACCCTGTGTGATCTGGAATATCCCTGTACTCTGTTGAGGTGAGCTGTCCCAGCTGTGTCCCCTCCCAACATCTTGCGCTTCTTCAGGCTGCTCATTGGCAGGGCAGTTTTATTTCTATCCTTTGAAATTTAAATATAATTTTAAATATTCAAATATTTAAATATCCTTTTAAATCCAAGGATTTCTATCCTTAGCTCTGTGTAACCGCTGTTTGGCAATAACTAAAATATGTGTGTGTTATCAGCACTGTTTTTGTCACAAATCCAGAACATAGCACCATATGAGCTACTATGAAGAAAATTAACTCCAGCACAACTGAAAACAGTAAAACAGGTTTAATTATTAAATTTCCCTTATTGATCTGGGCAGATGTTCTGAACTGGGGCTGCTGGGACATTGTATACTCCATTGTCATATCTGACCTCCATACACCAGAGAATATCTGCTGTTGCTGCCATGGCACAGACTTAGATGAATAGAAAACAGACTGAAAGAACCTGTTAAAATAACAGTGCTATTAAGTGCTATTTATCAGTTAGAGATTTCAATTTAGTAATGTCACCTAATCCAATGCAGAAGCTCAGCAGTCTGTATACAGAGCCTGTTGCCAAATTCACAATTGTAAGAGCTCTTGGCCTCTCTTTATATCAGGTGGAGATTTTCAGCTGATGTTTTGCTGTTTCTGCTTCTCTGCCCTGTAGTTTGCAGAACATGCTGTTTTTCTCCTATTTATCCACCTAGTAAGTCAAAGGTGAGCCTGAGATGTGGAAGACATTGACCTAATCAAGAGATTCAGCTTTAAGATGTTCAGTAAAAGGCACATAATTGAAGTTCCTTGTTTGGTTTTTAATCTGCTTGTTGTACAAGACTGGAAACTCTGTGATGGTTGACCTTGCTAGCTGCCAGGTGCCCACCAAGCCATTTTATCACTCCAAGTCTTTGACAGTGCAGGGGCAGAAAATACAATTAAAATCCCACGGGTTAGCATAAGGATCAGGAGGTCACTTAGCAATTACCATCATGGACTGACTCCACTTGGGGGAATTAATTTAATTTTTCAACAATCAGAATGAGATAATAATAAGACTCAGAATCAGGGTGTCCTGATAACAGACGACTTAGAGAAGGTGGAATTACTGAATGCTTTCTTTGTCTCAGTCTTTACTGCTGAGGTTGGCCCTCATAAATCCCAGACTCCTGAGTCTGGTAACTCAGGAAGTAAGAGAAGAAGGCCAGAGAAAGGAAGATTTCCCATTGGTCATAGAGGGTTGGGTTAGAAATTGGCTAGGCAGATTAAAGACCCATAAATCTGTGGGCCCCCATGGATGCTGAGGCAACTGGGAGAAGCTGTTGCTCTGCCCCTCTCTGTCATCTTTGAAAACTCATGGTGAATGGGAGAGGTGTCTGATGATTAGAGGAAGGACAGTGTTACTCCCATGTTCAAAAAAGGCAAGAAGGGGGACCTGGGAAAATACCAGCCAGGCAGCCTCACCTCCATTCCTGGAAAGGTGATGGAACAGGTTGTTCTGGAGGTCATCAACAAGCATGTGGAAGAAAAGCAGGTCATCAGGGGTAGTCAGCATGGATTCACCAAGACAAAGTCATGCTCGACCAATCTGATAACCTTATATGAAGACATGGGAGGATGGGTTACTTCATTGAAGTCCTGATTTAGCAAAGCGAAGATGGTTTATTAAAGTTAAGTGCTAATAGTGTTGATTTTTGATCTTAATACTACTACTACTTCCCTATCCTCAAGGAAATTTCACTTACTGAAGACTTATATTTATTATCTTCATGGGTTTTTTGGCTGGTATTTGTGTGTGTGATTTCTCTAGACACTGAGAATTTTCCTATCCAGTATTCACTGTGAAATCAGAAAGGTATGTGACCTTCCAGTTCCATTCAATATCTTTCAGTCCTGTTCAATATTGATGAACTGGATGAGGGGATTGAGTGCACCTGCAGAAAATTTGCAGGTAACACCAAACTGGGTATGTGTCTATCTGCTGGAGGGTAGGAAGGCTCTGCAGAGGGATCTGGACAGGCTGAATTGATGGGCCGAGACCAATGATATGAGGTTTAATAAGGCAAGTTGTGGGTCCTACACTTCAGCCACAACAAGCTCATGCAGTGCTACAGGCTTAGGGAAGAGTAGCTGGAAAGCTGCCTGTCATAAAAAACTTGGGAGTTCTGTTTGGCAGCAATCTGAACGTGAGCCAGTGTGTGCCCAGGTGGCCAAGAAGGTCAATGGCATCCTGACCTATATGAGCAGGTCCAGGGCAGTGATTTTCCCTGTGTACTCAGCACTCTTTAGGTCACACCATGAGTACTCTGTCCAGTTTTGAGCCCCTCACTGCAAGAAGGACATTGAGGTGCTGGAGGTTTCCAGATAAGGGCAATGAAGCTGGTCAAGGGACTAAAGGGTAAGTCCTATGAGGAACAGCTGAGAGAGCTTAGGGTTGTTTAGCCTGGAGAAAAGAATGCTCAGGAGTGACCTTATCACTCTCTACAACTGCCTGAAGAGAGGTTGTAGCCAGGTGGGATTCAGCCTCTCCTCCAGGTAACAAGTGAGAGGACAAGAGGATATAGCCTTATGCTGTGCCAGGGGGAGTTCAGGCGGGACATTAGGAAGAATTTCTTCACAGAGGGGTTATCAAGCATTGCAACAAGCTGCTCAGGGAGGTGGTGGAGTCACTGTCCCTGAAGGTGTGTAAGAACAGAATGGACATGGCACTTTGTGCCCATGGTCTGGTTGACACAGCGATGTGCAGTCAAAAGTTGATATCAATGATCTCAGATGTCTTTTTCAATATAATTGATTCTGTGATTCTGTGATTCTTTGGCATTTAAGTTTACACTCTCATCAGGTTGATCCAGCTAGTCTGACTGTGAGGTAACTCTTGAGCTACCATAGTTGCATGTTCATCAGGCTAGACCCCGAAAAGTCAAGTAGAAAAAGTGTATCCCTTGCTTGTTGGTATTGTTCTGATTCGTTAGGCCACACTTACCTGTTTTGATTGAAAACACAGCTTTACGGTTTTGAATGTATTTGGACTATAAATCAATCACAAATTTAAAGAAACTAAATCTACACAAGATTTTAGAGAAATTTTTCACACAAATATTTTAAAAAATTTGTGGAGTTCTTAGATTCATGTTGCATGTTGGTTTTGTTTTTTTGTTTCCGTCCCAGCATCAGAAGTCAATGAGAAGGCAGATGTCATATGTGCTTTTTGAAGTTTATTTAATCTTAATTTCCCTTAATGAACTTCAATTTTTTTTTAATGACTAATCAGCAAGAAAAAAACCCAACTATATTATTATGCTATGCATATAAAGACACTCTTAATTTTGTAATCCAGAATGCCTCTGAGTGATTTAGAGTACTACCTTCTGTAGCAGGGCTCATGCTCCATATTTGCCCAGTGGGCCATGCTGACCCATACAAAGTAGGAAAGGCAGGGGCTGAAGCCATTTTCTTATTGGATTGGAGACTATATGATGCTAGACCATCCTGAGACCTGTGATATATTTTAATTCATGAGCAGCATTAAACATATTAAATATTCTAATTAATATTGCTAAAATATTTAAAAATACTACTAATAAAAAACACCTTAACAGGGAAAGTTTGGTCCTTTTAGTACACCTTCCTCTGTGTGCATCTATGCAGGACTAACCACAGTACAGCCCTTCATCTGGACAAATCAGCCCAAATACTGTCCTTCTTCTTCAGAGTATTTTCTTTATTATTTTCACTCCAGCCAGGCATTTTTGCATCTAAAATTCTTCCTTATATGTCTCATGCCAATATCTGCATAATGGTCGATTATGTCTTTAAGGGGCCCTCCCACAGCAGAAAAATTCTGAAAGGTGACTTCCTAAAGAATTCTACCTACTGTGGAATTTTGTGATTTTTCTGTAAAAAGAAAGTTTTTTTTTTTTACTTCATGACCTTTCCTGCCCACCAAGCCTTGGGATCTAAGCAGGGGCCTTTCTGGATTGTCCTTCTCTAGTGTAGATTCCACAACAGAAGTTTAGTAAGGAATTCTCTCAGTCATTGGCAAGACAGAATAACAAACCATTTACATTTTGAGGAGGAAAACAAATATTTCTCGTGCCTGTATGGGGATGTTTCACTTAGGCTAGCCTGAAATGCTAAGAGCTAAAAAGTATTTTTACACATTGTTTTAGGCTAATGAGTTTGTTTTCAAGAATTTAAATTTTGACAGACTATCCCATCCCCCGGATTATTTCCACACAGACATGCAGTACCTTCAGGAGTGCTTTTGCAAGTTTAAGGACCATATTTGCAGGCCTACCCTCCCCCCCCGCCCCCAAATGTTGGACAGAGGGCTGTGTGGATGCAATAGTGCTGTATGCACACAGATATGCTCAATTCAGCTTTTAAAAAGTACAGTGAGCAGAATGGGCAGAATATGAACTCTTCATGCAATGTATAGTGTACTTTGTTCTGCTATTAATCTCAAGTAGAAATAATCTAGGTCCCTCATTTGGAGGTCACAGTGACCAATTGAGGCAGAACAGGGAATTTGCCATGGTTTTGTGTTATCCTAAATACTTATTATTCCAAGCACATTACCTTATCCACCTTCTTTTTTTTCCTGCTGTCTTCAAAGGGGTCAAAGACATGTATTCTCTATGCAGAATTGACAAGAGTTTATGTTTTCTGAGGTTTTTTGCCACAGAGATTACCAAATATGCTTTCACATATACAGTGATCAGCCCCATTTACTTGCCAAGAAAGTGCTATTATTGGTAACCACTTTTCAATGCAGAGCTGCTCTGGTAGTTGTTGGTTTCCTGTGCCTCCAGTTAGCTTTGACTTTTAGTCAAAGCTTTACTGTGCTGTGTTTCTCTCACACTGTGAGTGAAAACACTGTGCACACAATGTCCAAAGATTTAATTGAGCATATTTCCAGCTTAATTGCTGTATTGAACCTTTCCATTAAGAGTGTTATGTCATGTGACTGCTTGTATTGCTATATGAAGTGTGGGTAGTTATGGCAAATGCCTCAACAGCATGGAGCTATTTGTATACTGGGTGTGTGGGATGGTGGTCAGGGAACAGAGGTCACGCAGTTTATATATTTTCTGGGTATTTGGTTTTATGTCTAATTAATTTTATAACTGAAAGACAGACCTGTATTTAGAGCAAGTTGCAATTCATGAAAAAAGTAGTTTTAGTAAAATACATTATTCAAAGTGAACAAAATTAAGCTATTTGGACAACATATTTAAACGAGAAAAAAAAGCTAGTTGAAAAGATTTTCTTGATTACTTTTCCATACATAAATAAGATGTTGATTCTAATTTAACCCAGAGGGTAATGAAGAAATAATTCAAACCACATTTGTTGTTATTATTAAAAAAACCCCAAAACAACCATGTTTGAGGCCCTGACTTCCAGAGAAACACAAGAGAATTATGTTCTCATTACATTATCAGTATTTCTGATAATGCCAATCTCACTGCATTACCAGTATTTTTGTAGAATTGCCAGTTCTTGGCCCTAGCTGAACCAGATTGCCCCAAATTTAAACGTGCTTCTGTGCAATATTTGACAAGGAGCTTAGGATTGTAACTGGTTACAGTACACTCAACTTGAGCAATTACTACATAGTATGTCTACTAGTGTACTAAATCGTTGTGCAAACATTTCTTGTAGATTTGAATAGAGAAAAAAAATGGATTTTATTCTCTGTCTGGTGCTGTAATGGATCACAATCCATCATAGCAGTAACCACAGCCATCATAGAAGTAATTGATTCTCGTTCCTATTTAAGACTATTACACTGCATATGTAGATAGTGCTTCATTTATTTCCTGTTACAACACTCTAATTTTAACATGCTGACTCTCCTGTAATTACTAGCTCTGATAGAAATATTCCTACTCTTTTAGAGAAAGTCAAAGACAAGGAGTCTAATTTTTATACATGTTAAAACTTTATTTTTATAGAACCACTACAACTTTTAAGAAAAACTGATCTATGGTTCAAAGATGCTAAATTAAAACTGGAAATTTGAAAGTACATTCATTTAAGGTTCTTTGGAATTTGTAAAGAATTATGGCTTCTGTGTTTCACAAAAACAATGACTCAAAAGATGGATTAAATACCATTCCAACCCATTCCTCACCCCCAGTAAAGGATTAGGTTCCTTTCACCCTTTAGCCCCAATTAGAAGGCAAAGTAGGATACAGAACTTTCAAATTCTATTCTACCATATTCTTGACTTATTTTCTATTTGTGAGAAATTTCTTATCTGACTATAAGTTATTTTTAGGTGACTTATCCTGAATGGCCGAAACACCAAAATGGCCTATTGAGCATTTGTGAATTTTTGCTCAACTGCTGCTTAGATTTTAGCTAAGTAAGCTCATGCCAAGGCGTGATGGATCCCAAGAACAGGACCACTAGGTCAAAGCAGGAGCATCATGTAGGCAGGACAGGTGGCCAGAAAGAGTTACAGGGCAATTATGCAGCAATTGTCTCCTGCAAAATTGTTGTCTCCTCTGGAAATTACATTTTCTCTGACAATGTCATCAGAATCAACTAACTTATGGAAGTGGTAGATACCAGTCCTCTAAACTAGAAGGTTTAACATGTCAGCTAGCCCAGAAAGCTTTTGGAGCTTACTCAACAGCAGCCAGACTCCTGAGGGTTTTGTGCTTCCTTGTGTCACCTAGAGGACATCTGCACTGTGACAAAGATGAAAGCATGAACATTCTCACCCTTAGCTAGGTAAATAATTTTTTTTTTTTGCACATAAGTGCATGATATTCAAGGCTATGGATTTTAAGTTATGAAACCCTATGACTTCAATAATGAATAAGTGATATCATATGATATACTGCTCTGAAAAAAAGGAAATTAAGTCCCTGTTTATCATGTTTGGTTGCTGTGTTTAATGAGCTCATGAAATAAAGTTTAAATCACAGAGCTGACTGTGTTATAAATTGGAGAAATCCAAATGGACTGTAATAGCGCTTTCAAACAAAACATTAAGATCATAACCTGAAAGGAAGCCAGTTCCTACATTTTCATATCTACTCACTGTTCAATAAACAGTCCATGAATAAGAATAATTACTCTGATACTAATTGAAATCAAATTCTGAATAAATTTAACACAACTAGAAATTTGAGTAATAATTAGCTTAATGGCACTGAAAAAATAGTAGAGAAATGCTTACTCTTAACTGTATGTCATTCCAAATCATGCATTCATTAAAAGACTTTAAAAGTAGAACTTCAGAGTGTTGCTTTTGCTTTACAAGAAAATGAAAGCTAATGAGAAAGCCAATATTAAACATTTTTCCTATCCTTCAAGGAAAAATGATTGACTGAACAGTTTTCTCCTGGAAAAAAAATGCAGAGACATATGAAATAAGTACGCTAATCATAAGTGCTATAATTCTGATTTGAAGCTGGAGAATATTAAAGATACTTGGATTTGCTGTACTTTATTGAAGTTAAGGCTAAGTAGAGGATTAATTAAGTAGGTGTTGATTTAAGGAGCCAAAGGGCTATTCAAGCTATTCTCTGTGCTCATATTTTCAAAAATGATGTGTATTAGCTGGTCATGTATGGGATTCAGAAATATCAAACAAGACTGGGAATTCAATTCACTTAATTTTAGTGGAAATCATATGAGTAATCTGCTGAAGGACATTTGCAAATCCCCTTATGGAAGCACATGCGTTTTTATATTTTTAACTCACTTTAGATATCTTCCCCAAGGTAATTTGCAAGCACAAATCCATTAAGTAATAGCAGATTAGTTTCCATAAGGTTTTAGTTTTCCATTACTCTACTCTGTGCCTTCAGTTACTTGATAGAGGCTCCTCAACTAGGCAAAAACCTACAGCCAAGATAGTGCATAGGGAGACTCAAGGTATCACAGCTGGGATGCAGCAGTAGCTGCTGAAGAGACCAAGGGGCAGAAGTCACAGACATGAATTGACGTCTTTTGGGAACACTTGACAAAGTTCTGTTACATTTGAATTTAGCCCTCTTCTGTGCTTAGTTCATTGTCAAGTGTCAGCAGAAAAGAAACTCCTGATGTATATTCTGCTTGCTAATAGGTGGACAGTGCATGCTCTACCACAAAAGTACTGTCCCATACGAGGCCTCATGCTATCTGACTATGAATGATAGAATTATGCCTTGACATTTCTTCTCGTGAAGTTTAGGAACTCTATGAGGACACATGTTACTATTTGAGCCCGTAGATATCTTTAGGGGTAAAAAACTGCATTTTATTCAGGAAACTGTTGTGAGTAAATAGTGTATTCTTGTTAGTTTTCAGTAGGAAAACTTAATTTCTTTTTTGAAATTAAATGAGTACAAAATAGCTCCTACAAAATTTAAGAACATTACATTTGAGTTAAATTTTCCTTATTCTAATGTAAATGTTATTAAATTCTGAAATATTGTATTTGCCTAAATTATTTGGTAGTCCTTACACATCTTTTCCTTCAATGGGGTGATCGTTCTGTCTTTCCTTAGATGTACCTTGAAATAAATAGAAAATTACTAGAGAGGCTGCTAGTGTATCTGTAATTTTTCACTGGAACCTCAGTAAACTTAGTTATGTAATAAAGTACCAGGTGTGACTCTGTTTATTTCAAGTTGAAATGACAAGTAATTTTTTTATTAAATATTATCATGTTCCTTTACACATTTGTCTTTTAAAATTATGTGCGGACATACAATCTGATAATCAGGAACTGAACAGATCTTATTTTTTGTTTTAAGGGAAGACATGTTTTGCAAACAGGGTATTTTCATACATTGGCATTAAATCATAGTATATTCAACACAGAAAGTAAGATTTTTTAGGGCTTAGGGAGATAACTGCAAACTCAACTGACATTTTTGACCTATTCAATAACCTAAATTTACTCACTGATTCACTTTTTTGAGAAAGTCATAGCTGCCTGTGAGATCAAGTCTTACAAATGTAAGTATTTAGGATAGAAATGATGAAATAATGTCTTCATTTGGATAATGTATAAATTGTGCATATGTGGAATTAAATGGATTATTTAGTTCCTCTCTTAGTCACAGTTTCCAGAAGGAGCCCTGAGGGGTGAATTTTATGATTGAGATAGTGATGTTCTGCCCTGCTCCTTGCATGTCCCTGAAGAAAAATAACTTATAATTTTATTTTATCTTACTGCCAATACCAGTTCATACTGAACCAATAGAAATATTTCTGACAAAATGTACTTTCATCAAAGAATGCTATTTTGTCATAGCATAAACATCTGATGCAATTCTCTTTTATGAAAACACTGAAGTTTCTTTTTTTTCTGCTTAAGTAGAGAACACAATTCAAAGCTCAAGGTTTATTGTAAAAAGGAAGAACCACCCCTGTTCAGCAGCCTCTGCTGTTGTGCTTTTGTGTTTGTCATTTTTCTTAGACCATTCACTGCCCATTTTGCATTGAGGAGGGATAAAGAGAAATGGGGCCTTTTCTATCAACACATAAAAATTGTCTGGTGCTCTTGTAGCATTTAATCTTCAGGCATTGACAGTTCATTGCAGAATTATTGCTTTCAGAGGAAGAAGAATTAAGATTTTGTTTTCCTCTTAATATTGATTTAGTAAAATCAGAAATCAGTTGTTTTAAATGCAGGAGGCTGGAAGAACAAGTCTTAAAATTTTGTTAGTCTTCCAGGATTAAAGAAAGCTGTTTAATGGAAAATATGTGTAGGGAAGAGTGGGGTTCATTTTGTTTCTGGAAGAAAAGTTTAAGAGAAGTCATATGGAGAATTTGCTAGTTAGGCTGTTGGAAATCCTGATATAGTCTGTATTATGAATACTGCCTGTAGCAGAATCTCAGAATTACATATTGAACCATAAAAGATATAGTAGAATCCAAATGTCTGTATAAAGTTATCTTCCAAGATTTGTCTTTTAAATAGAAAATAATTTATTTGCATTTTGAGCCTTAAATCCAAACATTTGGTCTTGCTGAATCTCTTAAAAACTCTGTCAGCTAACCTTCCCATTTCTTTCAGCTGTTTTGAACTTTTCTCTTGCCCTTGGGGCTGCTTGAACAACTTTCTGACCCAAAGCTTTTTCTGGCTCTTGGTGGTTAAAAATCACCTGGAGCTGCTCTGACAGTGATTTGTTTTTCTTTTTAGTTAACCTAAAAAGTGATTTCATATTAAGTCACAGTTTTCTAGGTAAAAGTAGTCTCAAATCCCTGGATGCAAATGAAAAAATGTGAAATTTGGGTGTAAATTCTATGATTTGGACCTGTATGTTAACAGTATACCTGACCAAGCTGAAAGCTAAGTTGCATATAGTGTATATAGTGTATGAAGAAAGGTGTGAACTACTTACAAGAAAATATCCAGGTCCTGTGCTTGGGTCACAACAACACTGTGCAGCACTTCAGACTTAGGACAAAGAGGCTGGAAAGTTGCCTGTCAGAAAATGGCTTGGGGGTGGTGGTCGACAGCAGCTGAAGATGAGACAGCATGTGCCCAGGTGTCCAAGGAGGCCAATGCCATCATGGCCTGTGTCAGCAATAGTGTGGCCAGCAGGACCAAGGCAGCGATTGTCCCCCTATACTCGGCACTGGTGAGGATGCACCTCGAATCTGGTGTTCATTTCTGGATCCATCACTACGAGAAAGGCTTTGAAGTGCTGTAGGGTCTCCAGAGACGGTCAACAGAGCTGGTGAAGGGTTTGGAGCACAAATGGTATGAAGAGTGGCTGAGGGAGCTTGGGGTTGTTTAGCCTGGACAAGCACGGTTTCAGGGCAGACTTTATTGCTGTCTACAACTGAAAGGAGGGGTGTAGACAGGCTGGTATCTGTGTCTTCTCCCAGATACCAAGTGACAGGACAAGAGGAAATGGCTTCAAGTTGCTCCAGGGGAATTTTAGATTGGATATTAGGAAAAATTTCTTCATATAACGGGTTGTCAAGCATTGGAACAAGCTGCTCTGGGAAGTGGTTGAGTCACCATCCCTGGAGGTAATAAAAGAAGTGTAGATATGGCACTTAGGGACAGGGTTTAGTGATGGACTTGGCAGTTTAAGTTAATTGTTGGACTTGAGCATCTTACAGGTCTTTTTCAATCTCAATGACTCTATGATTCTATATAATCTCCTAAAGCCACTGTTAATCCTTTTTTTCATGTATGCTCTCTGTTCCTCTTCTAAAAAGACTTTTAAAATAAGAGAAGCAAGTTGTGTTGCATTAGGCAGACAATGCTGCAGGGCTGCTCTCCAAGTTCTTCTTTTTATTCTGTATTAGCATTAGCATGGAGATGGGCATTTGCTGCAGAGAAGACTAACCTGAATTCTAATTGTGGATAAGACAAAAATAAAATGGCCCTTGATTCAAGATTAGATTGTTCAGCCAACAAATTTTCAGAAACATTTTGCTGTCTTCATAGTTAGCTGCAGAAACTGGTTATGGGCTATAGAGCCCTCAAAAAATCACTTGATGAGACTTTTAAAAGAGCATATGATTGTTCATGTACTCTGAATTAAGACACAGGGGAGACATATTGACAAGATAGTCTCAAGAGGTCAAAACAACAAGAAAAACTTTACTAGCAAGTTAGGAAATCAAGGAAACTTTGGCAAAAAGTTTTCAGAAACATTCAATCAACATAAAACGCTTCTTAAAGCATTAACTTAGCCCATTCAACTTAGGACAATCAAAGTTTGCTCAATTTTAAATTACTCAAAAATTCCAGGAAGAGGGAATTACAAGAAGAAGAAAGAGAGAAAGACAGAAAAGATATAAAAAAAATCCAAATATAGCTACCACTCCTGGTTCCAGGGTGTTCAGCTAATAGAAATTCTGAGAGGAGATAGGGTCAAGATGTGCTAACCACATGTTTAGCCTTAAATACCCCTTGGCTTTCCAGGGCCCTTCCCCTAGGTAGGAACTCTGGTCATTTGGCCACTTCAAAGCCGGGTTAAGAGCACCAGAGGCAGGTGTGGTGTTGCCTCCAGTGTGCCAGGGATTGGCAGCCACTGCCAAGCTGAGATACAGGCTCCAGGGGTGGGGATGTACAGGGCAGACAACTGACTCGCCAGGGCATGGCCCAACCTGCCCCTTCCCCCACACACATGAATCCCAAAATGTCTTAAGACAGCAAACTTTCCAGTCTGTCCCATGGGCTCAGTACACTTATGGGACATTTGTATTTTCTGGTCCATATTTGATCAGATTCTTTTTTGGGGAGGGAATGAGGATGGAAGAGAGGGAAGCTGGCTTTTAGATTGGTGCTTGGATTGGAAAAGATTCCTATGAGTGGAGTATATATAGTATATATAGCCTGTTTCTTTATTTGCCGGTCAGTTAAGCTATGCTTGTTTGTCAGATAATTGTTTTTGTAATACTTAGAAGGTACTGTTTTGTCCCGTTGTAAAATACCTTTTGCATAAGTAAAACAAAGAATTCAATAGATTGAGTCTATATGAAAACCATGTCAAGAAGCACTCTGCAGGGACAAGTTGGAGCTGTGCTGCCACTAGTTTGAGAAAAGTATTGAAATATGCAGGGTGTGAAAGGTTTTAGCAAATATCACTGCTTTGGTGGGATGAAAGGCAATGGAGGAAGTCAGCAAGATTTTGGGTCACTGCTGTAATTCACTGAAGAATCAATATTGCCTGCCCAGTGAGAGGCAGCGTTGCGCTTTTTGTTCCTTCTTGACATACATCTGAGACAAAATAGTACCAGTTCACATTCTTGAGTTTTATAGATTTTCAAGACAGAAAAAAAAATCTTAATTTCATTTCTCAGCACCTTTCTAACCATGCTAAACACAAAAGACTTTTTGCATTTCCTCCTCACACTTTTATTCTGTTTTTTTCCTGTAGATTACAGACACCAGGTTACAGGGCAGTTTGTTCTGTAGCATTTTGATTTAATTTTGTTAATTAAATGCTGCTGTGCATGATTGAGAAACCTCATCAACTCTAAAGTTAATTGCTTTTTGTGTCACTAGAAAGTTGTTGTGAATGAGTATTCTAATGTTTTGAAATGTTCTTTCTTGAAAGTGTTGGAGTTGTTAGAACTAAATGCTGTTTTTTGCACCCTGGTATACAATAGAAGTAGTCAGGCTTAATGAATTTTTGAATGAATGCTGTCAGCTGTGGCAACAACACAGAATAGAAACTCTGTGTTTTTATTTCAGACATGATGTCTGTCTTGTCTGAGTCTCCTGAAATTCTATCATGAATATGTCTTTTTTGGGGGGAGTAGGTTTGCTCTTTTTGTAGGGAGGTTTGCTCTTTTTGCAGCTAAGAAAAGTAATTTAATTGCTTTCTTTTGTGCAGGGCAGAGAAGCCTTTTCCCTCAGTTGGGCCAATGCCTTTGTCATGAGGGTTATATTCAGAAGCCTTTAGTGGTGAATCTGCTTCATAGTCTGAGAATGAGACTTCAGGATTGTATTTGTTTCCAATTCTGTCCCCTGGAGCTCTGTCTCTTCCAGAGGTACATGTGCAGGAGGGACATAGAATTTGCGTGTTAACGTGACTTTAATGAAAAATTCCACACAAACAGGAAAGGAAGCATATCACTAAAAGCAGGACAAGGAAATGGAAATTTTGAGATTACTCACAGGGAGGATGATTATCCTCTGGGAGGATGATGAGCAATTTGAGAATTAACGGATTAGGATTAAATGGCAGACTGGCAAGGGTGACACTATTGTGTGGCTGAGATACTGAACGCTTTCTTTGCTTCAGTCTTCACTGCCAGGGCCAGCCCTCAGGAATCCCTGGCCCAAGAGACCAGGGTGAAGGTTTAGGGGAAGGTGGACTTTCCCTTGGCTGAGGACAATTAGGTTAGAGACCATTTAGTCGAGCCTGACATCCATAAGTTCATGATGGGGTACATCCACCAGTGTTGCATGAATTTGTGGACATCGTTGCTCGGCCACTCTCAGTCATCTTTGAATGGTCATGGTGGTCGGGAGAGGTACCGGAGGACTTGAAGACAGCAAGTGTCACTCCAATCTTCAAAAAGGACAAGAAGTAGGACCCAGGGAACTACAGCCTCACCTCAATTCCTGCATGTGGAAGACAAGAAGCTGATTAGCCGGCATGCATTCACCAAAGGGAAATAATGCTTACCCAACTTGGTAGCTTACTGCAATGGGACAAGTGGCTGGATAGATAAGGGGAGAGCAGTTGTTGTCCACCTGGATTTCAGCAAGGCTGCTGACATGGTCTCTCAAGATATCCTCAAGGGAAGTGGGGGTTAAGTGAGTAGACAGGGAAGTGTATTGAGAACTGACTGGACAGCAGATTTCAGAAGGTGGCACAGGGTCTAGTGGGAGGCCTGCAGCTAGTGGTGGTCCCCAGGGGTCCAGTACTGGCTCCAGTATTTAACTTATTCATCAAAGACTTGGTTGAAGAGGTAGAGAGCCTCCTTATCAAGTCCGCTGATGACAAAACTGGGAGGACTGGGCCATACCCAGAGTGCTGGGCAGACATTAAGAAGGACCTCAACCTCATGGAGAGATGGGCAGAGTGGAATTCTAAAATTCAGCAAAGACAGGTGTGGTAATCCTGCATTTGGGCAAGAATAACCCCATGCACCAGTACAGGTCGGGGGTTGACCTGCTGGAAAGCAGCTCTGCAGAAAAGGACCTGTGGGTCCTGCTGGGCAGCAAGAGCCAGCACTGTACCCTTGTGGCCAAGACAGCCAATGGTATCCTGGGGTGTGTTAGAAAGCATTGCCAGCAGGTCAAAGGAGGTGATCCTGCCTCTCTACTCACCCTTACTGAGGCTGCATCAGGAATGCTGTGCTCTTCAGTAAAAGAGAGACAGTGAGCTCCTGGAGCAAGGCCAGAGGAAGGCAATGAAGAATATGAGGGGACTGGAACATCCCACTTATAAGGAAGAACTCAAGGAGCTGGGACTGTTTAGCCTGGAGAAGAGATGACTGAGAGGGAACCTTATCTATATCTTTAAATATCTAAAGTATTTGAAGGGAGGGTGTCAAGTCGATGGAGCCCAGGCCGTTCTCAGTGATGCTGAGAAGGATGAGAGACAATGGGCAGAAACTGATGCACAGGAAGTTTCATCCGAACATGATGAAGAACTTCTTTATTATGAGGGTGACTGAACACTGGAACAGGTTGCCCAGAGAGGTTGTGGAGTCTACTTCCCTGAGGATATTCAAAAACCATCTGAACACAATCCTGAGTATTATGCTCTAGGGGACCCCACCTGAGCAGGGAAGTTGGACTAGATGACCCACTGTGGTTCCTTCCTACCTTACCCATTCTGTGATTCTTTAATCATGGCTCTGACAGTGATTAAACACTGTGTTTCAGCTGTGGACTGTAGGATTTTTTTTTTAAAGCACAATTCTGAGGACATATAAGATTAATATACATGGACTTGGCCAAAGGACAACTTTCATTTTAGTGAATCCAGTAATGGATTTTTAATGTGCACACTGCCTTCACAATGGAAGGTGGGCAACCATACTAAGTTAGGCCCTTTCCAACGTCTTGCTAGTATTTGGCAGGCTCATTACAGTGAATGTTGCTTAGACATCCTGCTTTGACAGATTTGATGTTGCGGAGTTCATGTGCTGATGGAAGGAAATAGCACTGATTATCCTCCACCAGATACCTGTTGCAAAGACAAATGAGCTAAATGAGCCAGCCCTCTAGTCAGAAAAAGCTATACAACAAAGTACAGCTAGAAGATTTCTAACCCCTACCCCCCGGTTCTGGATCTAGGAGTAGGATTATGTGATAAAGCTGTTTTGTTTTTCTAGTAAATGCCAGCCTTTCATGGCTAACTAGCTGGCCTCTTGGTGCAATGTGTTATTGTTCTATCCCAAATGAAAGCATGCTGGATGGAATTAGGAATGTGGGGCTAAGTGCCAAGGAAAACATTTCTGTGGCTGAAAAACCTGCCACCACTCAGCACCTGTCTGGGCATGAATTGAACATTGTAGCGCTTGATCCAAGGCAGTCAGACTGAGGGAGGTGTGAAATTTTTAGCTGTGTGTTCTCAGTACTTGAACACTCTCCTGGGAAAAAGCCTATGAAGCACATTAGCTTAACCCCTTTTGGGGAAAGCAGGCAGCCTAGAGTGAGGCTTACTCACCTACTACTTCACCTCTTGTTTGTGGAAAATGGGTACAAGTAAAACACTTGCAAATCAATGCAAATTCCTCTTAGGTTAGAGGCTCTGGAGGATGGTGGAAACTGGGGAAATAGGGAAAGGATGGGAGAGAGAGAGAGAGAGATGAATTTCATCTTAGAAGTGCACATTATATTCAGTTCAGGATAATATGTCAGTTAGCATTTACTTCTTACAAAGAAATTCTATTTGTAACTGCTCAGCAGCGGTAATTTGTGACAGAGGAATGATTTCACATAGAGGGAGGCCAGGTTGCAAAAATGAGTTAATAGTGGCTGAAAGCAGGAATGTGAAGAGACACAACAGAGTCCTTGCAGGAGAGTGAAGTTGTCCTCCACGAATTATCTTGTAGATCATCCTGGAATCTGAGCATTCAGGGTCCAAGCCAGCAGTCACATTTGGGCAACAGAATTGGGGTGGGGAATGAATTCAGGGCTGCTCTGATGTGTCCTATGCACTCTGGATTGGTGCTGGTGCAAATGCATATAGGAAAACTGCTTGTGACACATCTTTGCAGACTCTGTGTAGAACTGCGTAGTGCAGTAGGACTCTGATTTTATTCTGATTCTTTCTGGTACAGTCACTCAGCAATAAACATGAAACAAATACTAAATAATTTGCAGGGAAAATTCTGGAGTTGCAGACAGTGTATTTTCACCTGTCTGATCATAATTTAAGATTCCTAGTGCACCTGAAATTATCTTGATGTGACAGTCATACCTCACGAAAATCTGTGTGAGAACTGCTTTAAAGTAAACGGTGAAGTAAAATAAAAAACAAATTATGTAAGTGCTAAGACAGTGATGGGTAGAGTGCTTGCATTGTGCAAGAACTCTCATCCTTGCTCTCACCCCAAACATGGTCTGAACTGTGAAACTTTAAAACTCAGTTTGACAAACTGATACATATACACATTCCTTTATATTTTTTATTTTCACTTCTTGAATTACTCTAAAAGCAGAACACAAGAAATAGAGAATGAGATATTTTTCTATTTCTTAAGCAGCCCAAGACAGGACAGAAAAGAAATATGCACAAAGCCTCATAAAATTTGAGATGAAATTGCACATTCAAAAAACATCTCTACTCAGTTGTGCAACTTCAAAACTCAGTCTTCATATATTTGGGTTGTATACAAGTCTGAATTTTAAAACCTAAACTTTTAATGAATTTTCAGTGATCTTGTGAGCTCATCATTGTGGCTTAAGATTTGCAACCCAATAGAACTTTCCATCTGTCTCAAGTTAGACATGAGCTTTCACTTTGCCTTTGGAGAAACACCTGTTATTTAGCTGTTCATAGACTTAACATAATTAGCCTCTAGAGGAAAAATGTAGACTCTATGAAACCATTTTCCCCTGCCTTATGGTTGCATCACTTGGAAGAGACTTTCTTGTTATCTACCTACATGGTTTCCTGGTAAGTGAAATGAAGAAAAAATAACAGTTATCAGAGGAGTTAATCACCATAAGTATATATTCTGTTTTCCTGCACTTTATCATCATCTGAGATCAATTCCATATTTACATGTATTTTCCTTCAAATGCAAGAGATTAGTACATATATTATAACTAAATATTTTTGCAGTTCATCTCAGCTACAGAAATACCAAAACTGCAAGGGAATAATTTCAATGCAGTCAAGAAATTTACCTTGTGATATTGTCTAGGTTTGAGACAATTTAAACCAGAACACTCTGGAATGAGTTGTTTCCCCTTAAGGGTTCCAACAATCCCTGTCCACCAATAAGGAGTGAATACTAATAGATGAATGTTGCTGCAAACTCACAGATATAGCAAGGAAACAGGCGGAGAGCCAGCGGAAATGGCAAGAGGAAGTTTAGTAAAAAATTCTCTTCTTATGTAGATGTTAAGAGTCTAATGGTGATTGGTCCATAGCCATCCACCCGCCAGGGCAATTGGCTGAAGCCCTTACAGCACCCAGTTCCAAAACATAGATTAAAAAGAACAAGAAGAATTCAGCTTATCTTTGTTTCCCATATGATTCATGAGAAAGGAGAGAGTTCTTAGAATATTGCATCTACAGATGAAAGTGTAAAAGATAGTGGCTTGTTGGCAAACAGAGCACCAATAGGCAGAGGAAAAAAAGATAAATAATTGCTAGACAACAAACTGCTAAATCTCACAACCCCACTGGAACAAAGAGAGACCTGAAATGCCAGAAATACCTGTTCCCAATATGAGGCCTGGCAGGATGGCCTCAGGTTTGTAGGACAAAGGGACAAGATGGTGTCAGATCCTTCCTGGGAAGGCAGGAGCCTCACAGAGCAGTTCTAGCAGCAGATGAAAGCCCAACAGCTCATCCGGAGTCATCCTCCTCTCCACAGCAGGGCAGGCAGGACCAGGCCAAGCAGCTGAGCTGGAGCCACTTGGTGCTGTCTCTTCTCAGCCGACAGTGACTGGGGCCAGAGTGGGGCTGCTCCACTCCACTACTGGCAGCATGGTGCCCATGGCTTCAGACAGGTAGCTGTGGAATTTGCCCTTAAGGCAGCTCAAACACTGCTACTGCTCTCTGAGCCAAGGAAAAGGGGAAAAAAAACCCCTTAAAAACTGAAAAGAGAACCCAAAACCAAAAGAAAAGCCTTTGCCTGGACACAGACTAAGCAGCTGGCGAAGCAAATACCATGCCTACAAGAGCCACAAAAGCCCTGGGCGGAGTGATTTTAAAAATGCCCACAGATAGCAAGCCCTCACTGCTGCAGGGTCTTAAAGATAAAGCAGCCATTTTTTAAACTGCAGATAGATATGGAATACAGTAACATTATGACAGCTATCCAGAGCCTTTGCATCAAAACTGCCCTATGGTAGGAAAAAGTTGCTGATACAGCAGGTACTTAATGTGTAAGTTGTTTCTGTGTCTTGTGCTCTTATTGATCTGTTAAGAAAGGGCTTGATGAGACAACTAACAAAGAATAAGCTTCAATGGTTGAGCCCGGATAAGTTTTACAAGATTTTACATAATTACCCAAAGCCTAGCTTGGGTCTCAAACTTGTGGTGGAAAGGGCACATAAACTCTCAAGATTTATACGGTGCTGTCCATCAGCTTTTAGTGGAAATATTAGGAGAAGAGCTTTTTAAATAATACATAAGATTAATTGATATTAATGTGTAAGAGATGTTAAATTCTCCTCTTAGACAAGCTTTTTGAGTTTTCCAGGTTCCTGTATATTTCAGTTTGCCAGCACGGTTATACTTCCTTTACTTATCCATAGCAATGTTGATTTCTGATGAGAAAATATTGTTGAGGTCTTGTTTTTGGGGTTTTTAAAAATGGATAAAATATTAGTAACCTGAAATATATTACAGTATTTGCAGGCAACTAGTATATTACATTCATAGCATTTCTCTTGAAAAAAACCCTAGGAAAAGGTTTTGAAAAATGCATATAAATTCTCCACAGCTGAGTCAGGAACTTGACTGCTTTGGAAGGGCAATGTTGTGAGGAAGTACAGGTAAGTAGGAGAATTTACATGGTGGTATTCCAACAATTATCTAAAATTTGTCATGTATGATATGTTTCAGTTCTTGCACCGTCAGATCCATTGCCTCAGTAGTCATAGCATATGGTGATATAGGAAGCTTGGTAGGCTGGAAGTTTCCATTCTCAGTGGAAGATAGGTGATAGATAATGACTGAAGTAGACCTGTTAGTATAAGTTACATTGTAAATATTAGTCTGAATATCTGATCTGAAGAAGCATCTTTGGTATTCATGCAGTTCCCACAGAACCTTGTTTGTATGCTTAAAGAAATGCTACCAAGTTAGCTAAAGGAAGCATAATATAACTTCAGTGCTGAACGGTATTTTGTATGGTCACTGCATGGCGTTTATAATCCTATCTGTGGTACTAAAAGACAAAAACACCTAGTTATCTTCATGTCTGCATAATATCAAACATACAAAGAATTCCTCATTCTGTTACATGCATAAATAAATTGAGAGGGTAAGTTATTTGCATATTGAGGACTGGAGAAGAATAGAATGGATAGGGTTTTAACAATGTGAAAAATATTCATGAGTTGACACAGTGCAACCTACAGTTTCACTGTGGTTGCTTGCTTCTCAATGAAGTTATTTCACTGATATTGTCTTCTTCTCTTTTGTCTTCTAAAACTAAAATAATTTTGTTTTGGGACCTTAGTTTGTCTGCCTCTTCTTCTAAAGTGTGTTTTTGGCACTGGACATTGCAATATTCAGCTGCAGGTATGTTATTTAGTCTAAAAAGGGTATTGTGTTGTACTCTAAACCTGCCCAGAGAGAAAATGGATAGAGATATTTTCATATATATACATAGTCTATTCCTCTAATGTCTTAACTTTTAGGAAAGAGACTACTTTTCTGCGCAAATGACTATGAAGAGCAGATAGGTTAAAAGAACCTTTGCTCTCCTGTGGTAGTTCTGCATAAGAGGGGAAAAGAAAATATAATTTGCTTGGAAAAAGTTAGCTCCTGTCTGTTTGAATTTCCAGTCACAGGCATGTTTTCTGTCAATGCACCATAATGCACTGTTAGTACAGATAGTGTATGCTATGCAATGTGTATTTCGTGGTGCACAGAGGTAAATACTTGATGTGCAAGTTCTAAACCTTTATTTGTAGTTAACACCACTGAATTCTATTGTTTGACTTCTTACATATATCTTCTCAAATTAAAAAATACTGAATGCTGTAGTCTTCAAATATAATTTATTGCATGTTGGTGAAAAAGAAATGGCATTTGTGCAATGTCTTTGTGCTATAGTATTTGTAGGACCTGTATGCTGGCACACGCAGTGACACTTGTTCTGGGGACTTCCATTATTTGAAAACTTTAGTAGTCACAAGGGCGTCCAAACCAACTAAAGTATGTTGCATAATAGAAAATATGATACCACATATCACAAATTTAATTTAGAATGAGAAACAATCTAGGAGACTATTTTTTCTTGGAATAACTACAGAAAAGAATCATGAAACCAGTGTAAAGCATTCAAGAGTACGCTAATATACAATCTCAAGACCAGCTCTGGTAAAGGTCTGTAGACTGTAGCAAGCTAAATATTCTTTAAAGATTGTTTTTCAACAAGAGTTGTGTTTCAAAAGTTACTTTTGACATTCAAGTCCAATATAGACTTCCAGCTGTTTTCTATTAATTAGCTGCTAATTCACTTATTGGCTCCCAAGGGAAAAATTAATATATTTATACTGAGATGTGGTGCTTTTCAAGGCATTTGGTAGTACCTAATAAAGGCATTGTGAAAAGAATTCCATTAAAATTTGGAGAGAAAATTGCAGATGTTTTATAAGTCTTGAAATAAGCCTCTGCATTGAGATACAATTGCTGTTCCAGAAGCTGTCCTTTAAAAGGTTCTTCAGAAGCTTCTGGCATTATTCAGAGGAAATAATCTTCCCAGTGTGAATAGGGATTTGCATTAGGTTCTAGACTGTAGCAGTACTACTTTGAAACTATAAAGTGTCTTAAAGGTCACTGGTTTAAAAATATACTTTGGTACTTCTGAGTTATGATTTATTATGATGCATAAACCTGAAGTTTTCCTAGAGATCACTCATGATTTTGCCAAGCTGGGTTTCAGGAGCGTTTAATCACACTATGTAGATTTGATATCTGACCTTTTTATGGAGGACAATTGCACTACTGCAATACTTCCCAGTACTATCACAAAAAAAATGTACCTGTGATATATTTTTATTATTTAATTGGATGTAGCTCTCATTCCTGGGAGAGAATGATAATGCATGGTCAACCTGAGATCAACAGGACTCTGCATCTCTGTAGAGATGTTTTCCAGTGTTCAGTCAGTCCAAGCACATGCTGGTGCATGGGGTTGTTCCTTCCCAGGTTCAAGATTTTGAAACAGAGTATGACTGCAATCTTCTGCAATTCTGATAACAAAGGAAAAAAAAGCAAGGAAACTGTGAGGGATCGATTTAATTTTGATTTCTGTCTCACCATTGTTGAGATGGGGGGAGGGGTTGCACATGTGCCACTTGCAGGAGGCAATTAAGAGAAGATGGGAGATAGGAGAAAGCTTTGCCTCTGGGGAGTTTGCCTGGTAACCATTTCATATCTCACATGGAATAGGCAGCCAGCAGGAGGCCACCAAGGACACTGTACTCTCCAGAGAGGTTCTCCAATCAGATGGCAAAAGGTGCCAGTGGACACCAGTGGATTACAGTGGAATGTTTGTCTGGGCCAATGGTCTCCTGTCAGCAGGCAGGTTTTGGGAAGAACCAAGGGGTATAAAAGTAACTGCATCACCAACTTTTGGTCTTCTTTTTTGCCCTGGCTGCAGCTTGCTTTTTGGCTTTTTTGCCATCATATTTGCCCTCTCTGGCCCTTACTTGCCTCACTCGTTTGTCCTCCCTCTCTCTGGGCACTTGGCTGGACTCTGGCTGACCTCTGAGCCTTGTGTGTAGTCTGTGTCCTGCCCTACCACCTCTTCTCCCTTACCTGCTCCAGCCGACACCTGCCCTGCCTTCCTGTGTTCTTGTGCAATGCCCTGTCTGCTTTGTCCCTGTGTTTCTGCCTGAGCCACCTGCCTCCAACCCTACTTCACAGATCCAGCCCACCACCACGACCCCAGCCGGTGACCCTGCCCGGTGTTCTGCCCCTGCTGCCTGATCCCCACTCACTGCATGTCCGGCCGCCCGTCACTGTGGGAGCTGTGCCTGTGGAGCTGCACCTCTCCCAGAGCTGCGCAGGCTCCCGTGGCAGGGAGCATGCACACCCCCCTGCCGCTTGGATGGCACACCCCAACATTCTGGTGGTAACACCTGCTTTTTCTCTCTCTTCCCTCTCTCTCACCCCCATCCTCCTCTCCCCATTATTTTCATTTTCCTTCCTCCTTTTCTGTCTTTTCTACTCTTCTTTAATAGGGCAACGGCAGTTTTGTTACCAATAAATTGTTCTCAGATATAATATTTGTCTTGTTTGTCTTAATTTTGTCCTAGACCATCCATTTTGAAAGAACTCCCTGCAGTTTCCTGTAGTGGAGCACAACATTAACCTAGTGTAAAAACGTTTTTGAAGAAAAGTCAATAGTTACATTAATAGCATTGTACAAAAAGAGGATTTTATGCACAGAAAAAAAGGAAAATACTGTGTGAAAATGATTATGATGTACTAACATCATGTGTTACATAAAATGTTCATTGGTATCTGCATTTCCTATAAGAATTTATTTGACACCATATTTAAGTCACTGAACAGCTAATATAAACCAAAACTGAAATTATATATCCCTTGGAGAAGAATTTAAATGTTGAGTACAAAGACATAGGTGTTTAACTTGTCTCATAAGCCATGCTGTAGGAAATTAAGTTCAAAATATAGATTAGTTCAAGCGTTTCTTAATCCTGGGGAAATTTCAGATTTAAGGATTAGTTTTCAGTGATGTTTTAAAGTTACAATCTCCTGCCAGTACTCTTTTTCTAGCTCTTTTACTTTAATAAATCACATGGCATAGATAAGGAAATTGAATGTTGTCTTCCACATTGAGTGGGTTCTATAAGGACTGGATTAGAATAATTGGGTTAGTACAATAATGTACATGTTTCCAGTGGAGCAGTTGATTTAGTTGTCCATCTTAAGGAATGAATTCTGAATGCAGACATTAATACCTGCAAAGGCATGGTTTTAGGCACGTTTCCCTCTTTATTGACTGTTGATAATTGACTCTGCATCAAGTATCCCATATCTTGTGTGTAAAGATCTCAAGTGCTTAAATATGGGCTTTGGAGTAAAATGCAACAAAACAAAACCAACCTTTGTCTTCCCTAATTCCCTTTGCTTATCTAGTTCTGTTTGGCTGCTCTGAAGTGTTCATGGTAAACTCTGAAAAGAAGAAAAATGCTTCATTGTGTTGGGTTATGCAGAGAAATAGGCTTCAGACTAATACTATTTGGAAAAGATCTTGTTAATTGAGAGAAGTATGAAACATTTGTGCATACCAGTTTTTTCAGGGCTCACAACACTGAAATTGGAGTGCTCCTCTGACAAAGGGGTGTATTAGAATTCCCTGATACACTTTTTGTGTTAGGTTGTAGTGATGCCTAAAACAGAGGCCAAGACAAAGTTAGGAGAATAAAAAGTGGACAAATTTATTAAGACCTTCAAGGTACATTCAGGCAAGCAAAGCTCCCTCGTGAGGATACACCCAAAAATGGACGTGGGGTCACGAGCTCTTCACCTTTTATAAGTTCTGTCATATTATCATATTGGCCCTTAATTCTCCAATCACCCCCTTAGGTGATGATGTTAACGACCCCAGGCCTGCTCCCCCCCCAACTCACTGTTGTTTACATATTTTCGGGCTCTAGGTGTTTTACCCAAAACACTTGGGTACCCAGAAATAACAGCACCCAAAAATAACAGTACCCAAGCATTTTGTACCCAAAATGCTTGGGTACTGTCATTTTTGAGCCATTGTTTTTAATTGTGTAGTAGACAAAACGAATAGCTATTTTTTAATTTGATTAACCACATAATTTTACTCTTTTATAAACAGATTCCTCTGAATATGATATTGCCTGTAAACTAATCTCTAATGCACACCATCTACTAAACAGATGTTTTGTCAGAATTTCTAGGCTTATCTATCATAAATTATTTTGAAAACTGAGCTAGAGAAGAATACTAAAGCATTTTACTTGTAGTTATTTGCAGTAATTATTTGTTCTTGCTAGCAATAGGTCATTTAAAAAAATTTGGCCTTTATGTTACAGGAACATAGGGCATTTTCTTTCTGACACCTGTGAAATATTTTTTGGATATAGATGTAGTTTTACTCAGAATTCTATTTTTGCTAGTAATGTCAAATCTACATGAACTTCTCCCATGATGATAGGTTAACAGCTAGGCTTGATGATCTTATAAGTCTTTTTAAACCTCAATGATCCTATGGTTCTATGGCTTTATTTTCCTTGTTACGGTATTGGTTTATAGTGAGTTGGTCAGCTGAAACAGTCTTTCCAGCTGCCTATTATAATATGCAGTTATGCTATTTGAAGCTATTATAACTGATTTATAACTTACCTTACTGCTAATGCTTGTAGTAATAGCTTATTTCATGACAATCTAGAGCCCAACACTCTTCTCAATGAGAGCTTAAATAATCACCAGCATTGAACTTGAAGCACAGAGTATGAGTGGGCAGGTGCAGTGCTCCAGCCCCATGGCAGCCGGCATGGTGGGCTGATGCTGAATGCCCCACGGGAGCTGTGTCCAAGTGCCCCATAGGATGTGTTTTTGTAGTTTTGTAGTCTGCCTCTCTGAGAATGCTACCAGTCTAGTCAAGTGCAAAATCAAAGAGTGGGCTTAAAACACCTTTGTAGCTGTTCAGTAGAAATTATCTTAAACCTATTACATTTATTGTACAAGGCAAAGGAGAGTCAGTAAATTGATGCCAACAGCCAGTTGAGGCAAGAGGTCTGATGCGGTGCAGAGCAGCTTGCTGTGTCCTAATGCTAAGGATGCCTTAAACTGTCTGCCTTTTCACACTGGAAACATCTAGCAGCATTACTACTGTCAATTACAGATAAAAAACAGTTCTCCAATTTCTCCTCCATGCTTCTCAGTCAATATATTATAAATGTTCAGCTAAGGCTGCTGTCTTTGTGAATTAGTGAGAAGGTGGTTTCCATGTTAAACTGCATCAAATATCAATGTATCTTTGGCAGGCCACGTTGCTTCCCTTCCAGGAATATGCCAAGGCATTGTCTCGTAATCAATGTTGATTTGCCATATCCATGACAACAAATGGGAAGAAAACTCCTTGAAGAAACCTAACCCCAACCACAGAGAAACCCCTCTCCCAAAATGGCAACCTCTTTGGTCAACTGTGTGGCCCATGGGGCAAAACCAATATGGCAGAGAAGCCCTGTTCAGCTCAACCTTCGCCCTGCAGTGTCAGTTCCTCTGCTTCTTTTTGGCTGGCTGGACCCAGCTGGTGTTGGCACTGCAGTCCTGAGCTGCTGCTGCATTGTGGGAAGAGAAAATGGACTCACTGGACATTGAAACTCTCATCCCCAGCCCCAATGGCTCCCTCTTGGTGGCACAGCTACATACTGTGAAATTCTCTCTGAAACAGTTTTGGATTGTGGAATTTGCAGTTTCTCAGAGATCTGCGCTAGGCAACTTCTCACAGACCCTGGAGAAGAACAAAAGAAGGCTTCTGCCTTGTGCTACCTTGGCTCAGAGAACCTGCCCCAGCTGTCTTGGCAGCCCAGTGAGAAACGAAGAGGGCTCTGCATGCCTGTTCCCTGTCTCTTAAAGGGAACCTGAGAATCCCCTGTCCCTGAAAACTTGGGATCAAAAACTCCAATTCCGATTTTGGCCCCCGGGTCTTAAAGGGACAGTAGCACAAACTGCATGGATTGACGTAGAGAAGAAATGGAATAAAATACACATTTTTGGGGTCATCCAGGTCAACACCTTTCTATTTTTCACATACTTTCAAAAAGTCATTCCATCTTCTGAATTATGGAGGCTACTAAAAATCTGCCTTGAAACAATCTGCTAATGTCAGTGCAAGGTTGATTTTAATTATATAAAGTTTCAGCTTTCAGAGTCCTGCAGGATAAATATAATAAACAAAAGAATTCACAAAACTATTAAATGCACATTTTAAGGGGAAAAACTCCAAAGACAAACACGCCTCTTTCCATAGGAGCTTGGCTCTTAATGTTAACACCTTTGTCATACTGCAGCAGGCCCTAAAATTACCCATTAGAAATGTGACATCACTCTCACTAGTGAGCATAAGACTCATGCTGTAGTTCTAGGTTCACGTTTCCAAACTCACAAAATCTAGTCAGTGTTCTTCATCTATGCAAGACAGTTAATTTGTAATCAAATGTACACAAAGGATTCAGGGGAGAAGTCGGGGGAGAAGAAATACCACATAGCAAAGGAAACATATAAAATTTTACTCATGATTCTTTGCCCATTGCCGTTTTCCTCTGCATCAAAGAAGGAGTTCATCTGACTTCATCAAATGTACCATCACAGACAATTGTTCTTAAACACATTCTGTGGTAAAAGCAAAATCTGCCATATTATATAGCATCCATTAAGAGTTTTAAAATTTCTCCAACAAATTTTTTGTCAAGTTTGTGTTACACTGAACATTTGTCCTGAATGGCAATATGCACATAATAATATTAATATAAAACTCTGTGTTGGGGAAAAGTTTGAGAGGTATCCCTGGGAATCATGCATTATTCCAACATGGCAGTATTTTTTCATGCCCCCCACAATCATGAGGAACACTGCTGCTGCCTTAAAACTGAGGGTTGGAGAAAGGGATGTATAGATTTCACCAAACAAGAATATGTTAAGAGAATATATATTTTGAGCTCAATCCAGCAGGATTTATGGAGTAGCAATTGGAAGGATCTTCCTGAGGAGAATTAATTAGATACAAGTGGGCCATGTTTAAGCTCAAAATCTTAAGTATATGCTACCCTTTCTTTTGGTGGCAAAGACAAATTTTATGTTCTACAGCAGCCTGGAAGCATCAACAACGAAGTTTATTTTATTTTTGTCTGGTTTATGGTTTGAAGCTATGTATCTTTGCCATACATCCTTCAAGGGCAAATATTGTCTTTTTGGTTTTCTGTTGATAGGTGATCTTTCTTCAGAGCTTTCCAGTGCCTCCTCTCAAATGACACCTTAAAAATTGAGATAGTTAGCTGAGACCACACAGATTAACTTTTCTCTTCTGCCTAGTTCTTCTCCTCAGTATTGCCAGCTATCATTGTCTCTAAGAGGAATGTACTGGGCCAAATATATTCACTCGAGTTTTCCATTTGCAAAAGGCAAGGAATCTCATATCTATTTCTTTTTTTAGAACTGTGCTGTAGGCCCACTCTTCAAAGAAGACTCAGCACAGTCATAGTATGACTATGGTCATATTAGGTCATAACCAAGAATTTAGGAGAGTGATACTTACATATTTTTAACATTATACATAAAAATAAAAAACCTACAAAAACTAACCTGGAAGATATTTTTTCAATTTTGTAACCCCCGAATGGTTAGACTCCAAAAACTTTCATCTTGTATGAAATTCAAGCGGTTGAATATATGTACATATTCTATATGTATGCTTGCAATTTTGTTAATTTTCAGTCACCATAAAACAGCAAGAGAAATATATTTTATTAAAATAATATGCTTATAAATAGATCCTCCCCGCAATAATTTTAATAGAAAATTCTCAGCTTTGGCTGAAATTAAATGGAAAATATTTCCATGAAGCTATATTGAAAATTTGCATGACATGAGGCCAAATTAACATACAGTAATTTTTTTCTAAGTAAGAATTAATTTTCAGTAGTAATACTTATCCTAAATCTACTATCCAATTTCTATGGTTTTGAGAACAATTTTTTCCCTGTTTTTTTAAATACATTCTTTCCTTTTTGCTCTTTCATACAGTGAAATCTGCTTCCAAAGAAAAAAAGAATTATACATCATACAAAAATGTATACATCTATTTGAAGAAGCTTATTGCATTTAGACACATAGAAACCTTTTACAGACTGGCTTAGAATGGCTGTCATCCTTCACATCTGCTATTCTCTTTTCTAAATTTGTAGTTACAGTACAGGTTGTTTGTTGTAATTGTTAGTTCCATTCTTTGCAGTTTTGTAGTCTGGAGGGTAAAGCAATTATGTTTTAATGAGTTACCATCTGTTGTCTTCTTATCAGCAATATTTACTGAATTAAATGTATTTTTAAAGATATTCTGTAATGAGGAGGGCCTGTTATGGAATAATTTTCTCCTGTGATCCTTATCACAATGTGTATGCTGGTCTGTTGAGTGTCTCAGGCATCTGATTTATACTTCTTTCCTTTTATCACCTTAAACTTACGACTTTGACCATACTGTGTACCAACAAGGTATATTGAAGTTTTAGGATTTTACTTTTTAATTTGAAGACAAACATAATTTCTTTTCCTGACTTTTTTTGTAAAATTATTATTAAGATGCATCTGATTTTAGTGAAAGTTACTCCGTTATGCACTAATGCCAAAATCATTCAACATTACCTTTCTAATACAGTAGTTTTCCAACTTGCAAACCACTTTTTTAGATTTTGAAAATATTAATTGCAGTTGGAAAGGGTATGTAAATATTCTTCCCTTCTCAGATCTCCTAATTTTCTGGAGACTTTGGAAAGTATGGAGATGAATTATTTAGATCTTAAACTACCAGAGAGATTTGGGCCCTAAACCGAAGAGATACATTCACATATAATTGGAAGATTTTTAGGTTTTGCCAAGCCTGTGGAAAGTTACCTACTCAAGAACAACTTGGTTTTTTTTAAGGTAACATTTACTTAGCTCCAAAATGGAACAATGTCCATATAGATAAACAAATAAGTTGTGGACCAAAGCTTTATCAACAAATAAACTCTTTTTGCACAGACCAGTCCTTCCAGGACTGTGACACTTTATCAAGCTCTATCTGTATCCATAAATGGTAAGGATTTTTTTAAAATAAGGATGAATTTCCACAACTTACTGTAACTTAGTATGACCTATCAAATAATGAGTGTGGGGGACATTGTCTGGTACATGAGTGAGAAGAAAAAAAGTGGCAAGCGATCTGTATGTAAGACTTATTGTTGAAGCAGCACAGCTGAAGCAATGCTGTCTCTTTGAAATACTTCTTTAGTAACTGTCAAATTTTTAAGACAAATACATGTTTTCACTATTGTAATTAAAATGTTAGGTAACTGATTTAGAACTGATTTCTTTGGTTTTCTGTGGTGGATGTATTAATTATTTTTTATTTAAGTGTCAGCTAACCGACATCAGCTGTGACTCTTCTGACACTGTCAGTGGATTATCATTTTCTAGGACTTGAAAATATATATAGGTAGTCTTTGGTAGTCTTTATGGAGAGGATAAAGCATTGTACAAGTTAAAATATTGTTTTAGCTGTTAAGGAAAGGTTGTAATAGACCTCATTTTTTCTTGTTCTTTATGTAACAAAAGGAAAAATGCTGTAACTTGTTTCAATGAAGATTTTTCCACTGCAAAGTTTCTTCTTTGGCAATTGTAAAACACTTACAGGTATAATGTGCATGCGTCAGAGTTTTTCTATCCTTTATGTTTGTTAGTGTATAAGAAATAGTTATTGTTACTTTTGGAGTAGACAACGTTCAGTCATATTTTGTTTCATTTGTGTGTCTCAACATAATGATTATTCTTCCTATTACTTTTTAGAGGCTCTCTACATTTTGCATAATGAACAAGGTGGGGTGACTTGCGTTCAATACCCAACTCTGGCTGCTACTTGCATTTTATGCATTTATGTAACACATTCACAAAAACTTTACATACTCACATGGAGGCTAGGTGTTTGTGAATTATGCTAAGGGAAAGAGATACAATCTGATGTTTTTTCCCCATGTTATTCTGGAGTCCTCCTGCTGGAGTGTGAGTCTGTCGCTTGGGAGTACCTAGAAAAAGTAATTAGGAAGTGTTGGGAAAGCATAAATTCAGAAAACTTTGTCTCCCCTAAACTGTATCATATTTTGCAAGTTATCTTTAAATCTATGTTATTTCTATTCTAGAATGTAGGAATGCCTCTATCAGACTTTGATCCTCAGGACAATTTTTCTGGGTTCTGGTTGTCAGATGGTAAATCAGCAACCAACAACAACACTGAATCTCATATATCTGAATATTAACTTCTTATTCTGACAGGAAGATTTATGAAAAAAATCATCTAATGATTTCATAGTATTGGCCAAACCACTAAAAATGTGTTCTCAATAAAGTTCCAAAGGTTTCTTGACAACAATAATACAGTAAAAACAACAGAATTACAGCCACACAGCTGACAGCTCTTGGCCAATGACACATGCTATCAGACAGAAGGTTGGCCGGAATTGTATCTACAGGCTTTGTTAAGCCATGCAAAATACAAATCCGGAAACTCGGAACAAAATTTCCAAAATATGTACAAACCTATGAAGTGCTTGTGAAAAATTTCAAGGTGTAAAAAATTATCAGTTTCAGGTAATCATACATTTGATAATTTAATTTGATTTTGTTTATGATTCTTGGCAAGGGGCAAGAGTACAGGAAAGAAGGCAGGTGGGGAAAATCCTGCAAAAATAACAAGTGGCAACATGACTTTCAATTCAGGGTGTTTAACAGCTTATACAGGACTTGAAGCAAAAGCACTTTAAAAGAAAGAAGGTGAGTGTGGCAGAGGTAGATACACAATGGCAGGCAGATTTGCTGGATATGCAACTGTTTTCCAAACACGACACTGTGTTAAGTACATTTTAACAGTAATAGGCATCTTACCCAGTTTGTGCATGCAGGGAGAAGACATGTAAGATCAAAGTTCAATTATCGTTGAAAATGGCTAGTGTTGTATCAAATAGCAAGAAAGTGTTTTTCAAGAATGCTATCTACAAGAGGAGACCTAGGAAAAGCACTGGGCCAATACTTATTAAAGATGGTCACCTTACTAACAAGGATGAAGAAGAAGCAGAGGCATTCAATGCATTTTTTGCTTCAGTCTTTAAAAATAACAGGGAGACCTTTGGCTTCTCAGGCTCCTGAGCTGGAGGATCATGTGTACGGGAACAGTGACTTTCCATTTGTGGACACTGAAATTGTAAGGGACCAGCTGTATTAGCTGAGTGTTCATATGTCCATGGTACCTGATAAAATTCATCCCAGACTGCTGAAGGAGCTAGCGGATGTTATGGCAGAATCTTTCTCAATCATCTAAGCAAAGGTCTTGAGAATCTGGGGAGGTCTCTGCTCATAGGAACCTGGTCAATATTATCGCAATTTATACAAAGTGTTTGAAGGAAGACCCAGGAAACTACAGATGTGTTAGTTTAACCTTAGAACCTGTAAAAATTTTGAAGAAAATCATGCTGCTTGCTGTTGAGAGACATCTAAAGAATGATAATCAGGTACAGTCAATATGGGTTCACAAAGGGAAAATCCTGTTTGCTGTCCTTTCATGATGAGGTCACCTGCCTAGTGGACAAAGGCAAGGCGGTAGGTATATTTTTTCTGGATTTTAGAAAGGCTTTTGATATTGTCCTTCCAACATCCTTCAGGACGTGCTGTCCAGCCATGGAATGAGTGGGCTCATGGTGCACTGGGTGAAGAACTGGCTGAAGGACAGAAGTCAGAGGGTTGCAGTGAACAGGGCTGCATCTGGCTGGTGACTGGCCACCAGTGGTGTTCCTCAAGGCTTCATTCTAGGGGTAGTTCTGTTCAACGTATTTCTCAGTCATCTGGATGTAGGAGTTGAATGCACCAAATTTGCTGATGATACCGAACTGGGAGGTGCTGCTGACTCTTGTGGGATGAGATGCCTTACAGAGGGATCTGGATAGCTTAGAGCACTGGGCAATGATTAAAGAGGCTAAATTTAAAAAACCCAAATGCTTGGTTCTGTACCTGAGATGGAATAACACCTGACACAAGCATAAATTGGAAAGAGTAGCTCTCCTGAGGTGGCATAAGGAAGTGGGAATACGTGAACCAAATGAGTGAGTTACTGTCTTTTTTAGTACAAAACAGACATTAAAGACACAGCCTTATCAGGCCCCATCTAATACAGAGGCTACATTGTTTTCTTTTTTATGGCAGAGTGAGTAAATTGCAGGGACAATCTGTCCTTGGCACTGGGTAATTTCTACATTCATCAAGTCTCTTTTTTTTTTTGTTTCCTCTTTATTTTTCCTTACTCTTTTTCCGTTCCCTTCCTTGCTCCTCATTTTTCTTCCCCTTTCCTCCTTTTCTCCTTTTCCTTCCCTTCCTCCTCATTTTTCTTCCCCTTTCTTCCTTTTCTCCTTTTTCCCTCCCTTCCTCATTTTTCTTCCCCTCTCTTCCTTTTCTCCATTTTTCCCTCCCTTTCCACTTTCCCTCCCCCCACCTGACCACCTCTTCCCTCCCCTCCACCTCTTTTGCTCTTCATTCTGCCTTGATTTAAGGTGTAGGACCGCAAATGATTATTTTTTGCCACTGGTGGGGGTTTAAATAAATGACTACCAACTTTATTGCTGTGGAATGAAACAGAAACTAAAATTTCTCTTCTTTTTAATGAGGCTTTTTATATCATAAGAATGCAATATTGGGCTCTCAATCCACATTTAGCTGTTTGAAAGTACTTGTGCAATTTGACAACAACAACAACAAAAGATTAATGCTAGAGAAGTTTCCACTGAAATTAGAGGACCAGTGGATGCATTTGAATTTTTTAGGAAGGCACAAAAGAATATTATTAAACCTAATTGGTTACAAAAAGCCATGGACATTATAAGTGTTATACGTACAAAAAATCTCTTAGTGGGAATATATCCAATGCAAACACCTTTCTTCCCTTATAAAAATTCCAGAGATTATTTTAAAGTTTATATCTGTGGGTATTGGTTTTGTGTGGCCTGGTTTTTGGTGGTGGGGGTGCCACAGTGGTAGCTTCTATGAGAACATGCTAGAAGCTTCCACCATGTCCGGCAGAGCCAATCCCTGATAGCTCTGAAGATGGATGTGGCCAAGGCAGGGCCAATTAGAAAGGGTGGTAACACCTCTGTGCTAACAGATTTAAGAAGAAATTAAAATAAAGGTTGTGGCACAGTTTTAATTCCAGCCAGAGATGAGCAGAGTGAGAATATATGAGATAAATTACTATGCACACACCAAGGCCAGTGGAGAAGGAAGGCCAAGAGGTGCTCCAAGCACTGGAGCTGAAATTCCCCTGCAGCCCATGGTGCAGCCCACAGAGAAGCAGCTGTACCTCTCCAGCCTGTAGAGGTCCACAGGGAGCAGAGATTCACCCACAGTCTATAGAGGACCCCATGCCAGAGCGCAGAGAGGGCAGATGCCTGGTGGGGAGGCTCTCCTGTGGGACACCCATGGAGGAAGGGCCCTGCTCCCATAATGGAGCAGCCTGTCCTTGAAGGACTGCACCCTGTGGAAGAGTGACCTACTCTGCTGCAGTTTTGGGAGGACTGTTGCCTGTGGCATTGGACTGCTGCTGCTGCTCCTCCTGAGATGGACTCACATCAGAGGAGTTCATGGAGAACTCTCTCCCATGGGAGGGACCTCACAGTGCAGCAGGGGAACAGCTTCTTTCCCTGAGCACTGGGGGAAGCTACAGGTGATGAACGGACCATAACCCCCATTTCCTGTGTCCTTGCTCCCCTGGGGTAAGAGGTAGAGCTGGGAAGGAGGGAGGGGTATGGGGGCAAGGTGTTTTTAAGGGCTTATTTTACTTTTCATTATCCTGTATGTAGTATAGTGTGCAGTTTAGTTTTGCAAATCTTTTCTGATTTGTGTAGCTGACACTGGACTAAATGAGCAGAAGCTGGCTAAGAAAGTTTGTCTGGGTCTGTCTTCCATTACAAAGTTTGTCCAACCCTTTTGTTTCTGTTTTAAATCACAAGTGGTATGATTTTATTTCTTTCACTCACAAACTTAGAAGAAAGGTTGTTCTACTGCTTATGAAAGAGAGCATGTATAATTCCATTTTAACCATTTTCCATCTAAATGGCTTTTCTTTACAGATCTTGTTTCTCCATTCAAATTTCTTATATGTTTGAGTGTTGTTTACTGCATAATTCCAATTTTTAATCCCATATTCTTTAACATATATATGTGCTTGCTAAACAGAGCATTGAGACAGTTAAACACAGCAGAATGTGACTTGCTTTCATTAAAGGCTTTTGTGATGATTTATATGGTGGATTCTGTTGCAATCCACTGTATAAAAGTAAATGTCACTGTCTAAACAGAAATGAGAGGTAAAATAATGTATCAGCAAGTTTTGAAATTAACCAGGTGGATGAAACATATACACATTTTAAATGTGACTGCAAAGGGGATCACAAATTTGGTTTCTCCTGCATATTTTTCATATTGTTGCAAGTAGGTTATTGAGTCAAAGCTGTGTCCAAGGCATAGTAAATTTTCATGCTGAATTTGACCACTGTTTAATTACAGATTGAGAATTTTTCTTGCAGTCCTCAATTTTTTTAATTTTTTTTTTTAATATCTGATTATGAAACAATGCTTAAGAATGAAAACAGCACAATTTAAAATTAATGTCTGGTTGACTTACAGCAATGTGACATGACTTGATGCTTTGGTAATGGATATAAGAAATTAGTTTGAGTCAAGCCATAACAGACAGAGAATTTTAAGAAAGACATATATTCCCTAATTTACCCTTAAAGGATGAATTTGTATTTTTCCCTGAGGAAAAAATGAATGAAGAATTGTTGAAGGTGATGGAAAGGGGACATAAACCAATAGGGATTCACGAGGGGAGGAGTCAGAACTGGGGATCCAATAAGCAACATGGAAGGGGAGAACTTTCTGGAAGCATAACCAAATAAAGGGAATAGGGGTGGGGGAGAGTGTGGGACCAATCTGGTCTCGAGGAGTTACATAGTCAAACTAGGGGCCTCAGGGACTCATGGTTTCTCATCATGACCAGGAGGCTAAGGCTTCAAACCTATTGCCACCAATCGCTTTCCTGGCTCTGGTCCCCCTGCGGCTGCCCTTCTGGGTTTATTCACGCTTGGGCCACTGCAACAATGGTGTTAATTATGTTTTATACATCTATTTTTTGTATTAGATACTTGGGTAGCTTAGGTGATAGGTAAGAAGATATACATATCTTTTCATTATGTATAATGACTTCACATCTAGTCTGTTTTTTCGTGGGAGCAGATACAAAACTACTGCTAAATAAACAGAATTATTTTTATATCCATTGTAACATTTTAAATGCCAAAATACAATGGAATGGATTAGCATCTGATAGATATGAAATATTACTTTCCTTTAGAATGGAAACCAATTTATTTCAGTAACACTTGTCAGGAGGGATTAATTCATTTGAATTCACTTTCTATGATGTTTGACCTCTGCATGTATGTCAGCTGCATTAGACTCTTTGAGGCAGAAGGCTAGTTTGGCTGAACAGGATTCTTCTCGTGTAAATAAGACAGAAAAGGAAGGTGTATGTCCAGTAGAAACAGGGCCAAGCGGCGTAGGAAGAACATGGAGATACTGCTTGCCACAGTAGGGAGAAAATTCATGTGGACAAGGCTCAGCCGGGGCTGAGGCTGGCCAGAACTGCTGGGGACAATCAAAAAAGTTTTTCAAATATGTTAATGGCAACAGGTAGTGTAAAAATTACATTGACCCCTTACAGGATGAGGATGGTCACTTCACAAACAGGGACATGGAGAAGGCAGGAGTGTTTAATGCATTCTTTAGCTCTGTCTTCAACACAAATGATAGACCAAGGGGGTTTTACTGCCCGGAGCTGGAGGACTGTGACTGCAAGAATGATCAACCACCAGCTGACCCTGAATTTGTGTGGAGTATGCTGCTCTAGCTGGATCCCTACCAATCTATTGTGCCTAATGGGATTAATCCAAGAATCCTCAAAGAGTTAACTGATGTCATTGCAAAACCTCTCTCAATTTTTGAGCAGTCCTGGGAACCTGGAGAGGTCCCAGCTGACTGGAATCTGCTGAACGTTGTCTCAATTTTCAAGAAGGGCAAGAAGGAGGACCCCAGAAACTACAGGCCTGTTAGTCTCACTTCATGTTTATGTGTCTCACTTATGAAGAAGATTATTGTGGGAGCTTTTGAAAAATACCTGAAAGACAATGCAGTCATTGGTCACAGCAAACACAGCTTCATGAGAGGAAAGTCATGCTTGTCAAGCCTGATTTCCATTTATGACAAGAAAGCCCACCTAACTGATCAAGGTCGATGTAATTTTTTTGGATGTCAGTAAAGCTTTCAATACTGCCTCTCACAGTGTCCTTCTGGACTGTGAGCAGCTGGCTCACAGGTTGGTGACCTGTCACTAACGGGGTTCCGCATGGCTCCACCCTCAGTTCTGTGCTCTTCAGCATCTTAATGACCTGGAGGCAGGACTGGAAGGGATACTAAGCAAGTTTGCAGATGTTATGAAATTGGGAGGAAATGCTGACTCTCTTGAATGCAGGGAGGCCCTGCAGAGAGATCTTGACGAATTAGAGGACTGGGCAATTATCAACAACGTGAAGTTCAACAAGGGAAAGTGCCAGATTCTGAACCTTGGATAGAACAACCGTGGATATATAGACAGACTGGGGAATGAGATGATGGAAAGCAGTTCCATGGAAAGGGACCTGGAGGTCCTGGTGGACAGAAAATTGAACATGAGTCAGCAGTGCCCTGGCAGCCAGGAGGCCCAGCTGTGTCCTGGGGGGCATCAGGCACAGCATCGCCAGCCAGGCAAGAGAGGGGATTGTCCTGCTCTGCTCTGCACTGGGGCGGCCTCAACTTGAGTCCTGTGTGCAGTTTTGGGTGCCACAATATAAGAAAGATAAAAAGCTTATATATAGATATATAAAAAGCTATATAAAGATCTAAAGAGAGTCTCCAAAGGAGGGCAATGAAGGTGGTGAAGGGCCTTGAGGGGAAGCCATATGAAAAGTGGCTAAGGTCATTTGGTCTGTTCAGCCTGGAGGAGACTGACTCTACAACTCAATTTCCTCATGAAGGGGGCAGACACTGATTTCTTCTTTATAGTGACCAGTGACAGGGCCTGAAGCTGTGTCAGCGGAGGTTTAGGCTGGCTATTGAAAAAGGGTTCTCCAACGAGAGGGTGGCTGAGCAATGGAACAGGTTTCCCACAGAACTGGTCACAGCCCTAAGACTGACAGAGTTCAAGAAGCGTATTTGGACAATACTCTTGGGCACATGATGTGACTCTCAGGGATGATGCTGTGCAGGGCCAGGAGCTAGACTTGATGGTCCTTGTGGGTCCCTTCCAACTCAATTTATTCTTTAATTCTGTAATGCTAAACTAGACAAATAGAAGAGCTATTGAGCTATTTTAAGTGTCTTACTTTGGGAGGAAACGAGCTCCACGATTCACATACTTCGTCTCCCCTCTAAACATGGAGGGAACACAAAGAATTTATAAAGGGACTACGAAACAAAATTAGCCCAGCTGTTTGCATTTTATTACCTGGAAAAAGAAGGAGAAGCAGAACATTTGATAGTATCTTTACAGCAAGTCCACTGATTTTAACATTGCTAGAATATTTATGTTGCTTTAGTCACACTTACCATTCACTACATTAAAAACTATCTTTCTGGCTTTTAAAGACCTTTTCTTGGGGCCTTTTAAAGGCCTTTTCTTCTATTTGATGCTGACTACAGACATATGCATTGTCCTCCCTAAGATTTAGAAAGGCTCAAGAAACAAGGATTGTCCTCCCTAAGATTTAGAAAGGCTCAAGAAACAAGGAGAGATGGTACTGAAATGCTATTTCAAGCTGTGTTTTTAAAAGAAAATATAAAATATTATGGGTAAATGTTACCCGCTATGTTTTCTGTAACAAGACTATTATAATCATTAGGGTTTGCTTTTACTATTCCCTTTATCTTATTGGAAATAGTAATTGTTTTTGGCATTAGTTTTATCCATGTATCTAATCTTAGCCCTGGTAAGACTTTGGCAGACAAAAGTTTAAGTGCATCGAGAGTGAACTATTTCAAAGTTAAGATGAACTATGCAGTTGAGACTATGGTTTTGAAAATGTATGGATGTCTATGCAGTTGTAGATATCATATAAGCCAGCTGCCATATTCAGTGACACAGTTTCCCTAATTTACTATAAGTCATGTGCAATGAATTAATACCAGGCAAATTGATTGTGTTGTTTTGGACTAAAATAGATTATATTGAAGGCAATAGTAGGAGAGAGACCAAATTGGAAATATTTAAAGAGCTAAGAGCAGCAATATCCAACTTGTGTCAACATGATTTGAAGAAAAGTTTTTGTGCTTGATCTCTTGCCTATCTTTTCCCCAAATCTGTCTGTTAAATAAAAAATAAGTGGCCATCCCAAGACACCTTGCAGCATGTATCTCTGTAGACCACCGTTTACTGCAACAATGCTTCTAAATCAGCAATTGAAAATTAAAAGCATTGTGACATAAGAGAAAGGAGGGCGTTTATTTTTCTCTGGGATTTCAATACATTTTCTCAATAAGTATTCCACTCAAAGGGAATGCTCAGAAAACTTATGGAAATCAATGTGAATCTTCATACTTCACTGGTCTTTTTGAACAAATGCAGGAAACTTAATTACAGGTTCTCTCCTGCTGGCCTAGCATGTGCTGTCTCTTGTCCATACAGACGGTGAGAAAGTAATCAAAAGTTCAAGTAAGTGCTGGAGAACCTGTGGAGTCCAAGTGTGTGATAACACACAAACAGTTCAGGACAAATCAAACAGAAGCGTTACTAATGTGATTATAGCGAGAGAGCATTTGGACAACATCTTCCCCTCTGCTCCCCTGTTACCTCCCAAGAGACTTGAAAGACCCAGCCTATATGCTGTGTCTGAAGAAACAAAGACCTGAAGAAAATAATAATTTCAGTGTTAGTAAGACAATCTCTGGGAGGGATGGACTCACTTAAGTAGCTTGCTAACTTCCACAACTGAAGAAGTCAAACAGAAATAATAATGTGATGGTAGGAAGAGCTGGCTCTTGATAGTGGAGTCTGTAAGAGTGACATACCCAGTATTATCTTAGCTCAGAAGTGGGGAATTGGAATGAATCACAGACTCAGCTTTTTGTCAGAAGGAATATTCTTCTAACAGATATGCTTCTTGGCCAGACTGTTCAGGTCATAAATATGAATAATTTTACCATGACAGAAGAGAGATATAGAAATAACATGGAGATGGAAAGATGGAAAGGCAGAGAAAAATAAGTAAAAGCACAAACCGGAAATGTGTAAAGGAAGTAAAGTACATAAAGAAAGCCAGAAAGAGCAAAGAAAAGAAACACAAAACAGGACTAGGTCCTCTGGGTTACATACAGTCAAAGAACTGAATTGTGTTAGGCTGAAGGAGGAGGTCAGTGCTTTCTCTTTTCAGTGTCTGAGTTGTTTGGGCTGTGCTTTACTCAGTGCTCCAGGGCTAAATTGTGGTGGTGTGAGCTTCTATTTTAAGTTGCAAAGCCAGCAAACAACTTCATAAAATACACCATTATTTGCTCTTTTACAACATTTTGTAGTTTATTATGCTTGATTTTACTAATCCATTGAGTTACTGACAAACAGTCTCTAAGTACCTTTCCTGTGTTCTAAAATAGCATGGTGAGAACCTAAGAAAAAAGCTCTTGCTTCCCTGCTGTTAATGTGTGTTTGTGTCACAGCCCAAAGCCTACTTTGTATCAGGCTACTTTCCAAATAGACACTCTCCTTTCTGTACCGATGCTGAGGTAGGAGCAGCACAATGCCAATTTGACTAGATTCCCTTTTCTGATCTGAAAGCCAGGTTGCACCTTCAAGGAATGGGTTTGTATCCTTGGCGGCATGCCAGTCTGACAAAAAGTAGTTGCTGAACTAATACCAGATATGGTGAAAGAAATTGCAGAATGAGGTGTGTTAGGTATTTTTGCTTCAGCATGCTTGATTTTGGTTCTTGCTCTGATGAATAGCAATGTAACTACCTAAATTAATTTCTATTATCTTACTGTCACCCGAAATGGGAATAAATGTTTTTCACATCTGAGTCTGTTGTTTTGTTGGTTTTTTGGGGGGTTTTTGGTCATAAAGTTCTGTATACCTGCTGAATAATGTCCTGCTTTGAAGAAAAATGTCTATAGTTCAATGTGCACTTGACACTTCCTCTCAAATACTCAATCTTATTTTCCAACCTTATGAATTCAAAACCTCATAAAAAGAATGTGGTAATCTGAGGGTTTTGTATCAAAAATCATTATAGATATAGTAAAATCAACATCAAACACTTTCAAATATATTATCATTATAAAATATCAGTATTATTATACTATTAACATTTATATGAAATACATGCTGTGAGTAGCTACTTATTATTAAAATAAATTCCCAGAAATGTTAACTGCAGTGAAACAAGGGATTTTGCAGCATTTGCATGTAATTCATACTTAGTTGCATTCATAACACAGAAGAGTTCTGTAGCTTAATTGATAGAATTAATTTACTGCCTGCATGTTACAAAGAAAATAATCAGAAGTACTTTGATATAGATTAGGTGGAAGGGAATGGAAAAATAATTTGATCTACTTTCAAGGTAAGTGCATTTTGTTGTTGTTTTGAAATTTACATTTCATTGTAGATGGTTTTTGATATTTTAGGAGCACAGTGCTTTGGAGGAGAAGAGTCTGAGATCCATAAGATTGCACTTCAAAAGTCTGGTATTTCAGCTTGCAGTTGTGCCCATATGCATACCTTAATTATGGAATTTTTATATGCTGTTAAATGAAGTTTTATTACTTGTTATCTTTGTGAAGAAAAAGGATACATTGAGAATTCTAGCATACTTTTACTCCTTTTTTTCTCTCTGTCAGCCAAATTTTTATTGAATTCCCCCTTTTTTAACAAGATAGATATTGGTAGAAAAAATATACTTAAATATTCTAGAAAAAATATTAATCATCATGTTTTGAGACATAATTCCTACACTAATCCTGGAATTCCTTGCAACAGCATCAATTGTATTTTACTGTGACTCAGTTGTGAGAGAAGTATTAGGTTTCTGTCTTATATTAAGAAGTGACTAATTGCTCTGTTTACATTCTCTATTTGTCAAATCTAATTCCCCTCTATCCTGCCTTTGGCTTTTGTTGCTATGAGGGAAATCCAGCCGCACAATATTTAGAATGTGTTGGGATGAGAAAGATTTGGATTAGTAACCTTGTTTCTTGCTTGTCAAGAGAAGAACTAAGATCTAATAATTGAATACATATCATGAAAAATAACTGCAAAACACTGTTACAAAATTTTAATTTCTAGGACTTTAAAATTTTGTTCTTTGTGTCCATGCTAACAGTTTTTATCAGTATTCCTTCCATGCCTTTCCAAAGAAAAAAATGCTAATTGAGGTAAAGGTATGATATATATTAGATATATCTTATTTTTTTAAAGTATACTAAAGTTATGGTAATCTAATAAAGTACAGGGGGACTGAAGGTAGTCTTTGGCTTATCAAGGCCTCTAGTGTAGGGTTATGATAAGGATTCTAATTTTGGAATATATCTGATAGAAAAATTCTGAAAAAAATGTATCACCACAACTTAGGTCCTAATACCTGACTCTCTGCGATGTTTCTTCAAATCTCTGCTTGTATTGTATTTACCACTTAAATAAAGAACAAGAGTCTTGACATCTGTCAAGAAGTTAAACTTGCCTTTGTCTTCTAAAGAAAATAAATCCCCTTTGCTATTTTCAAAGCCGAAATAAAAAAGAAAGCCTTTATCCCAATGGCAAGTTGAGGCACTTGCTGTTTAAATTCTTCAAAATAAATTTCCAGTTGAATCCACAAGAACAGAGATTTGCTACACCTTTTATGATCAAAACCTTTTTCTTCTTTTATTTCAACTTTCAATTAACCTGAAATTCTTTACTGGTTAACAGTTCTGAAACTATACACCTAGATTTTTCACTGGTGAATTTCAGACTGATGTCAGTCGGTCTCATAAAATTTTTCATGTATTCCCTTGCTAACTCTGGGCTAAATTTACATTATCTGTGTAAATTTAAAGAAACCACATCAACCTCCCACAGATCTGTTTGTTGTAACAACAGTAACCTGAACACATAAAGTTTTATTTTTCAATGAAAGACATCTTAAGGAAATCAAACAAATGTAGTTCCTGTGTATTAAATTAAATAGTGCTTTTCAGAGAGAAATAGAGATGGGTACCATTTATTTTCCTTTAATATTTCCTCAGCCATGTGTTCAAAATACATCAGGAACTGGTTAATAAAGCAAAGGTGCTTTCTTTCGCTTGTAGCAGTGAGCTTTAAGATTCACCAAGTTGTACTACTTAGTACCTGAAAATGTACTGCTGCCTCTCTACAGAGAAGATTGCTGTAGTTGATGCAATAATGGCACATTTAAGGAAGATGATCTGTTATTCAAGATCATCTTTCATCCTCCTGCTAGGGTCTGTAAACTATTTTCTGTTTCTCGTCAAATGTGCTGTGTTTAGTAAGAAAATTTTTCAGTAAAAGTACATCTTCAAAAAGAATGGAAATGGAGGGCAACAGAAGACTTCCTGGACAAGCTTAGGGCAAACATGTCGAGCAGTGAAAACAAGGATGATGAATGATTGACAGAATAATTGTGAAAGTTGCATGAGACTGAGGATGCTAGGGTCAGTAGGCTAGCTCTTTCGGTAAAATATTTAAGGATTTTGTCTTGCTTCTATATGGAATTTGGAAAAATTAGAAGGAAATAAAAGAGAAAAGAGAAAAGTCCAGGAGATAGCATGAGTGTTTTCTCCCGTGGTCTTTCTTTACAATGACTGCGATGTCAGAGCTAATAGCATCTCATGTGTGGATTAGTTATTTTTTATTAATACTGATTTAGAACAGCATGCAAATGCCACTAAACTGTGGAAAACATTATTTCTTATATCCTTTGCAATCTTTCAGAAGGATTGAAAGGCCCCCAATGAAATTAAGATTGTGCATTCAGACCACACCATTGTGAGTCAAACCCTGCACTTGAGAAGTATTTGCAGAGACTCAGTTCTCTTGTGTCCCAATACAGTGCCCGGGCAAAACTGCCTCTAATTATAATGCACACCAGTAGTATTGCATTAATTTAGTATTTAATTGAGTATTCACTCAATGAAACTTAAATAGAGTTAGCATAATTCACAGCATTGAAGAGATTGGATTCTCAGTTTATATGAATGGAGAAGACAATGGGCATTTTAAAATATAGTTTTTTAGCTTTGCCAGGATTAGAATGACCTTGACTCTCAGCCAAGAACATTCCAAGTGAGCTAACATCAGGAAACACATCCAATGTTGAGATCATCTTTGCAATAAGATAACAATTTAGTTTTGTTTGTGAAAGCCATCCAACCTTGTTTAAGGACAATATTAGTGTACAGTATGTTCACATGCTTTAATGTCACAGTGTGAAAGACATGAAAAGGAGTTCAAGAACTTTAAAAAAATGTAATAAAATGATGCAATACTATTTCTTACAAAATACTATAATGAATTGTCAAAGAGTTCATAGATGTTATTTTAACTTTAAAGTCTAACTTCGAATTTCTTCATTTAACTCCATATTTTTGTTGCCTATATATGGGCGTTCAAACACACCATACGTTTGGAATCAGAAACCATTGTTTGAGAAGTCAGTCAAGACATTATCAAACTGCTCAGAGTAGTCATATTTGGATAATTGGAAATCAGAGAAATTGCAAAAAAATTATTTGGGATAATAGTGCAAAAGAAGCAGCCCTACTCTTCTGTTAAGTTTCAATTTTGATCCATTTCTTTATGCAATTGTGTGTCTTCAGATTGTGCAGACTGGAATCAAGGATATCCATTTCTTTATGCAATTGTGTGTCTTCAGATTGTGCAGACTGGAATCAAGGATATGACAAGCACTAGGGAAGACACCCTTGTTTGTCCAACTCCACCACAATGCATGTATGAAAACATAGCTTTAGCTTAAACTTATTCAAGGAGGTGGCTGTACTATGGTGCCTGGCTGTGAACTGGAGTGACGGCGATGTAGGTGTATTCTTCTCTGCTCTTTGCATGGCTGAGTGAGGTGATTTCTTCAACTGCCCCTCAAATACGCTCATGGGTGCCTCTCAGATCCTGTGGATAGGCGGGAAGGAGACAGACCTATTAGAATCTCACTAATTTTTATGAAATACTTTCTAAGATAATAGCTTGTAATTTTTGGAAGGTAATAGAATTGCTTGGTAAAAAAGGAGCAGAGGTAGCAGAAGATTTAACAAATCAAAGGTTGTGCTACAGATAGATTTCCTGTATTCCAGGATTCTAAACAGGACAGGAAAGCTTCACTTTTAAGAGCTTTTTTTTGAACTCATTCAGAAAATTCATATATTGGAAATCTGAGAGAAAGAAAAATTAGGGCAAAAATGCAATTTCAGTTACATTTAACTAGTCACCATGACCTTTGTCTTTCTTCCCATCTTCCAAATCTTTCAGTCTTTGGAGTTAAGAGGAAAGCTTTATTTGGATGAATTAGGTGTTATGATGAATTACAGCAGTGACTTGAGACAAAGAAGAGTTTTTGCCACTCTTCTGACTCTCAATTGCTGAATATAAATACATTTCTTAGGGGTGGGAAGCATCTGCTTCTTTTAGATGATGTTGATAAAGAAGATGTGAACTAGAAGGTCCCCAAAGACTTTACAAAACAAAGAGGATTTCCTTGCCTATTGTGGAAGCAGGATTTGGAGAATACTAGCAAGTCAACTCAATATGGAATCAGGGAGAAGCATGCTTGGCTTTCAAGGGACTTGAAGCTAGACAGACCACGTGCCTTTATAAGTAGTTTTTTTTCTAAAAAATCAATGTTTGTAAATCTTGTAATTGAAGAGTTAGTATGGTTTTTCCCACCTTTTTTTTTTTTTCTTGTTTGTTTTGTTTTGTTTTTATTTTTGGTTTTGTTTTGTTTGGTTTTGTAGAGCTAATTCTGATTTTACAATTACAACAATTTGGGACCAATTCTACTACTATAAAAGGGGATGTGCAATGAAGAAATAATTTCGGGGAGTTGATAATCCATTGATAATCATGTTTAATTACATGTTCACTTCTCTTGGGCTCTATATCAGTTTGTGCCACTGTGCCATTTCTGAAAGGAATTGTTTGGCTTAAGTTAATATGCACACTATTCAGCTTTTAAGGTAGCACTGGGTATGCTTTAGAGCTCAAGTAACTAATCTATCAAAGTGTGCCGGGTATAAATTGCTATATGGACACAAATTGTTTGTAGTAATTATTAAAGGAACCTCAGTAAAACACATCTTACATGACTAGTGTTATACAGTAATAAAAATATTGAATCTATTTCCTTTAGCTTTTTTTTTTTTTTTGGATTAACAATACCTATGGAAATTTCTGTCAGTAAAGTTCAAGCTTTTGTCCTACCTTGACTTTTGTGTTTTCAAAGTCTTGTAGTTACTGAAGTTATTTCTACATTGCAGTGTATAAGTCTGGTGATTCACTGAAGAATTGGTAGCTGAATATCTGCAAAGGCGACCAGTCACGCTATCTCAGCTTTCTTAATTTTGAAAGCCACAGGAAAAGAATTTGTCTCCTGACTATTAAGTGTATATACTTGTTAGAGTGACTGTTGCAAGTTGTTCTGATTCCAGACAGGACAGGGTTAATTTTTTGCAGTATCCAGGAGGGGACATGGCCAGGACCTGGAGATTGTTTGGTTTCTCTTCATATCATTGGTGGAGTGGGGAAAAGGGATTTTCTCTCTCTTCCACAGAGAAGGGCTTCCTTCCTGTAAAGGAAGTGTGGTAGGGGAAGCCATCTACTATTTGTTTATTGTTGTGGGCCTTCTGTGTAAATGGTTTCTTTGTCTTATACCTTTAGTTACTGATATTGTTGTTGTTATAGTTCATTTTCTTATCTCATTGCTCTTTCCAGTAAATTGTTTTTATCTCAACCTGTGATCTTTGCCTTTTGTGCCTCAAATTGGAGGGGGAGAGGAGAACGAGTGGCGGTGTGGTTTTGGCACGAAAAGAAAATTAGAGAATGCCATTCCTAAACCACAACACAAGTCAAACTGCATATTATTAATTTTCAGTTGTTTTCAGATTGTAACTTCCTCCTAAATGCTCACTGCAACATACTTCTGTTCTCTGCATTCGTGTAGGCATTTCATTCTGATGTTTCAAGCTCAAAGGTCATTGCTTATGTGAGTACACCTACCAGGGCATGTGAGTACAGCCTTAAGAGTGTTCTTATGTATTGCCCTGATTCCCTTTGCTATTGTGTGCTTGAACACACAATTCAGGCTTCAAAAGGCCTTTGTTAATACTGAAAGAGCCACTATCATGAGTTATTTGTAGAATCAATGTTACCTTAAAGCTTCTGGCTAAACTGATACTGTAAGTATCAAATTTGGTACTGTAAATGTTTTGTAATCTTGTTTAAATACATACACTGTCAGAATAATTTAAATCGATGCTTAGAACTTGCACAATTAGGATTCTGACAACTTGTATGGCACTTTTTTTTTTCTCAGAAAATAAAAACTGGTTATTCACCGGAAACAGCCGATTCAGATATCAATTTATTTTTTACCATTTAAACAGATAAAGACCCTCTGTTGACTACAGACCATCAGGAATAAGTTCCAAGCTAAACAGTGGACCACAGCTTCAGTTTAAAATTCATATGTTGTTCTCACAACTTTAACTGCCTGCCAGTGTTTTGATTTTTGCTGCTGTCGTGATCTGTAAAACTGAGACCCACAGGGGCCAGTAGCTATAACCAAGAAGTGTCATTCATGAGACCTTGCCAGTCCTGAAAACACTGGCTAAGTTACTATGTGACTCTACAGGAATGGAGATTCTGTTACTACTGGGTAATATGTTTTTTTCAGGTGCCTGAAATATACCATGAGTTTGGACATATATTGTTACCTTGTAGTCAAGGATTCCCAGTGCTTTTTTTGTGACTGACAAACTCCATAGTCACATGGTACTCCCCTGATACTAATTAGCAGTTTGACTCCAACTCTTTTCTCATGAGCTGATAGCCAAGTTCTGTGGCTTTCTCATACTACTAGCTCTAGGATAATAAATCTGGATGCCCTGGTTATTGCTAAAATAATATTTACCCATAGCTTGAATTGCAAAATTTGGCAAGTTGTGTCTTGACAGTTATAGTCAGTGATAACGATACAGGATGCACAAGGGACTTCAGACAATCAACAGGATTCTAAGAGTGAGCTGTTTTAAAATTAGGTAGCAGTTCTCCATACTTATATATTTGTGTTGAAAATTTTCAGTTGATTCTTTTTAATATATGCACTTTTATTTTAATGTTAAGAATTTTAAAAAATGGTGATGGATTGTGACTGTGTGTCATGTTTTACCTCACATACCCTAGTGAGAAATCTGAATATATCTTAGTTGCTAGAGTCTGGGAACACATGATTTCCCTTCGATGTACTCCTGCTTTCTCAGAAAGAAATGATTGGTTGCATTAAGAAAGTATTGGCTTCCTTTTGTGCCCTTTTTAATGTGAAAAAGGTCAGAATAAGGCTACTTGGGGAACTGCAGAATCTGCATGGGCCCAGAGGTAATAACAAACATCCATTTTCTTTTTTTTTTTTTTTTTGCAGAGCACCAGAACCAATTCTGGAAAAGGCAAAAAGGTAATATAAAATATTGTAATATCATGGCGGGTCTTTTACATGTATGTATAATAAAGAAGTAATTATGTACCAGAAAAATGTCAAAGCCTGCAAGATGATTACATTTGGAAACAAATTCATTTGGAAACAAATTCCTTCAACCCTCCTAGTAAATTGGGTTATCAGGCAAAGTTCCCTACATGAATGTTCTAAACTACTGGGGCATGGACTCTGAATTCTTATGGGAATTTACTATTAAAATGTTGTAGCAATGGTGCACAAAGACACACGATTTTCTTTCTTTCTGGTTTGAAGAAAATCTCTTCAATGCAAAAAACCAAGCTTTTTTATACTGTAAACCCAAGCAAGACAAGCACAGATTGGCTGCCTGCCCATGTGACACCACTGATCACATGCCTTTCCATCCAATCACTGCCTCATGCACAAAGAAACCACATGCCAGTCACACGTCTTGCCCTCCCAGAGTGCCTTCTGGTGAGCAAGACTGAACAGAACTGAACAGGATGTAACAAAAGTGAAAAAGCTTATTCTATAAGGCTTTTCTTTATCATCTACAAAGTGTCATTTTAGTGCCATTTGAATAACTACTATAACTAAAGGACACTGCAAAATATGAGCAATTTTAAACAATAAAAATAGTTCTGGTATTCAAAAAATCTTAACATATTGACATTTACTAGTGTTTTCCATTAAGTGTGCCAAAAATAAGAAGAACTTTTGAATCTGTCCCCAAATCACAAAACAGTGCCTGCTACAGGTTTTGTAAGGAACGACTTTACTCAATGTTGCCTTGCAAGAGTATGTTGAGAAAGATTTATTTTTCAGAAACATATGTGTTAGTCCTCTCTCTTGAGAGCTGCTAGCTTGACTGAGGTGAAGAAAAAATAGCCAAACAAAATAAAGGTCAGAAAGGAGAAAGGAATGAAGCATAAATTTGTAGCCATTTCTACTACTGCTGAATGGCCCCAGTTTTTAGCATAGCTAATGTGCTGATCATGTAAACACTTGAAAGGAAATAAAAAATGAATTTCAGATCTACAAATAGGCAAATATAATTTCTTACTGTTTTAATTAGGTAAATACATTACATACCATGTGGAATCTAACCCCCTTTATTTGTTCTGCAACTATTTTGTCTATGATTTCTCTGAGTGAAAGATCTTGTCACAGACTGAGCAAAATATTTTTAAGATATAAGTTTTTCATAATTGTGAAAAATGAATGAAAGAACCCTCAAAACCCTAAAAATCTAGAAGTCTTTGTCATACCCGAAAGTTGTTTGCAAAAGGTGGGTTCATATTTAATTTTAGATTTCAGGTAACTATAGAAATCAGTTACTGCTTTGGGTCTGCACTTTTATGGCCTGTGATTTTCACAGAAACATGATGAATCACTGAATTTCTGCATTGACAGTAGTGCTAAGTAAAAAGGTGGTAGCAGGAATAAAACAACTCAGTTTTGAGTCAAATTTAGATGAGATCCGTATTTTGATAAGGTAAATTATATCGAATGTAGCATTACTTATGGAATGCACCCATCACATGCAAACAGTTTCAAGGTGTAGGTTAGCCCATGGCTGGTTTTATGTAATTGTCTCAGCCATCCCACAATACGATCAGTAAGAACTTTGGAAAACAGTCCTCTAATTCACTTGGTTACTTATGTGATCTCTTTCACTTGTGATTATTTTAAGAAAAAAGTAATATTAAAACAGTGTGCATTTTAAAAAGGAAGTTTAGGCATAGTATCCACTTTATCTGTTGAAAATATCCTCAAAGAATATGAAGGAAAAAGAAAGATTATATAAATTGGACAGTCTCAGCTTTTAAATCCAGGAAAAGTAAATATATTCTTAGTAGAAGTAAAAGGAATAACAAAATATGTATTAGAAAATACAGAATAGATGATTGTACAGATGTGAATTCTTAGATCTGACCTTTACTGACTCCATTGCAGGAAGCTCTGATTTTTAACTGTGAAACACAGATAGGCTTGAGAATCAGTGTTAGTGTGCTAGTTTTGGAAGTAAACCAATGGAGGAATTGGCTCCTCACAAATATATTGTGAGAGATTCCAAGTCAGAATTACAAGTTAATAGGAGAAATTAAAGTAAAGGAAATAATACGGAAAACACCAGCTTAAACTGGTAGAACCAGAACACAACCCACCACCCTGGTGGTCAGGGTGGTGATAGCAGTCCAGTTAAATGGTGGCTGCAGTCTCCTTGGAGTAATGGGTGTCGTCTGGTTGAAGTGGTGACCCTGGAGTACAATCTGGTTGGTCTCTGGAGGTCCAGTGGTGACTCTCAAGCTCTCCTCCTCTGGGAATCCAGTGGAAGTGGTACCCAGTGTTTCAAAAGACTCAGCTTATATGCAGGTAGGAATGTTTAATTCCTGCCCTCTGGGCGGGTATCTCACAATGAGCTGATGTAATCTTATAAGTCACTTCCGGAGACCCTGATGGTCGCAGAGACAGGCCCCGATGGTGTTATCAGGGCTGGGTCATGCTGAACATAAAGAACACTGCCCCACCTGTTTTTAACAGCTTATGGAGATGGTCATAGAATACATACTGTTGGTTACACCTTCCATGCAACCTAAGACAGTTAGCAAACTGATGTGACACTAACTTGGGCTTTGATTTCTTTCAGTTAAAAATTTAAGAGAAATAAGGTTACATGAACATTTTTTAAAAGATTGTGGATGTGTGACAATAATTCAAGTAAGCTGTATCTAACAAGACATCTTCACTATCATACTTACACTTTGTTGTATCGTTGTGTGCACTTTATACCATATTTATCATGTAGCTGACATATCTCCCATGCTTGCATCTTTCCACATGCAGTACTGCCAGAAATTGTGAGCATCGCAGGATTTTAGAAAAGCTTTTTAATGCACTTGAGGATGGTGGCCTAGGCAAAGTATATTTACTGTATAGTGCATTAATAAATGGTAGGAATAAGAAATGATTTAAGTTAATTTAATGTTTTAAGTTTGTTTACATATTCCTGACCTTCAAAATTCTTAAAAAGTAATAATCTGTCAGTGTTTTGGAGTTTTTGAATTAGGAACAATCATCAAGAATTTCTTCAGATAATGTGAAAATAAATCTAATGTAAGTTCTCCCATTGGGGAATATCTTACATAATGTTACAGAAAAAAATTCCAGGTTTTGTGGTATATAAAGAATAAAAAACTGCATCAGTGCCAGTAACATATATGTATGCTTTCCAGATTTCTTACGATTTGATTTTGCACTGAAAACATATTTGTATATTGGAGAGGTCAGAACTTAATTCTTTGACCTTTATTCACAGTAATACCTCTTCCAAGTGAGTGGATATACTTGCCTGGAGAAACACTGAAAGTCTGAACATATATGTTCCTCAAGTTTCCATCTCCAGAGTAAAAACTTTTAGACACAATTGTATTTAAAACTACTAAATGCTTTACAGTCAACTTTTCCAAATCTCTACAACCTTCTACTTAAAAAAAACCCCAAACCTACACCCCCACAAAACCTAATCCCAAGCCAAATGAAAATAAAATAAAATAAA
>VZRL01004333.1:289781-314280 GCA_013397895.1 Origma solitaria | reverse complement strand
TGGAACCGGGAGTGGTAGCTATAATGGTTATTTTCTACATTTTCTCTCTCTCTCTTTCTGGTTCTTCTTCTAATTCCCTCTTCTTGGAGTTTTGAGTAACTTAAAATCAGATGGGCTTGGAGTTTGCTAAGTTGAGTGGGCTAAGTTAATCCTTTGTGAAATGTTTTATATTGATTGAATGCTGATCTATACTTTTGCCGAAGTTCTCTGATTTTCTGAAGGTTACCAGTAAATTTTTTTGTTATTTGACCTCTTGAGAATATCTTGTCAATATCTCTCCTTTGCACCTAACTGAGACTACAAACAGAAACCTTAAGTCCTTTTAAGAGTCTCATTGAGCAAGTCTTTGGGGCCTTAAAAAAAGAATTTATCCATTTGCGTTCTTCATGCTATAATATTGCCATAGTCGCCACAGCACTGCACCCAATACAACGTAGAGGCAAGCTGCAGGCAGCCCAGGAAACTCTGGGAATGCATGGAGGATAACTTCCTGAGGCAAGTAATAGATAGCTCTACCACAGAGGATGGTGTGATACTGGACCTGATATCACCAATGTAAGCAAACTAATTGGGGACATCAAGAGGCAGCCTGAGCTGCAGTGATCATGCATCGGTAGAGTTTGCAAACCTGAGGAATATGGATCAGGACCCTGAATTGTTAGGAGGAGGAGTTAATCTATAGGCCCTTCTGGGCAATCTATAGTTTCCCTTCTGGGAAACTGTCCTCAGGAACAAGAAAGCAGAACAGAGCTGGCAGATCTTTAAGGACACTTTTCATAGAGTACAACAGCTCTCAATTTCCATGTGTGAGATGACAGGAAAGGATGTCAAGAGACTGACATGAATGAATCAAGAGCTGCTGGGTAAGATTTCAGATTAAGGGGTAAGAAACAAATGCACAGGCAGTGTAAGTAGAAGCGGTAACCTGGGAAGACTATAGGGACACAGTCCAGTTGTGTAGGGACGGGGTGAGGAAGGTCAAAGCACAGCTGAGGATTAACTTGACAAGATAATTAAGGAAGGCTTCTGCAGGTTTATCAGCTATACCAGGAAGACCAACCACACTGATGAACACAAGCGGCAAATAACAGGTAACTATGGATAGGGAGAAGGCTGACACACTTCCCCATCCCTGGAAGTGTTCAAGGCCAGGTTGTATGAGGCCCTGAGCAAACTGATCTAGTGAGTGGGATCCCTGTCCACAGCAGGGAGCTGGAACTAAGTGATCTTTAAAGTCCCATCTTAACCTTAACCACTTTATGATTTTACGACTCATATTGTGCTATAAAAGTATGCATGAGTTTCTAAAAGAATTAGAGACACAGAAATTTGTACTTATTATTATAAATTAATTAATTGGATTTGCTCACTTTAAGTCTCAAAAGACAAGACAAAGATAAGAAATAAACTCAGACTGAATTTACTGGACTGCATTTACAAGGCACTCTTTTTGCAGTGTTAAGAACAACTTATTATTTTTACTCAACCCTTCTGAAAATATAAACATAATATGGATGTTAGTAAGTTAGATGAAAGCTCATTCCAAGAGTTTGTTGGATCTTTTTTTTGCCCATGTACATTAGATAATTCTTCACTTAAGACTATTTAAAGAGAATTAGGATGGAAGAAGTACAATTACTTTGAAATATCTGTTCCCAAAAGCTGAGTATCAGACTGGTAAGAGTCCTTATTTTGAGTTGGGTCAACAAATGTTATTCATGCCAAATGCTCTCCTCGATTTAATTTCAAAAAATAACTTGAGGGTTTATTAATTGTCATTAGTGTAGCTGACTTCAATATGTAGGTCCTCAGTGTTTGCACAGATGTTGTGCAACCACAGAAACCATTAATTCCCCTTAGCAATTTTCTGCCAAGTTTCTTATATGTTTCTCTTATGGTTGCCCAGGTCTCTCAAAGCTTGGTGACATTAAGGACCTGCGTATTTCACTGCAGTATCTTATCTGTCCCACAAGAAAGGTCTTATCCAATAGACAGTATTATTTCGCCAGGTCAGACCATGAACAACTTAAAGACAACTGGAACTCTGACCCAATGCTCAAGAAGACTATTCTACCAGGTCTGTTGGAGATCATGTTCCCTAATACCTGCATCATAAAAAGGTACTTGAGCACTGTTCTTGGGAGATGACCCTGGCTATCGCACTCAAGGATACTCTTATACTGTCTTGTCCTGAGTCAGCTTCTTTGAAGCATAAATATTCAGCAGCAGAAAGAAGGTGTTTTCATATCATGTGTAGGATTTCTGTGTGACAAGAAGAAGATAGGGATTCCAATTTCCTCTCCAAAAAGCACTTAAAACCTAACCTGACTTAAAACAGTCAAGTCCACAGCCCTCTTCTTCTCTCATTTTTTTCCCTATTTCATTCATTCTATGATTTCATATACAAATTTACTTATTTTGTTTTATAGCCTTCATTAATTCCAAGTGATGAATGAGGTTAATGGGAATTTTCCTTCTCACTGTGGTGCAGATTTAATGCATGCTTAGCAACACAGAGAAAGCCTGTCTCAAACTGACAGGAAAGAGAATGCCTAGGCTCCTTGAAAGGTAAGGGTTATAAAAATAAATTGCCGACATCTTCACTGTTTGTTTCTCGGGGGCTGAGCTGCCACTAGTACATTATGCATGTTGTTTTTTTTAAAGACACTAATTATTTTACATTATGTTTATTAAGCCCTTTAAATCATTGCTGTTCACCAGCTCCCCAAATTCCTCAAGTGCAAGCAAAAGAAATAAAGGTCATCCATAGCTCTGACATGCTTTTGATGAATATGGTCTGTATAACATTTACCACAACTCAAAACAGAAGCCATTATTTAAGTAAAGCCTGTTATTGTTCATTAGTACGAAGAGTGTGCAGTAAATACAATGAAAGATTGCTCGGTTTACTATATCTTTGTCATCCAAAGCAGCTCCATGAATAACTACAGGGATTTCTCTTTGAATGACTTATTTACTTGCTGCCTAATAAATAACACGTAATTAGGTTAATATATTGTTTCCTAGTTATGCTAGCAATGTAGTGGTGGAAAATAAAAGGACAATTTCAGATACAAAAGAATTGTAGGTAATTTTAACACTATCCCTTAAAATACTTGGACTCATTATGTATGGCTTAAACTGCTGGGAGGTCTACATGTAAAGGAAAAGTAGGAAAAGGTTTAATGAGTTCTTTATTGCTCAGGTCATGAATTATTACACAGGTAGTATAAAACTGCGGCAACTATTTTGCATTGAATGAGATACACATGGTGACCTGACACTGGAGAATGAAAATATACCGTGCTAGTTGACAAATCTGGATGTTTTACTCAACCTACCAACATTTTTTCTGGAATTTGTGTTTCAGGATGAACAGTGAATAGGTGTCCATTTGCATCAGCTGTCTCCACTGGAAATAAATGTTTAAAGAAATGCCTTGAGAAGACCTCATGGCACTCAGAGGAGTTGCTTGTTTACTTGTGTGAATGTTGAACAGGCCAAATGCTGTGATGTGTCAAGGCAGTGACAGAAAACAGCAGTAGACAAAAAAATTTTCATTACCTCTTTATTAAGAAAACAATGAATGTGAAGCCACCAGTAATACTTTAAAAATTAAAAGTTTGTCCAGTAATATGCTTGCATACAACCATCTTCTTTTAGAAGAGGTTTAGGGATGCTCTTCAGGGTGTTGAGACAATGCATATGCCTCTTATATGAATTTTAGAATTCTCTTAAACTGCCAATCCCAAAGCACCCACCATTTGCAGAGCTCGGTATTAGAAACAATGAGGAACAGTGGTCTTTGGATATCTGAGTAGATTAATAGTTTTCCCTTAGTCGCATGAAATTTTTCTCTTCTAATGCAAATATCTAAAGTCACAAGCCGTATGAATTTTTAAACAGGGTAAAATATAGAAAGGAAAATCAAACTCAATCATGATTTACAGTCAAAAACATACTCAAATGGTTTCTCCAAATCCTTATGTGCTGACAGGGGAATTACAGGGGAGGTTTAAGTATCAGTGACGCAGATCTACTTTTTTTTCCTTCAGTAGCACCTTAGTTTGTGTTTGCTAAGCCTGTGTATAAAAGAAGTCTAAAATTCAATCCTTGGTCTTAACTAGACTGAAAGTATTCACCAGTGAAAGTCACCACCTCACACAACAAGCCCTTTTCTTTACCCATACTTCAGAGGCAGCATAGCCCCAGTTGCTGGCAGAGGCCAGAATACAGGATAAATATTGTCATGATCAGTGCATGTTGTTGAGATTGATTTTCCTCAATAAAAATGAAAATGAAGCAGATATATCAGGTGACTGGTGATGAACTGGATTTGGCCACACAATTGTTGGTTCCTATCATCTGTGGAAGGATCTGTCCCAGGGACAAGGGTGGCTGTTGGAAATTATACAACTTTCAAAAATTTTTATGTAACCTTATTCAGGGGTTTGTTCTCCTTTGCCTAGGGAGAGGGGAATTGAAGTTTCTCTACAAAAGACTCTGTTCACCTGGTGAGGCCTGATGAGCTTGAGATCTATGGCTGTAAGTAGCCAGAAGATATATGGGAGATAAATGAACATTAATGAACATTACCCCAAACATCACCCCCTGGAGAGGTCAGAGGCATCTGGTCTGGGAAAAGATTGATAAGAGAACCAAAGAATGAGGACAAAATTACCATGGAAGGTGAAGGGATCAATAATCAACATGGAATTGAACACTAAGAATTGTGTAATTTAAGATAAATGTACGCAAATTTCTTTGGGTTTATCTGTATAAGTATGCAAAAAAGCTTGTAAAGAGATGTGCGATAGAATGATTTTCACTGCACAACCTGGGAATGTGTGGATGCAATGATTTCTATTGCATATCCTGGCCAGGATAAAATAATGCCTTGATTCTCTAACGCTGAAAATATGTTGTTCGAGAGTTTCTTTTTTCCCCCGCAGTTTCAGTGGCAACTTGATTGAAAGCGGCTTCATTGGTGGGTGTCAGCTGTCTTGCTGCCTGGGCTGGGTCTGGTTGAGATAGAGCTAATTTTCTGTATGGTGGCCCATAATGTGCTGGGTTTTATTTTCTTTTTTGGTAAAACAGTGTTGATACACCAATGTTTTCTCTGTTGCTGAAAAATAGCTGAACAGCTTCAAGGTCCACTATTTTTTGCCTCCTGTTCCCAGACTGTGCAGGCTGGGGAAGGTCAAGAAATTGAGAGAAGACATGGTCAGGACAGCTGACCAAATCTGACCAAAGCGGTATCTTATACCATAAACTTGTCATGTTCAGCAACAAGAGTTCAAGAGGAGGGGGAAGACAAGGAGTACATCTATTCTGGTGTTTGTCTTCCCAATTAGCTGTTACGTGTGCTCAGGTTCTACTTTCCAGGGTTTGGCTAGACACCTGTCTACCCACGGTAAATAGTGAACAAAGTCCTTATTTTGTTTTGCTTGCATGTACAGCTTTTGTCTTGATCCATTTATCTTGATCCATGAGCTCACTCACCTTCTCTCTATTGTGTCCCCATCCTGCAGATGTGTGGGTGTTCAGTTGTTCATTAGAGTCAATCCACCACACTTTCCTTGTAAGTTTGGCACAGGTGACATGCATTTTTAGAATAGTAAATCATAACTCCAACCAGAGTTCTAGGATTTCTCCAGCTCCTTTTGTATCTTCCATGGTATGTGTTTTGCACCAACAATATCTTAGCAATTTGAAAACCAACTCGTATTCCCTAAGAGTGGCTACAGGCAACTGACTGCACACACTGCTTTGAACATCTAGCCCTAAGGCTCTGGCAAATGCACTAAGGCGAGGAATTTTAGAGATGAGATTGTTCCTTTTGTCCTTACCTCACCCCACTGGATTTACCAGCAGCTACTATTCACTGTATGGCCTTTATCACACGATGTTCTCCCAGTCCTATGCATTGCCAGAGGCACAAAGGGACAGATAGGGAAAAGTGATCAACTGACAGTTTGAAGTGAAATGGCAGGTCAGTTCTTCCACGGTTTTAGAATACTCAGGAATATAAAATATGACTTTTGTCTGCACCACCTGATATGTTTTGAAATCTGCAGTGTACTCAGTTTGAGAACAAGCTGATATTAACCCCTCAATTGCACGCTTCCCAAATATTTTCATTCACTTTTCTCGGACTAATTTTAGTAAATGACAGATTTTAGTGCACATCTAGTTCACTTAATAGCATTATTTAATGCTACGTGTTATTTTGGGTGAAGTTGTTACAGATTTTAAATAGGGAACTGCATCAAACTTAACTTAAATACTGCTTGATCTTCATCAGGTATGATTTGTAATTCATTAATAAATATATAATTTACTGGAAATGACCCTTTATTTATTGTCCCACTGTAAATTGATCCTCTGCATATTTATCTCCTGCCAATAAATGCTTTAAGGTTTGTTTAAATCCTCTAGACAATCATCTATTATAAATTTTACATTATGTCCTTTTAGATCAGCTGCCTGCATGAGCAAATTCGAAATATATGGGTGTACACGCAAACACACACATGATTGTCTGTTTAAAGCCAAGTTTCTCATAAAAGAAGAATCTGAAAATCTGACTGGTGAGGGCCTTCCATTCCCTTCCATCTTCCCTTTATATTTTTGCACACATTGAAAAGGACCAAGATGTCCCCTCTTCAGTGTTTAAGTATGCACAATTCAGGGAAGTGAGTGCTGGAGAATTCCTGAACCAGAATGAACCAGAATAGGAGAGAAGTATTTGCTTAAATGTTTTGCTAATGCACTTTAATGCAGTGCTTACATTAGTGCCTGTGTTAATTCAGTATATATTAGCTGCAATTCAACAAGGTGACCAAGTAAGGGCATAATGTAGCATTGCGCAGTCCCCCTACTTCATCACCAGTAGCTCCTAAACGTGAAGTTAAACATATATTTAACTACTTTACTGAGCTGCCTCTTCAGTGAATATATTTTGTTTAAGGTTATCTAGAGTTAATAATTTTCCAAGCTAAGTATCCTGCCTTCCCTCCAGTTCTTTTCATAGTCTGTGTTTGCCACTGCCCATAAAATAATTAATCAAGGGGGAAAAAATTGTATCTTCTAATTAACACAGACAACATAAACAGAATAGTAGCATTCCTGAGTGCAATAAGACAGCTAATTGTTTCCTCTCCCTCCAGTGTGGGAGAGACAGCTACAGAGACAGGGAGGAAAGCTTTCTCCACTGCGCTGAAGGGGTTGTGCACCATTTATCAAGCTGACTGCTCTGTCATATCAGTGGAAGGACCCTGGAGAGCCCTGACCATGAGATTGAAGGTTGGTACCAATTTACTGCAACACAAATGCATTGAACAGGAAAGAGAGAACTTCTAATCTCTTCAATTTTCTTACATTACCCTGAAGGCTAGGGAATTAAATGAAACAGTAGCTGGTGACAACTTTAGAGGATCCTGAATGCATGACAGGAAAAGTACTAAAATAGCTCAATAGTTTTATTTTACACATTATACACTTTATACATTTATACATTTTATACCTTAATCTTACCCCTGCATAAAGAAACAGGTTATGCCTCTTGGATATATGTCTTCTCAAGAGAAGGAGAAAAGCTTACCGAGTTCAGTAACTATCTGATTCAAATTTGGTAACAGCATTTGTTAAAAAAATATGAAACCAACCAAAACATATTCCAGGGTCTTGTAATTTTCTTTTAGTTCATTGACTTTGGCAAACTTGCATTACATCTTTGATCTTTAGCAGTGCCAGTCTCTGGAAAATCATATGAACAGGGAAATTTGTTGAGCTGGTCAGCTCTCATGCCCACTTCATCCAGAGTCCTTGCACCAGTCTCTCCAGAAATGAGTGAAAGAGATCCATCCCCACACTATGCCAATGGGAGGCAATCAAGATCTTGTCCAAACACTTCGGCTAGGGAGTGCTGTAAACACCAAACATCCAGCCTTACTTCCTGATTAGTCATTTCTCATCTTGCATAAACTGTTGCAATGCTGAGTATTTATAGCAATATAAATGTCCATCCCCCACATTAAATCTTACTTGTTTCTGATACTGCTGAATGCTGCATGGAATCCTCCTCTGCAGTATTAATTCACAAATATATGAAATGAAGGCATTTATGTGGCATCATCATCATCTGCACAGGTTTAACTCTTGCTCAAAACATATAACACCTTCCTTTACAAGGCTACCCACAGGAACAGCTGCATTCTAAGTGCTGCTAGCAAAATATAAATAATAATAGTACTACATGGTTACATATAAATGGGAATAATCTTAAAGCATCCCTATACCTTCAATTTAAAGGACTGCTAAAGGCCATCATTTCCCATTTCACAGTAGGCTGGGGGAGTGGGGAGTCAAACAATAAAAGGACATACAACAATTATTATAGCATTACCATTTGCAATCCTAGAGCTAAAGGTCAGTATGGTTTGCTACTGTAATATTTCCAGGGATTTATAACTTGCCTACATAAAAATTTTCTCCGGGTTAATATTTTCTACATTGAGTGTTAATCTGGATATGAATTTTATTTTTTCTTTCTGTTTTCAGGATAAAAAAAATAAGAAAATGTTTTGCTATGGGTACAGATACTGTTCCAGTCCTGCGTTGTTTTAAATTTATGCTCTCTGGTAAACATACAGAGTTTAGGCTGTAGAATTTTACTTTAGAAAGTGAGATCTCAGATAAAGTAAGTCAAAGTGATTTCAGAGTTTAAAAATGAAACAAAAAGTAATAATATTGAAATTATCATTTCCAAGTTTTATAAGGCCCTAAGCATTTTTGTGGCCACATACATATATCGTGTATGGATTTTATTATTCACAAACTGACACATGTCTTAAACAGGTAATTCCTCTTGCAACATTTGAAAAATAATTTAATCTGGTCTGAAAGAAGTCTATTATCTATTATCACAAACAACATAACAGTTCTACAAGGGAAGTACCATTTTCCTCCCGAGAGAGCTGCTGAGCATCTGGGCCTCAGAGCAGTAAGGTGTTTGAGCATGTGTTTTCCTAGGGAGCACCCCAGCAGCTGGGGCAGGGGCTAATGATAGCTGTAAGTCATTGTCCTGCATTGCAACGGCTTCTGCTCTTAGCTGGAAAGGTCAGTAGGGAAACTGCTGCCTCCCCAGGCCTGTGGTCTCTCCTCACCTTTACTTCCACCATTTGTGATGACTTCCAAAAAGTCCTCTTGCTTCCAGCCCATGGCCAACCAAGTGACCATCCTTTCCCTCTCCATACAGACACGTGTGCCTGCCATGCACGATCACAGCCCCCTCAGCTGTCTTAGCACCTTCTCAGCAGAGTCTCACTGCAAATCAGTTTGAATGCTGAGGGTTTAAAATAGTCTTCTCTGAAACAAGCTTCTCATGATACTGTTCCTCACTAAGCCATGTACTTTCATTAAAAATTAATCAGGCAGACTAAGTAGCTTTTATCCTCCCATTTCCCACAGTTTTAAGCTTATCGTTTTTTGCCATATGCCCCATCTAAAAGAGATACAACCACACTGGGGTGTTGGTCCTGAGGATGAGATTTTTTTTTCAGAGTTTTCCCAGCTTTAATTTATTTCCCCTCCTTCTTTTTCAAAAGAAATTCACACTTAAGTGGTAAACCCAGTCTTTACCAGGTCATGTGGCTTTGAAGAAAGAACTGGTGTGAGTGTCTTCACGCCTTGAGTCCCTGGGAGGGAGATCCCTCTGTTTCCTACCCTGAATCCTCATGTTCCTTGTTCAGCAGAGGTCATTTATAGACCCTTGGAGACTTAGATCTATAAAGGTCTCATCTTCCTTTTCCCACTTTTCCTCTACTTTTTTTCTCCATCTTGATCTTTGCTGGTTTGTTTATTTGGATCTTAACTTTTTGCAGCACAGCACCATCCTCCCGCATCTGTTATACAGGATCTCCCCAACCTCATGCACCTCTGCGTAGCTGGGGACAGACCTTCAGAAAGCACGTAAACCTTTTTCTATAATTTGGAGATCATGACCTAGTTTATGTTTGTTCTTGTTTTCTCGCACCTCTATGAATTACTAATTTTTATGACTTTTTGTGATTTCTTTTATTTTATTTTGTCAAATTATGTCATAAAATATTTTCAAAGGGAAAAAAATATAATTTCCATCCACAATCTAATGAAAACATTAGTTTATCAAATGTTTACACTTTTTTCAGCAACTCAGAGTGTTTCATCATATTAAAATATGCCCAAGACTTTAAGAAATAAGTTTAAATACTATTGTTTCTAGTTTTTAATCAAAAGGAAATAGATGACAGCAATCCACTAAATTGATTTGCAATAAGATTGTGTCCCACTCTAGCAGAATTTTTCAGCTGTCTCTGTGTATCAGCATTTCTTATTTTAAACTTTCATTCAGCATGAGCTCAAAAGAAACAGTGCTTCCCTTGTCCCAGTGTAAATTGTAAAGCTCTGCAGTGCAGAATTATGATGACGAAACTAAAAACTGCTTTTCTTACATTGACAAAATTATTTCCTCTTTCTGAGGAGACTTTTTCTTGCAAAAGCATGTTAAATCCCTTGTCTAGGCACTACTTCTCTCCTTAAAAGGTAAATGGCCTTGCAGTGGATTTTTTTTCTTTCTCCATCAGAAGGATTTTCTTTTTGAGTGTTTTGTATTAATCATTACCCACATTGTAAGATCTAATCCTAAGAAGCTTCCAGAAATGACAGAATCTTCTAAAATGCTATCTTTTTGAGCATAAATGCTAAAAGAATCTATTTTAATGTGAGTCCTGATATCTGCAGCTGTAGTGCCTTTTCAGGTAAGAAATATCATGACTTTTGATCTACTGTCATGGAGATATCTGTGCAGTCTAACTCAGGATGGGTGAGAAAGATGATAAGATAATACATTTATTAGAGGGATAAGAATTAAATTGCTTTCTACAGAAAATGAAATCATGATGTATAAAATAATCAACCACTCAGTTTTTATGTTTTGGGGTATTGAATATTTGGGTACTGCTCTTAGAAGTGATGAAAGTTCTCTGAAGGTCTAATCCTGCGGAGGCTGTGTTCCGTTGATTTTTGGGTTGGTTTTGGTTTTGAGTTTGGTTTTTTCCTTTGGGCCATCTTTAATTCCAATGTGAGGAGGGTATGTTTCTTACTACTGCAGGGCAGCAACTGAAGGAAGGGTATATTCACAAACTTTTAGACAGTTTTAGGACTGTCTCTTTGCTAAAGAATGCTGTCTTGTTACTTGTGATATATCTTCAGTAGGAAAAGGGATTTAGATGTTTCATCCTTGGTGTGTACTTCCACACAAACAGGTTTGGGGTGGACTACTGTATGCTGAATGAGGCGACAGCAAGTGGCAGTGCATCACACATACATGAAAATTGCTTGACTCATTTAATAGTTCCTTTCTGTGCAGTCTGACATTTTCAGATTTAATACACCATCGATCTGACTAATTAGGCCAGGCAAAGGGCCGCGCTGAGGGCCACAAGGAGCTTCCCATGCCTCAGTCTCTGCGCCTCACTGCACTGAGCCAGGGGAGCAGACCAATGGGTCATACCCCCAGCTGGGTGTTACACGATTGTGCCTGTTCCCTTTGGCACAGTGCAGCACAGGGCTGTAACACCAAGCTGCTGCTGCCCTTGTGTGCCACAGCCCAGTCCCACATTTGCCAGGGATGTGGAGCTGTTTCAGCTGGAATAGGGATAGTATTCCACTATGGGAAGAGGGTAGGCTCATAGGATGGGATGGGGTGTGTCATCACTGAGTCTAATTGCTTGCTAACGCTGCTGGTGGCCTTCTCCTCTCCTTGTCCTGGCCAGGCTCAAACTCTGGAGGATCCAGTGGGCACTTGTCATTCAATCAGGAGTCTCAGCTTTCTGACAACTCTTTGTAGCCCCTCATAACACTGTCAAAAGCAGTTTTCAGAGACTGAGACTTGGAGGCAGAAGGCAGGTAGATGTATCAGGGAAATAACCTGAATGAGAAATGACAACTGCACATGACATAGGCTTGTCCAGCAAGCTGCTGGAGGGAATGTGAGGAACTGCATTGCTGTCCAAATGTGTCTAAATAATGGACCTTAATAGGTGTGATGCATAAGGTGGCTTAAAAACATATAAAGCTTTTACCTTCAGAAATGAGTTTAAATGATTCTGCTGTGATTTATCTCTTTCATAGCATATTAGTAACAAGAGGTACACTGGAAAACAAAGCACTAAACAGCCACTAAATTACTAGCCACATATGTTGTGGTTTGCAGAAGAAAGACTTTTGTTTATTAAAATTAACCTATAAGTACACAATTTCACAAAATAAAAGCCAGCGGCTTTGGTAGGATCAGAAGGAGAGAAGGGGACTCTTATGCACTAAGGAACCAGCCCTATTTCTTATTCTGAGGCTTGATAATTTTAAAAAATGTGACAGCTAAAACCCACTGGCACATGCTGCAAAGAAGGATGTGATAAAATAATGCTACTCATCTTCAAGGCTGTCAGTTCAGCAATCAGTACTTCTATTCATCTCCGCGGCCTGCTAACTCAGTGCTACCATGCGATAGATAAACCCTAATCCAAGTGACAGCGTTCAAATCAGAACTGATTTGATTGTTCACATATGATACCACAAGACACCAGAAGCCTAAAGAGTTTATAAAAATGCCTGGATGTCTCTTGTAGGCACACTTCCCCTCAGAATATCTTGCAGTGTGGGATACACCAGCTCTTAAACCAGGGGTAATTTATAGGTCACGAAAATGCTTTGGTGGCACAGTCAGTTCTTATCACAATCTATCTCTAGCTGGAGCAGGGAACGCTCAAAAATAAAATGTGGTTCAGACCTTGCGAAACCCACCTATTCTGCTTTCAAGTCTACCTCACAGGAAGTGAAATCCCTTTCTTTGCAGAGAGCAGACTCACTCTTGAAGAGATCAAACATGAATACATTTGTTTCCATGCATAAAGCAGAGTACATGGGAGAGTGGTTTTATGGCACACACGTTGGTATCTCGAAAGTCATCCTTGCCTCTCAGGATGCAACAGAGCTCCTTTCAACAATAGCTGCAACAGAGCTGCTATTCAAACCTGAGGCAGTAATTGGGATTTTGCAAGCGTTCAGTGGGAGCATTACATTTAGGTTTTGAAACATAATTCTGAACAAAGGTCTGCTGATACCAGTACTTTGTGGAGATTTCAAAGTTTAGTGTGCCTTTATTTTTGTACTTTTCACTAGTGTACCCTGAAGTTTTAGGGTAACACTTAGGAGAATAATTGTTCAAGTAGTTCAAGAAGACAATGGCGATGAAGTAATTGAAAGCAGAATGTGACCTGTAGCTGTTCAAGATCAAGAATAAAAACTGAACAACTTTTCAAGGAAATTGTCAAAGTGCCTGAATACAGAGTGAAATTATGGGACTTCAAGAAACAATGGGTTTTCCTCTTGTGTCCGGTTCATTCACAAAACAAAGGGTAAAGTTCTCTTTGTAGTCTTATGTTGAAGAGAACAGATGTCTCCATTTAACAAGGTACTTAAGCCTATGTCTAGTTTCAATCTTATGAGAAATTCTTTACTCCTGTGCTTTAAATACTCAGCTGAACTACGATAGTGAAGTTTCTCTGCAACCAGACTTTGCATCAATTATATCCAGATTTATATTTATACATACATACATATGTATGTATGTATGTATCTTTATTTATTAGCAGGACTGGCTGGTTCTTATCTTTTTCATGGGACATGAGTATGAGATGTTTTCCTCATACATTTTGTACATAAAATTGATTGTTGATCCCATAGTACTACTATATAGTTTCTATTTCTTTTTTCATACTGATTAAAACATGTAAATGTCTTGTCTTTTTCTGAAGCATGGATTTAGATATACATTGAGTAATAATTTTCTAATGTTATCTCAAGAGAAATGCAATTTGAACTTTTCTGAAACATACTATGCTTCTTTTCTTGGTGTTCTGCTTTTTCTATCTTTTTTTATGCTTTTATTAGTTTGTGGTTGTGGGATGAATGTTAGCAGAGGAACAGAGACAAGTACCGCACTGATATATTATTGACTCGTCTTGAGAAAGGAAAGAATTGCCACGTGCAATATACAAAAACCTACAGACAGCCTATGTATGTACTTTGTGTTGTCAGTGGAATTTCAGTACTTGTTAAATTTCCTGAGACATTTATGTGAGCTTTAGGCACTTAAAAGTCTTTTGAATTTGATCTCTTGATTTTATTATAGGTGGTGTTTTTCAGTACTCTAGGCCACTTCTAATTACTGCTATCTCTATACTACATGTAGGATCAAATTGGGAATTTACATTGCACTTGAAATGCATATCTCATTTGGTGAAGTTACTTGTGTTTGTGTCATGCTCCTCATCTCATCTGAGCTGTATTGGATAGCTGTGGTCTCTGTCAAGACAGAGTAGATTGTGTCAAACAGGTCACATTTCTCTTGCCCTGTCTGTGTGAGAAGTTTCCTAACTATTTACAACACGTACCACCCTGGCCCAGTTTTTGATGTGCTTGGAGTCACTAATACACCAGTATTTAATTCAGTGGAGACTCTCCACACTTAGCAAGTGCATAATGTATTCAGTCTTTGGGATGGAAAGGCAGGCAGAGTCTCCAAATCTGTGCAAAAACTGACCCTGCCTGTACTGAATGGCTGCTGTTCAGTACCTACTGACTGGTCAGTCCCGCTGTACAGGTACACTTGATAAGCCAGAAGTATTTCATCTTGCCCTGCATCCCTGAGTAGATAACACCTGCTATGGTGAGTGTTTGCTTTACCACTAGTGAAGGGATCAACAACTGCTCCCAGGGGCATGATTTTATGGTTTTAAAATCTGTTAGAGTGAACAAAAATTAACTACACCTCTTTGTTAATGGTTATTTTGATTAAAACCCCATGTTTTTGCATTTCTGGTTGATGCTAAAAATTAAGAGTTTGTATACATTTTTCTTTTTCTTTTTTTTTTTTTAATTTGATCATAAAAAAAGCTATAACCTTGCTGAGAGGGTGACAAATTCAGATACAGACAACCAGTACTTGACAGGTTATATCAGAAAACCAAACAAGGGAAGAGTATGTACGCCTGCTACCAGCTGTCACAGTATTGAACAATGAATGTTTGATGAAGCTGACCTGCAAATACACACATCCCTGTGAAAGTCAGCTTTAAGTACTGTCTGGCTGACAAAATTAACAAGAAGAGGCCTTTGTGGATAATATGTATAAATATATATTAAAAATATTTATTTAGATCTCTCTTCGTAGAAGCACATCAGCAAATTTTGAAGCATAACTCCATTTTTGCGAAATGAGATCTGATGGAGAATTCACTCAGGGTCAACTGGCAGCTGAGGAGCTGTGTCCTTTTACAGCAGAGATTAACTTGGACCCTGCTGTTTATACCTTGAAAATTTCTGTTATCCTCAAAAAAATTCACCATGAATATTGCAAAGAGGTACCATCTAGTGAAGTTCTGAAGACTTTTTTTTGTTTAATAGCTGTGTATTTTTGCTACAAGCAAAAAACGAAACAAAGACCAAATAAAACAAAACAAAACAAAAAACAAAAACAAAAACAAAACAAAAAAAACCCCAACCCTAAACCAATTTAAAAACCACACCCCCCAAATCAACCAACCAAACGCCCCCTAACAAACAAACCAACACATGACAAAGAGCAAGAAAATGTAGTTAGAATTGTTCAGCTTCAGTAAATACTATGTGCATCCATAGGGTAATAACCCTCAGTCTAAGCCATCTTTTATCATTACAATGAAAATTTCCTTGTGAAGACAGCTTCCTCTAAGCAGCAGATCCTGGGTGTATTATCCTATCTCGTTGCAGTCAAGTGAGGTTCTTTGCTTTGCCTTCTGTTGCTATCTTTTAGCTACTTGGGGAAAATCCTTTTATGTCTTCGTCCTTATTATTGGAAGGCAGATGCTAACAATGTTCTTTTGTCTGGAGGAAATTCTAATGGGGACAGAGTATATGGTACAAATGACTTCTTGAACTAGTCACACTACTGGTCAACAACCCTTAGCAATCATTATTTTGTTTTACCTAGCTACAGCCATGATATAAAATGTACCAACCCTTAAACAGTGAAGAGTAGACAGAATTTTTTTTAAAAGCCTAAAAGGACACTGATGTTGAGCTGCTTCTGGGCTCCACTGCTTCTTTTTTTCACTAGGACCTCAGAGTTTGGGCCATCTGTTCTAGGTATTCTCTAGTGCTTTATCCCTCATGCTAGTATTGAGACAAGCTTTATTTTGCATGGAAAAATTAAATGAGAGCTGGATCCTAAATAGCCCCAAAAATAGGAGAAAACGGAAAACGCTTATGCCCCAATTTAGGGAAACCAATATTTACCAATCTAGTTATTTTTGCCTTTATATCCTCCTCTCTTATTTCTGTTTGCCAAAATAAAGAAATTTAGATTCCCAGTATTTAAATTACAAGTGACAGTAGACAAAGTTTGGAGGAGAACTTTTGTCTTTCAGTAGAGTGGCTGATGTAGTGAGAATAACAGATGAGCCCTTTTGGAAGACAGATCTGCAGCTGGTCTGTTGTTTTTGGGTTTTTTCCCCGAACATGTCAGTTAGTCTACATAACAGATATGATATTTCCTTACGGAACTTGTTGTGCTAATAATATTCTCAGACTTTTACAGCTATAACAGTACTAAATCAGTGCTAGAGATGATAACAACCCATCTGATTAAAAAGTAAATAATCTCATAAAATATGGGACGTCTGATCCCTCGGCTTTCATGCAAAAAAACCCTGTATTTAAAATAAGAACAAACAAAACACACAGATTCACATGCGTTGTTGCACTCAAGTATTGTAATTTGAGAAAGTCTTCAAGATACAATTTTTCAGAAGATCATTAGAAGTGCCCAACCAGTGCCATAGGATGTGATTCAAAAAATACCATTCTTGCTTGGGAGAGGCAGTAGTCAAGGACTACTATCTCGAGTTGTGTTTTAAAATTTGAAGGATATTATTATGAATGATTTGGTTTGGTACTGTTATCTACATGTCCTTGTCTTGTGAGACCTTTCCTTATCTGCTGAGGCCAGAATGCAAGTGAGCTCTTTGGTGCAATTCCACTGAAATCAGTGGTGGTACTTCTCCCTCTTAGGACGTGATTATTTAATATTTACCTGATGAGATGCCTCTTTCTTTTACTTTGCCTATTTCTCATGGAAAAGGCAATTTTTTTCCTCAATGGTAACAATGAGAAGTTACGTATATGCATGAGCATCTGGTTAGAGATAAAATCTGTAGCATGTGATAGAGAAAAAATTTGTCCCACATCCTGTTCCCATGCAAGCATTAATGGACTTCAGTGACAAGTGTCAGGGAGAAACTTGTTGTCAAAATTGTTTTACATCAATGTCTTTTTTTTCTATATCATAATGAAGGGATAATAAACTCCAATAATAAACTTCAGGGGCTTTGATAATACAGCCTGCAGGTGGCTAGTAAGGATAAGTGAACTGGCCCACTGCCTGACTTGACATTTGCTTCAGCAGTTCAGTTTTGGCAACTTTTCTCAATCTGAGATTACTGTCTCCCCCTTCCCACCTCTGATGTAACCTTTAAATAAATGTATGCCAGTGACAGAACCGATATTTGAGTGAAGAACTGAGCTAATATTTTTTTTTCTGTAATAGGACCATTCCCAGGTTACCTGTTTGTTACAACCTGTCCCAGAAGGTGAGAGTAATCCAGACTTTGTTAATATATCCCTTGGGGTGAATTAGAGTGAAACGACACTCAATGATTGGCATTTATAAATGTATGCATGTAAGGTTTATTTCAGAATTACTTGGTTGCAATTGAAAGCAGACATGTAGCCATTTTGGTTATTACTATGTAGAGCAATATAGCAATATTAAAGCATAAAAATATCACTCAAGAAATTATATTAGAAAAAGAAAGAAAGGGAAAGAAAAGATAAGAGCACAAAGATATCACCACCTGTAGATCCAGTGACAAGACCTGATTTTAGCAGTCTAGATGTCCGTTGCTTGAAGTGATGGTAACAGTCTTGATTCGTCAGTCATGGGGGAAGCCCACAGAACACAGAATTCAATGGGTTATATACATCCAGGTTGAGGTGGGAATGCCCAGCCATCTTTCCTGTCGGGGAGGAGTTTATACACTGTCTGATGCAACACTGTGGAGCAGCAGGCAGTAGGCAGTCCTCCTATGGAAGGCCCCAGAAATGAGTTGGGGGGGAGCATCGGGTATCTTTAATGGTATATGAAACCTTCCAAGATGTGACAGCTACTTCTCACATCAGTGTAATTGAGCCAATTATGGCCCATCAGAAGGAGTGTCCCAATATCTTCCCCAATTCATTGGGAAAATCTGCCTTTACACAACAAGTCAGTTGTGTTAAGGCAGATTCTGGCAAGATAAAAAACATTATCCCAACTCAGGGAGGGGGTGCAAACCCTGCCCTGGCAAAACACCCTGCTGCACAAATGGTAATTTTTTGGAGTCATTAACCATAAACATTCCAGTCCCTTGCACCCTTGCAGTGTGATTCCTTGTGCATAGTGGTACCAGCCTGTGTTTTTTTCTAAGCATATTTTGAGAAAATTATTGAGTTGTGTAGTCATTTTAGTAAGTATATAATATCAGGAACAATGTGTTTTGGCTATGTTGTTTAGAATTCCATCTCACCACTACTTTGGAGAATAGCAGATTAGCGTAAGTAGCTGCAAGCTGTGAGCTACATTTACCTGACTATTGAGATAGTATTACAAGGAGACAAACTTGAAGCACTGTGTACCTGTATGAGACAATGCATAGTCTTGATTGGGTGATGCAGTCTCACATTGACTTACTTTGTAATTCTTCAGGTTGAGACCACACATGCCTTGCTTCCCTCCTCTGTGGAAAAGCAGAGGTACTCTACTTAAGCCACAGCTATTCCCTCAGTGGAGACAATAAAGTTAACTTCTGATAGAAGAGTCGTGATGCTGGTGTCTCTTTCATTGCTTAAATGGCATCAGCTCAGGCTGACTTACCTGTGTTTCACTGCTGTGCAGGTGAGCTATGAATCTGACAAACAGATATCTTGAATGATAGTAATAGTAAGAGTTAATATACATCTATTAGATTAGCAAGTTTTTATATATTATGAAGTATAGTTAAAGTGTTTGCAATTTTAATTAGCAACGATGCTCCAAATATATCTCACTAGGAAGTGTAACATTTAGATGCATGCAGAATTTTTTAAGAAAATAATTCTGACCTTGCTGTAATACTTTTCCTTCCTTTTTCTTACCTTTGGTGCAACAATCGTATTTTTTGTTATCCTTTGAATAATATGCTGTGATTTCACAGTGTAAACTGTGAAAACGTTTACATTATTCCTCAAACCCTGACATCTATCACTTAAATCTCTTTCTTTTCTGACTCTGACACTGTCTTATTCCTAGCATTTCTACTTTGCTCATAATTTTCATTTTTTTCCTCATTTGCTCAGCATCTTTCTTATTCTGACCCACTTTCACCTATTTTTCTGTACTTCTGTCCTGTTTTCTTTCAGTCCTCTTAACTAAACCTTTTCCTGTCCTCCATGTCCCTGCCCTCCCTCACACTCCCAGAACTTGGTGCTAGCCCTGAGACTCTGTGAGATATTTGAAGCTTACATATTTATGTCCAGCTTGGTGATTTACATTTTGGATAAATTCAGCAGTGCTTTAGAGCTGGACCAGCAGCCGGGTAAATGTCATCAGCTGGGCATGCTGACTCAGAAAATGCTGCCAAGCCTCCAGCTTCAGAAGCTTTGCCCTGCTCCCTCTAAGAGGATGAAATACTGGGCTGATATTCATTGCTCATGCCTCAGTGCCTCATGGTGAGCAGAGCAAGCTGTTTCCCACTGAAAGTCCTATAGAGCAATAACTGGAGCTCCCCAAAGACCCCATGATCTGCCATTACTTTCATTTAAGTCGCATCTGAGTTTCATCATACTTAGTGCTCAACATTAAATTTCCACCTGCTCCTCCCCCAGTTAGGCAGATACTTCTATTAAGACATTCCTCACTCCTCTCTTTGCTCCGTGGCCTGATGTGGTAAAAGACTTGCCTGTGGAAATGGTCCTGGCTGCTCCTGAACAACTGTGTTTTTCATGGCATGACTGTACTGGGCTTGGCTGCTTATGGATCTGGCTCTGCTTTATGGGCTTCAGTGCAGTTCAGCACCATGAATAGTAGGTAACTGCAGGGAATGCAGCTTTGGAAATCACAGCATCCTGAAAATGCTAAATAAAGGCTACTGACAACTGCACTAGGAAGATGACGGTGCCTGTTGAGAAATGGTTAAGATGGTAGTTCAAGAGAGACTGAGATGATGGTGGCACTTGAAGAGATCCCTGTGAGGTGCCACACTTGCTCTGTATGTAAGTTACAGTGTTACTTCTGCAGGTTTGAATAGATTCTATTGCGCAAAGAACTTAGTAAACATGGAAAAAATCTTAGACCATTCCTGGAAAAGATAAACATTCAAATATTGTCCTTGCACAATGGGAAAACAATATCATTTACCTCCAGGTTAAACACCCCTTTCAGGTCAGAATCTTTTATTGATAGCTGCATTGTTTGCTTCTACCAATCAATGCTTTTATTTTGCAATGCCTTTTTTCTTCTTTTTTCTTTTTCTTTTTTTTTTTTTTTTTTTTTTTTTTTGATGGGCACTGTCTCTTGAAACACTGACACCCCTGCTTTGAGCAGTGGAAATGGGAGGCAAGATCTTGTTCTCTGCCAAAAATTTTCCTCCTCAGTCAGACTCTGTCAATGACAATACTATTGGCAGGTTTCACTTTGGAAAGCCTGAGGTATAATGTGATTTCATACATTTCAGGTTGAAGGGGGTTTTGGGTTTTTTTCCCTTCCTTTTAAGAAGAAAATCTGTACTCCTCAAATTCTTCTATCCTTGACTAGGTTATTATCAACTGTCTTGTGATGAAAATCTCACAGCAAATAGAGAAGACACAGCTCTCATGCTGTGGGCTGGCTTAGGTTCAACATGTCCACACAGTTCAGTGTATTCATTTATGGATGACATTGTCCGGTCCACGTCTGTTTTCTTGTCCTGCACGTGCAGCCAGCAGGACTAAAAGATCCTATACTGCTCACGGCTAGGAATTAGTGTGTTCATATCTTGTAGGCTCTGGGTTTCATACAGTTTTCTGTCTTGCTCTGGGTTCTCCATTGTGCTTTCGCTTACAAAATAGTGCTCTGTCACAATTCCTTGTTGGGGTGGGTGGTACTAATCTTTTCTGATAAAGAAAGAATGGGCTAGAGAATGATGTAGAAAACATTACAATGACAAGGTGAAAATTTTTGGTGTTCACGAACTAATGTAAATCACTCTACCTCAGGAATCGTCTATCAAAGAGTAGGACTTCAGAAACAGCTAGAGAGAGCCAAAAGATCAGCTGTCTTCGTTTGATAGACGGGTGTCTGCTAAGGAAGGTGAGAACCTTCCTTAGAACAGAGAATGTGAACCCCCTTCCCTCCGAATTATTATAACTTTAGAATCAAGGGCTCTCAGGCAAAGGTATGGGAAAAGGAATAAGAGGTTTTCACTAGTATCTATAATGAGATAAACAATCAGTAACAAAAAGAACAGTGAACAAAGTAAAAAAGGTAAACAAAACAAAAAAACTCGGTGGCAAATGTCCCTGGGCTACCAGGCACTTTCCCGCTTGGTGCAGTCACAGTCACGGCCAGCAGGGGCGCTGTTGGGCTCCCAGCCCAGCAGGGCAGGTGTGATGACTCGCGGGGAGCTGCAGATGGCGCTGTGGCGCGAGGTTGGATCTGTGCCGCGCGTGATGGCAGACGGGCTGGAGAAACGTGGAGCGCAGATGGACGGGGCACAGCAGAGAGCCCAGAGCCGGGAGATGGAGTGGCCGGGTCAGCACACCCGGGCTAGCCAGCAGAGGAGGCGGCAGGAAAACTCCGCAGTTAGGGCAGGCAGAGGGCGAGGTGGTGGCAGGCAGGGCGCCGGGCGGCAGCAGCAGGCGGGGGTCCCGTTCCACTGCAGCGCAGCTGGGAGATGCACCCTCCCGGAGAGGAAGAGAGGATTGGAGTCCCGTGCCCCGAGCAACTCACTCACCAAGTAGAGAAAAGCTAGGGCAGAGCCGGGCTTCTCTTTCCTGCAGTCGCAGCCAAAAAAGCAGACAGCCCTTCTTTCCCACTCCTCTCTCCTCCAAACTCCAGCGAGGAGTGAGCTTATCAGTTCCCATATCTCTTGTTCCCGTCTCCGCCCAGCCAGAAAGTCTTTGTCTCTTTTGTGAGAGTAAATGCCCCCCTAAGTACCGATTGTTTGTTACCTGGCAACAGAATGGTAAAAATTCCACTTCCCCCCCCACCCCCAACCTCCAACATCAGCCTAAGGAAGATTGCCTACATGAAAAGGGACTGGAAACAGTTAGACCTGTTTATGATAAAAATGGCAAGTATTGGAAAGATAGGTAGGAAGGTATATAGAAGAGTGGAAGAAGAGCGGACAGATTATCCTAGAATTCTAGATTTTAAAAATTATTTCTCTGAAGCATGTTTGAAGAACTGTTCACTTACTATTGGACTTAAACAGACCACAGGAATTTTCATATTGGTTCAGACAAGCATCTCAATAGTAAAGTGCATTTTTTGACTACGTGTTTTAAAGCAAAATTAGTAAATTTTTATTCCAAACAGAATCGGCTTTAAGTAACAGAACAAATTGAATAGAATGTGTTGCATATTTTCAAACTATTTCAAACACTTGTCTGTAGCATTTTAATTAGGAAAGGAAAAACATAAACTTCTACAGGCTTGCTCTGATTTTGGGTTATGTTGCCTGTATAAAATGCTATATGGCTGTTCTTGAGGCAACAGGAGGAGAGTTGACCTTTTGACTATCTTAATGACCATTATCAGGCAGATTTTTGAAACAAAAAAGTTTTTCAGAAAAGGTGCTCCCCAGGAAGATAAGGTTTGACTGAGAATTAAGGATGGGTTGCCTCTTCCTCATCCTGCCACTTTTTGACTGAAACTTGTCAACAAAATTAGGAGAACTAAACACCTAGTTCTGCTTTTGGGAAATAGGGACTGATAGATGAGATGAAAACAAGAATGTGGTAAATCTGTTTTTTGATCGGGGGAAATTAAGGAATTGGAGAAGAAGGAAATTTTAGCATAATGAAGTTTGAAATGTAAATCTGAAGTAAAAGAACTATCACACATAGCAGATAGTAACATTGGTGGTATAAACACGAAATTCCTCCTTTTTTTTTTAGGTGTTTGAAAATTCTTAGCATATTTGGCTGAATGTTCTTTCCCTTTGAAGAGCTGCTTTTAGAAGAACCTAATTTTTCTTGCAACATGAAATTATTTGAGTTGTATCTGTTCCTTGGTGAATGGGTAAACACCCAAATGGTAACTTTTTTTTCAGTGGGACTATTCATGCAAATAATTGTGTGTAAGTGGGAGTGAGAAAATGACAAATTTCTTCCTTTGCCATTTCTGTGAATAGCTTCTCTTTTTTTAAGTTGATTTCAAGTGAAAGCATCTCTCTCATGCTACAGTTCTCTTTTAACTGTTCCAAGGATTGGATAGATAGCATTGGCACATTCAAGACAATACCATCAGCAGCAATCTAGCTTGGTCTTCTGGCAGAGCCAGTCAGCCCTGCAGTGGATGTTACCATTAAAACGCTACATGCACATATTGTAGTCTTTCCCCTGTACATGGAAGAAAAATGTCTGGCAGTGTGACAGGACAGACCTAGAACCAATGTTTTCATGTCTGTCTACTAAATCTGTCACATTAGTACACTATGAGTCCTAGATGCTTTAGGCATGGAGGATAGGTTGCCAACACTCCTGATATTTGTACCCTATCTGGGTACCAGCAGTAGTTTCATTTAATCCATTATGGGGGGAAGGTAGCACTTAAATAAGTTCTCTGAAAATCATAAGCAAATTCTCTTGATCTCAGATCTGTGGATCACAGTATAAGATTTACTGCTACAGCCTGATCTCAATGGGATTGCTCTAAAGGAAATTCCAATTTTCAGCAACGGTTAGTTATGGGATTAGCTTTGCTGATTACAGCATGGTGCTAATAACACCAAGGTTGTGCGGTCAATCCCTTAAGGGGCCATTCAGTTGAGAGATGGACTTGATGAATCTCTTGGCTCTGTTTCAATTCAGAATATTCTATGATTTAGTTGTAAAAATAGTTGTGGTGAATGCCAGTGATATATACTTTTGTTGGTAGAATGAGAACAACTCAGCAGTTATTACTTGATATTCCCTTAACGCAGCATTATTACCAAACAGCAGTCCCATCTCTTCTCCCTAGTACTTGTTGATGTGCCCTGCTTCTGTATGGTGTCATCACAACTAACTACACAGCCTTGTAGAAAACCGTATTGATAAACCAATCAGCTAAAAATGCCTCTTCTTCCCCGCGCCCCCCCCC
>VZRL01004333.1:274109-289772 GCA_013397895.1 Origma solitaria | reverse complement strand
CCCCGTTTACCGTTGTTTTAAGTTGACTCCGGTTCCCAACCTTGTTACTTTACAGATGCTTTCCCAGCTCAATGTAGTGATCAGTGTAAGAATAGCAACAAATGAGCAATAGAATGGGACCAGGCTTGGGGTGAAAAATACGGACTTTTCTTGGAGGATACATTGAACTATATTTTTTAAACTAGGCTTCTACTTTAAACACATTCAGAGCTCTTTTTCCATGGGCATTGTTCAGTTTTCATTTAGTTCACTGTTTTCCTCCAACATTGCTCTCACTGAACATTCCTACATTTGATCTGAACAGAAAGCACCAAAAGTAAGCAACGAAGATACAGGGGTTTTTTTAATACCTTAATTTTTGTAGATTTTTTTTTATTATTCTTGTCTAGATTTTTTCAGCTCTAATTAGTTCTGTGGAATGATTACTGATTGGTTTACCTGAGTACAAGGTTTTGTTGAATAGGCAAGTAGTGCTTGTGATTAGAATTTGGGAAAAAAATAAAGTTCCTTTGTAATTTTTTTCACAGTTCCACTGGGATGAATAATAAACTTTCACCAGTAAAAAAATATTCATTCTTGTTTCAAGAGGAAGAAAATGGACTGGCCGTTAGCAATAAACTGAAATTATCACTTTCCATCAATGTGAATATGCTGCTCTTGTAAAACACTGCTAATCTAACTGTGTTTTAAAGCCATGTAAAAAATAGTAGTTTTACACCTTCTTTTGGCTACTTAGTCAACAATGCATGATATATGATGCAGTTATCAATTCCTGAAGATCTTACTAGACAACATGAGCACTTTTAGGCACAGAATACCAATGTTTAATCTATTATGTCACCTACATTTCCATTATACTTTTCACCAAATATTTAAAGTGCTACATTAGTATAAATACTTTCCCATATTAAGTGATTTACTGAAAAACTAGGGATAATAAAATGATCTATAAAGTCTACTGCAGGATTCCTGTTATTCCAGACTGGGATTTCGGCCAACAGACCTAAAATAATTTTAGAATGTAGAATGCTTCTCACTTTGGAATATAAGCGTATATTGAGGCACATACATGGGACCAAATCAGAAGATAAGGTGAAGCAATGCAATTCCATTGAAGGCAGGAATTTATAGCAGATGGGTCTATGGCCATATGCTCATATATATGTGTATGTACTCCTAATACACATACATGTACTTACATGTTACAAAATCATGTGTACATGTAACTGTGTAATCACATACAATTGCTTTCTTCTGCCAGTAGGTTTTTAGTTAGACTGGAAAAATGGAAAACCCTCATGTACTTTAGATATTAATTATTTCTGATTATGAGAGACACACATTTTTTCACATTCCTCCTGATTTTTAGGGTGTCCCTTGCTGAAACAGGACCAAGGTTATTTGTCTGAAAGTCATCAATGACAGAAATAAAAGACTTGAGGAGAGGAGGAAAGATGGAAGTTTAATTTCACTGAATTTGTCCATAGAGAATACATTCAGTTAATATTATGACTTTTAAAATGTGGTATGCTATTGAAAAACTATTTATAAAGCCTTGGTATACAGATGGTGACTGGTATGTAAAATCTGCAGAACTGTGATCGAAAGAAGGAAAGAGACCTTCACTTTGCAACAACTACAAGGTGTCAGGGCAGGAGCTGGCTCCTTTTCCTCCACTGGTTGCCATTTCAAGTGAGAGAAGGTACTGATGTGGAGAAAACTTCTGAGCAACTTTAAAAGGAAAGTAGATGGTACCAACTGCAAAACCTTTTGAAGGGAAAAAAGTTATCCATACAATTTCAGGAGCAATGGATTAAAAGATGGGAGAGGTCGTTAGACAAATGATAAGATGAAGCATCTCAGGAAGCAGAACCTCTCTCTCTCTTCTGTGTATGTACCCAAACTATTGCTTATCCAGATAGCTGTTTCCATACCTGAAAGTCTTTTTTCTGGTTTTGGTTTTTTTTGTTTGTTTGTTCGTTTTGGGTTTTTTGGTTGTTTTGTTTTGTTTTGTTTTTTGTGGGTTTTTTGTGGTTTTGTTTTTGTTTTGTTGTTTTGTTTTGTTTGGGTTTTTTTGGTAGCTTGTTTGTTGTTACGCTTTATAAATATACCATGAATTATTCCCAAGTGGACAACAAACCTAATTTTCTAAGCTACACCTTCATAAAACCAATATAATTCTGTCAAAATGAATGGATAGAATAGTACCATTATTTTGCAGAGTGTTAAAAACAGCCTTGTTCCTGCAAAGGCAGGATATCTGTTTTTCTTTGCGCTTCCTATTATCTATATTAAGCCTCTAGGCTACTTGTTACTCCTATTGTGATTGCTAATGCATGTTCCTGTTTAGCGCTGGTATTATCTGTTGCATGGTCCAGGGATAGCTTGTTCTGTCTTGGTGTTAAGTACTGGTGAGATGCAATCAAACTTTGTACCTTCAGACCAGCATAAGTGACACAGAAGGGGATGATTCATCAACAGCAACTGCTTTAATGGACTTCTTCAGCGTCACAGAGTATTATGTGAATCACGTATTACGATGTGATCCTGAAATGTACCATTAAAAAACAAAGTGCAAAACCTAAAGAAAAATAAAGTATCCAGGTCAGTCAAAGAGTCATCTCAATACTGATTAGAACCAAAGCTTGTTTCCAATTCAGAATTAACAGATCTTTCTTCGTGCTCCTGACTGGCCTACTGCTAGGACTGCACACTGTACCTTGGTTTTTGCAGTACTATCACAGAATACCATAAAGGATAAAGTTGGAAGGGACCACAGTGGGTCATCTGGTCCAATGCACTTGCTCAAGCAGGGTCATCCCAGAGCACAAGGCACAGGATTGTGTCTAGATGGTTCTTGAATATCTTCAGTGAGGGTGACTACACAAACTCTCTAGGCAATCTGTGCCAGTGCTTAATCATCTGCACAGTACTATGTTCCAGAAATGCTCAGCACTTTCTTTAATCTGTCCTTTGTGTATGTTTGGTACACTTATAAGACCTTCTTATAACATCATTTCGTCCCATAGATCTTTACCTCCTTTTCTTCACATCTTTCTCTCATTTTATTCATGATGTGCGTCAGGGTTAATTTTATTTTCATGCCTTACTATTTCCAGCAGGTCACCACCTTCTTATTGAGATGCTTCTGGTTTAAAATCAAGTGCTGCTGGGATGTGATGCCTGCTGACATAACCAGGGACCCAAATCCTACAGAGCAGAAGCCAAATTTGATAGATATTTTCTAACATTTTGCTTCTGGAAGTACAGAGGAATAAGAAATAAGGCCTAAAGGAGATTTTAAGAATCAAGGATGACAATGAGGAACTCCTTTATGATTGCATGTGGCCAGAAAGAATTCAGATTCTGCTGGTCATGACAGTTCTCATTAGTGCATATTGAAGTAGAGCCATCTGTGGTTTGATTCCTACCATAGAATGAATACTTCTGAGGGAGGTGTCGTTTATGGGAAAGTAATATGAGGAAAAATTAGGATTAACCTAAGTAAAATTTTTAAAATCTAGCACCTGTGAATAAAACTCTCTATTTTCAAAAATATTCAGAAATCTTGAGAGAGTCTTCGGTAGCAAGGTTCAAAAATGTATTCACAAAACAACTGCAGTGGTCCAGGCTTTGCCTGTGGAAACTTTTAGTCACTTCACATATCTGTAACTGCAGGTGAAAATGACGAATATGATTTACTCTAGTTATTCATGTATTCAGAGGCAATGCTGAAGAGTTTTCAAGCTAAGCACCAAAAAGTATATAAATCACATCTTGAACAGAAGTTCGTACTCTGCAAGTTCAAATGAACAGCTAAGATTGTTATAGAGAGAAGATGTCATTTTATCCTCTTTACAAATTGGTTAATGAGATACCCTAAGATTAAGTAACTTCCCAAAGGTCACATAAGTCAGGCAAAACAATGAACTGAAATTAGTTCACCAAGGTGCACAGTCTGACAGTGCAACATTGTCTTTATTTCCATTTCCATGGTATTTACTTTATTTAATCCCTGCTGACATTTAAAATTTCCTTTTAAACTTAGAGAATATTAAAAAATCCCTTAAAAAAGCCAAAACCCTTAAATAGCCCTCCCAACCTGTTTTCCTGAATGCTCTTCTGTCCCTTGGGTTACCATAGGAAATCATGTTATGATCAAGTTTAATTGTGTAAGCTCTATTCTCAGCAAAGAAAGTAAACCTTGACATTAGGAAACCTGAAGGGAAAATGTTTAAAAGGGAAGAAGGCATTTCATATTGGAAAGATTTGCATGCGTTCAGCATTAGATAGAGAGCTTTAGAGAAAACACATAAGAGTCTGAGCACTCAGGCTTTTCTGGGTTCCCCACTGGGGAGGTGATACTGCACTTGGTTAATATGTTATAAACACAAACTGGCTAGCACTTGCTGAATTTACATTGCACATTAAAAGTTTGAGGTACCAGAGGGAATTCAGAATTCCTCCTCTTACAGAACTGCTTTTCTCTGGGGAGGTGTAACAAGCCACTGCCGTGATCAGCAACAGCATGGAGACAGGCGGTTTCTGCAGTAGTAGAAAGACTAGTTGCTCCACTTGGTTAACACACAAACTCTGACTCGACTCTCCAATGCTCTGTGCACATGATTGTTTACTATAGATTACAAGCCTTTCATATGACATCTGTAAGTAAGATCTTGTGATAAATTCAAAATCTGCCCTCCACTCTGCAAGATATGCTTTCTCAATGAAAATACAACAGGTTATTAAGTTGTCTTATCTCTTCAATACTAGATTTTGATAATAAAACTCTTTGGTATTTTTATTTCTTACCAGTTTGTGGATAGACTGATGCTTTTGATTTTTTTTTTAGAAAGGAGAGCATAATCCTGTTGTCCTAAACCATGTTCTACAACTGAAGAGAAAATATTTTTGTTGTACGTGAAGCTGTAAAAAACAGATCTAAAAAGAGGACATTGGAGTGGGAGTGTGAAAATTTACATCCCTAAATCCTATACAGCAATCCTGACAACTGCTGTTTGGCTGTTGGCTAGCCATCCCAATACTCCCTTTTCAGATGGTTCCTATCTCGTAGTTTCTACCAGTTACTGGGCATCCCACCTGCCGTTCCCATTGGGATTTTGCTGTCCCTGGGCACTCTTCAGGGTGTGTCTCACTGCTTACCAGTGAGCTTAGTGTCAGACACTCAGTCAAATCAGCAGAAGTTACATGATGTGGCATCTAAAACCTGAGCCTAGATTTTCTGGTGTCTCTTCCCTCATGGCTACAACAGGGTCAGCAGCACACGGCCTTCACCATGCCTCACAGCAAAAATCTCACCCAGCTCTAGCAAAGTCAGAAAACTTGGGCTTATTTGTGTCTAAGGTGAATTTCACCCCTCATTTCCAATTCACTGATTTGTAAAGTGCCTTAAAATAGCTCAGCTGTCAAAGCCAATGTATGAACCCCTCGTCACTATACCAATGTAAATTATTACTTATCTAAAATTTTTAAAGTTGAAAATAGATGGCATTGCAAAATGGCATTTGACAGCAAAATGTGACCGCACTGACTGATGTGAGCTTTCAGTCTGCTGTGCTCCTAGAAACAAATGGACTGCTTTCACACATCTCCAGTCTCCTGGTCTGTCTGTGGTTACTACAGTGACTTCTCTTTGTTCTGTACTTGAGTGCTGTAAGAGTCAAGGGCTCATCTGTCATGTGCTATAGATAATCTCAAAAACATCTTAACAGACAAGGTATGAACCCCAGGGCTGTTTATATTCATGAAAACTTTTCCCCCCACAGAGGTCACATTGAGTAAGATAAACCGTATCATCAAATATGCAGCATACATTGCAACAGGGGTCTGGCATTGCAGGCTTAAGACTTTTTGTGAGTTGTGTCAAGGAGGATTGGTTTTGTCCTTAGCGTGATGAACTGTTTCAAACGGCCAACACTCTTGTAGTTCAAATGTAAATGAGAACACAGGTTACAACTATCCTTGCTTCTCTGTACTGAAATGACAAAATGCATTTTCTCCTACCTGACTGCTTAGTACCCAGTGAGGAGCTGATATATAATTGTCGTGGTTAAAATATGTATATAATAAAATAGACTTAATAAAATTAAATAGCTGCCTGACAGCAACACTGTAGAGGACTGTCTTTCTCTGTTGTAGGCTGCAATATGTGCTTGACACATAATGAGGTCACAGGTTGTATTTGTCAACAAATATAATACTTAAAACCCATACAATAACTACTTTTCCCCAAAATATTTTATGACCTAATCAGGGGAACCTAGAAATTATTGTGTGTTTACCATATAGTACTATTGTTACCAAAATCTATCAATTTCACCTGAAAATAAGAGTAGGCATGTCTGGTACACTCCTACATATACCATGTCCAGTTTTCCCTTGACTTCAGTGAGTTTTGGATTAGTTCTTTTGTTATTTGAAACTAGCTTTTAAGGCTGATTCAGTATAGCTTCTCACAAGAATGCATATTGATATTTGTTTTGTCTTATACTATCACTGTAAATAACTTCACAGCTATCTCTGACTCCCTCTATTCCATTTTTAAAGAATTGAAATCCAAAATGCAAGTACACATCAATTTTCTAACAAATATTAACAGATAGAATCTAGCTAAAATTCGTTATGAAGAATTTAGTGTGGATGTTCTGCCTCCACACTTATTTTATTTTGCTAAATAGACTATGTGGAAAAAAATTTGCTTATCCATTAAAAAACAAAACAAAACAAAACAAAACAAAACAAAACAAACCACCCCAAGAACAACAACAAAAAAACCCCAACCCTGTTCCATTCTGTTTTGGTTTCTGGGGTTCTGTTGTCATTTTATCCTAAAGTGCTGTTTCCTCACATTTGCATCTACCAGCCTTTTTAATGTGATACTCCATTTAAACTGCCTTTTAATTGTATGTGCTGCCTTGGCAGAACATGACTGATGTACTAGCGTTAATTAGGGCTCCAGTCAGCAGCCTATGCCAGCTGGAAACTGAGAAACAAGCGTAAATTATTCTGTCATCAATCAGCTCAAAAATGTTTGAATCACTAATTAGTTTGCAATTTGGGTGACAGTTTATCTGACGCAGGCGGTGTCAGAAACTTCAGATCTTAGATGAATAATTTGCCAGCAACAAGCACATATTCCCTGCTTTTAAATACATGAAGGTTTATCTGCATGTTGAAAGGTGGCTCAGCAGTCTTCATTAACTTCCAACTGGGACTATGTAAATCAGGAATCAGTGTGAGGCACTTCAGTCTGTGGTGGCTTAGCAGATGATATTTAGAGAAAGAAAGCCTCTTTTCTCTCTTTTTTTATTAATAATTCATAAACTGATAGACGAGAATGTTTGGGCTTTAACAGCTTAAAAAAATCACAATGGTTAAAAAAATGAAGGCAATCACCCCCCTTTTACATGAAAATTAGTTGTGCTGCATCTTGCTGTTTAACTGATTTAGTCTCCTCCACTGTCATGTGTCTGGAATGTTAAGCAGTAAGTGATTAGCCCTTGTCCTTTAAAGCAGGATCATTATTGGGGTTTTATTAAATGGCAGACTTGTGTTTCCATTTAAAGGATAAGGGAGGTGGGGGAGGGGAAACAAGAAATTGCTAACAGGAAGCAGAAAAGGTTACCAGTGTCTCAAAAGGAGAAACTATTCAACCTTATAAATGCAGTCGAGAGGGTCTTAACATCTGTGTTATTCTTATCTATAAGAGAGTTAGGTTCGATATCTTGCAGTGCGTACAACTATTGTGTGGCCCACAGATAAAACAAAATTGTGAAAACAATTGAGGGAGACAGTATTACCGGGTAGAGAGACAGCAATGTGTCTTCTGCCTACTCATCCAGTCCTTCTGGAACTGAAATATGGCTGGTTGATATGGAAAGGTGCAACAACAACAGCAGGGAGGAGAGCTGTAAGCTGACTGTGGTGCCAAATACAGAAAGCAGGTGAGGATAAAATGTTGAGGTTCTCTGTGGCTGGCAAAGGGCATGCTCTCTGCATCCAGAGCTTTGACAAGGTGAGAGAAGTGAGTAATATGATACTGTGTATCTCTAAGCACAGCACAAGAGTAGCATGGGAGTGCTGCTGCGTACTAAGTGTTAACAAAAGGATTTGAAGTAAGAAATCAATGACAGTTTGGTGACAGCCCTTTTCCCTTCTGTCCCGAGTCCCTCTGCTCTCAAGTTCTATTTGTTATAGCCAGAACAAATCATTCCCTGCTCTGTCATATTTTAACACCTTATCTACATTGGTTTAAAACTTTACTGAACTTTGTCTACTTTGGTACGTTTTTCTAATATGTTGAATAGACTTAAATAATTTTGTTTTCAGAAATTTCTAGGAAAAATGAGTTTGCTGCTTGAGGGAAGAAAAAACCCGACTAACAAAACATATTGGTTTTGTATATGGCAAAAATTGTAATTCTTGTGGCTGCTTTACTGAGAATTTTTAGATGTTACAGGCAAAAATGTTTTAAGTTCAGTAAATCTACAGTCTTCATGACACAGCAGTGTTTTGCACCTTTTTAATGAAAAGAAAAAGTCAAGGTTGGTCAAATTGTAATATCTTTAAACAATTTCACATCACCAAAGACCAGGAGAAATTAGATGACAATACAGTAGGTGTGGTCTTTAGAAGTCCCCTGTCTGGAGGATCACACAAGATTTGGCACACTGTTGCATGTGGTCTGTGTCCTGTGAAAAAATCAGTACTGTACAGAGAAGGAGGCTGCAGAACCCTCAAAGTAACCAGTCTTCTCTCCTGTTGACTACCACTTCATCCCTTGTCCCCGATAAGTTCCTGGGGACCATGGATGGTCCCTAATTGAGCTCCTTATTAGCTGGGTGCCCAAGTGGGAGTCTGAGGGACTGGGAAGTCCTGGCTGCTGACTGTCCCACCTGCAATCAGGAGGGAGGGAGCTGCAAATACAAAAAGCCCTGTGTAACAATATGTCATCTAGGAGATACGGTTTTCTAGGTATCAGATCAAGCACTCAACACGAATGCCACTTTTGACTTTAATCCCTCTGTCTCAACTCTCTGTCAGCACAATGCTGGAAAAAGAAATTCCTGTTTGTCAAGCACTTTCATGAACTATATAAAAAGCTCATGCAGAAATTAATGAGTCTGGCTTTAGAGGAAAATTTGAATAGTGGAAAATAAACAAAGCTTTGGACTGCACACTGCAGAATGAAGATAAAGCAAAATAGTGAATAACTGCTTACTCTGCAGGCCTCCCTCTGTCTATACATTGAGTAAGGCTATGGTCTCCATAGGAAAAAAAATGGAGCTATGTAGGAAATTCTTTGGATAAAAACTTTATGCTTGTTTTTTTATTTTAGCAGAAAATACCAGTTTCTCAAAACTGCAACTTTTTGTGGAAAAATGTTCATATGAATGATGTGTTTGTCAATAGGACTCTGATGGCCCTGATGAGAATGTCTTGTGAAAAAGTAGGCTGGAGAGTGATAAACCCACAGAGGCAAACCCACTCCAGAGCTGCCACCAACTTGATGGCAAAGCAACACTAAATGTAGTGCTACCATAGAAAAATTCAGCTGTCTTGTAGGAGTAGATGATGTCTGGAGGTCATGCATCTCGCAACAGCCCTCCTTCTTCTGCATCACATACCTTTCTTGTTATGTCCTTCTTATTACAGGCAGAAATGATGCTACTTGTGCACTGTCTTGACGCTTCCCATCTTGCTTTCCACATCCCAGAGGAGATCTGAGATGATTCAAGCACTGGAAATCTGTTTCTTCTCTTTCTCTCACTGCTTTTATTTCAAAAGGTCTATTCTTTAGTCCTAAATGGAATTTAAACCCAGCAGTGCTGTACTAATAAATAACACTGCTGGACCCTAGAAATCTTTTCAATGCTGTAATGCAAATGGACACAGGGGCAACTGTTGAGATCACCTTAATTCTGTCATTTCTCCTCTTTTGATGGATTCTTCAACTTTTTAATACAGAAACTACACATGCATATGCACGTGCCTAGTCCATAGATACTGTCAGATTGTAAAACTGCAAACTCCGTGAGATGTCTAACAAAAAAAAAAATCACCAGATCAGTTTAAGCTAGTACATATGGACTAAATATTTATATATCACAGTATTGACAAAAGACTCCAAAAAATCACTCTCTTACTCTATATAGAGTCCATGTTCTCAGGCCTCTACAAACTAAATAGATGTGACAGATGACTGATGAGAAAAAAACTATTTCTTCTACAAAAGGGAAAACGGCAGCTAATACTTACAGAAAATTACTTGTATAAAGTTGCATTGGTAGCTGAGTAGCTATATAGTGAATACTAGCTTAAGGCTTTAAGCTCTTGATAGTTCTTTTTCTCTTTATTTGCATGAAGTGCAGATAAATTCTACATGATCATGTATTTCTTTTTAGATTATTAGAGACCTTTCGTAAGTCTGAGTTCAGCTTCTCTACATTTAATTCATCCTAAAGACAAATTATGTTTGTCTGTGTTAAAGAACATCTTTAGACCACTGCTGCCAAGTTCCTACACCTCCCTGGTGGTAGTGGAATGAAAACTTCTTTTTCATTTTTCTTTAGCTTTTTCAGGATAAAAGGAACTTTTTGTACCCCTGCCTGATGATGTCTTCTTCTGGGTAAAGAGGGTGCTGTGGCTTGTAACTAGTCTGTCCCTAGCTCCTTGAAGTAGGGTGGAGCATTTTCATTTCAAGGAAGCCTTGAGATACCCTAAAGTGCTTGTAAGTGCTGAAGGTGCAGTTGTTTTCCTTTCGGGGATACAATGTATTTTAGAAAATATTTTCAGTGTCTCACACATTCCAGCTTTTTTTAATTGGACACTTATTAGCTATAATTGTTCATAATTCATTAATACTTAACAAAATCTACTTCTGGAAAACATTTAATCGACTGCCAGCACTTTGGGCATGAAGGGTCAATCTTTATGCCTGATGATCTTGCAGTCTTTGTCACCTCTCTATCATCACTCATTCAGAGCACTTTCCAGTGGATTTTCCTCACTTACCCTTATGCTTTTTGGTTAGAGTGTTTAAAGCCTTGGGGGTGATCTTTCTAAGTATGCTCCTTCTCTGCCCTCTTTCAATTCTAATGCACATCCACTGGATCCTGCTCAAGTAGATGAGAATTATTGATTGTCTGATCTTATAATTTACTTTGTATATAAACAAAAAAGACATATCTCTGTCTTTAGTTCTCCCACTCTCCCTGCAGGTTTGAAATATTTGTAGATTTTTAAATGAGAAATGGAGTTTTTCTTAAGTAGAGATATGTTTCCAGTACTTCAGTGTTAATCTAAGTTACTGACACGGGTTTTTTATGACCAAGTCTTGTTTTATCAGCACGGTTATCAAAAACAGCTTCTCACAATATTTTTGATACAGTAGAAATTGAGGTGAGATTTGGGCATTTATTTATTGGATGTACTGGGAGGAGTTTATTATTCTTTTCAACATAAGATTAAACCTCAGGCACTTCATGTTGAGGAATTACATTCAATGTGGGATTTCTATGTTGTTTTCATCAGGAAAATATATATTATTTCATCTTCTGTACAGTCCACTCTACTTCCCCCAGAACAAGACAAACCTGAAAAATGTATAGATTTTGTTACAGGCACAATGTGAAGGAAAGTTCTTCTAGTACTTGCCAGAGACTCCTTAATGTCTTTCAGTACTGTGTCTTTCCTTGAGCTATAATGAAAATTATGCATGTTCTTCTTTTTCTGTATTTCTGAGATGGCTCCACTGCTGATGACACTTTCCCTTCACTACCTACTGCGGCAGGGGATAAAGTGACTCAGCTTTGTAAAAACTTAGCAGGTTCTCCATCCTCTGGAGTTGTATCTCCTCAGAACTCAAAGAAACTAAGGTTGTTCCTCCCATCGACTTCTACCTCACCCGGTATTAAAAACTCAGTCTGGGCTATTTTGAACACTCTTAGGGCAGTGCTCATTTCCTATGAGCCCCATTCATGGTGTCTTGTGCATCATATAAGCACAATTAGAAGCTAGTTTTAAAAAGGCTTTCTCATCTTGATATATGTTATTTCTTATTAAATTTTACTATGCTAGAACTGCTTGAAAATACCTGATGTTAGATGTAAATTTGCTGTTATAGAGACATAATGTTTTTTTTCTTAATGCTGCATTTATCCTTTTGCTTTCAAAGGGTAAAGCAAGCTTATGGAATAGAACTTTTAAAAACTACAAGTTTATACATTTGTATCATTCTGGATGCTGTACAGTACCCTGTTGACTTTTCACAAGGCTCAACTGAGCATCTGGCACAGCATTTTTAACATACTTAATCAGGAAGTCAAGAATATAGTCTAATATGCTTTTTCCTTGTGGTTTTGTTAAATGTGTCTTTAATCATTAAACTGATGATTGATGACTTTAGAAAAATATATGCATTTTACACTAGTACGTACAATTCATGCTGCACTTTTATTCTTGCATGGTGTTTAGAAGGTAATAAAAACAGAAACAAAGATGAAAGATTTGTCTTGTCTTTCTAACATCAGATTGTTATAAAGTGCAACTTAGCCCACCTTAGCAGTAATTTAGACACTATGTGAAGGCCTGGTTTCAATGTTGATCAGGTTTGAAGCCCATCATGGAAGAAGGAGGTAGTTATAAGTGGATTGGCTTGATCAGTCAGGTGAACCATTCAGCAGCCAACTTCAGGTTTATGAAAATTGAATATAAGGTGTCATGCAGCTTGGATAGGGAAGTAAGTTAAAATAGTAGAAATTACAGAAACAGAACTGAAAAGCCTTATATGTATAGGCACTGTATGTGTTAGTACCTTTCAAAGAACCCTATAAAGGGTGAAGCCTATAAAGCTGGTGAAGCCACAGAAGTTCATAACCAAGTCTAAAATTCTCAAAGCAGTACAATGGATTTAAAAAATAGATTTGAGAGGATTTTTTGTAGCACTTCTATGGATAAACTTCCTACAGTGTTTGAAAATCTTAATCTAATTTTTTGAAGTTGGATAAACAATGACAAGAATAAGATATAAGAATAGCTTATATTTTCACATATGATGATAAATACCAGCTGAAAACATCAAGATGGACTAAATTCATAATGAGGAATAAGATGATGACATTCAAAACAGAGAAAAAGGGATTTTTATTGTTTTTCATTCAGACAATGAGATATAGTTCAACCATAAAATATTATTACCCTCTCCATTGGAGCTTCAGCCATTTATCACAAGATTTTTAAAACTAGTTAGGATAAAATATTAGAAAATATACTGCTGGGATCCTTCCTGCAATAAGGAAAGAGTAAATAGTGATATATTTATTTTTCATAGCAGCCAAAACTTCATTCACCTAATGTCTGAGTGGTTTTTCAAATACTGTAACTTATTTTTCTGATAATAATAAATGAAAATAGTAATTGTAATGAGTTGATGCTGGCTGGGTGCCAGGCATCCACCAAAGCTGCTCTATGCCTCCCCTCTGCAACTGGATGGGAAGAGAAAATATAATGAAGGATTCATGAGATGAGATACAGACAGAGAGAGATCACTCACTGAATACCATCATGGGCAGAACATGCTGGAATTACAGATACTAATTGAATTTGTTACTAACAAAATCAGAGCAGGATAATGAGAAGTAAAACCAAACCTTAAAACCACTTGCCTCTCACCCTCCTTCCCTCCCAGCTCTACCTCCATCCCCCAGAGGTGCAGGGAGACAGGGAATGGGGGTTATGGTCAGTTCATCAAAGGTTTTCCCAGTGCTAAAGGAAAGGAGTCCTTCCCCTGNCACAAGCCTCCCACAGGTTCAAACCTCCTGTCAGGCACTGACCTTCTCTGGTGGGGGTCTCCTGCACAGGCTGCAGGTGGATCTCTGCAGCCCCATGGATCTCCATGGGCTGCAGGGGCACAGCTGCCTCACCATGGTCTGCACCACAGGCTGCAGCGCAATCTCAGCTCCAGCACCTGGAGCACCTCACCACCCTCTTTCTCAGCTGACTTTGGTGTCTGCAGCATTGTTCCTCACACATATTCTCACCTTCTCTCCTCTGGCTGCAATTACCACTGCGCAATAACTTCTTCTTCTTAAATCTGTTGTCACAGAGGTATTACCACCATTTCTAATTGGCCCAGCCTTGGCCAGCAGCACATCCATTGTGGAGACAGCTGGCATTAGCTCTGCTGAACACAGAGGAAGCTTCTGGCACCTTCTCACAGAAGCTTTTCCTGCAGTCACTCTGCTACAAAAACCTGGCCATGCAAACCTAGTACAAAATTTTTTAATACTATTTTATTTGCAGTAATAATAAGTCTATACCGAACTTACTTTCAGTTTTGGTTCAGATGGCTAGTACATTTGTGCCCATTCCCTCTGCAGTAGGCCATTAAAATCCATTAAAATGGATCTGACAGAAACAGAAGAAACTTTAAAGGTATCTTGGAAGGTTTGTGTATTTGGAGTCAGAAGCACCAAGAGAAGAAACTGGATCTTGGATTAAAATAAATATTTAAGCAAAGCCGTAGCAATGTATTCTGGTCCCTAAGGTATAATTTCCTCTCCTCTTGTAGGTGGGGTTGTAAATATATCAGAATGTAACCATACTTTCTTCTACATTGTGTTTATGCTTCTATGATCTCTGGGAGCAACTGTGTTAAGGCTTCATAGATTTTTTTTTCTCCACTGTGGGAGACTTTCTTTTTCCTACAGTTATGCCTGGATATTTAACTATAGGCAGTAGCATAATGAGTCCAAGAAAATGACTATTGAATTCCAGAAACACACTTAAGTACTTTGCAAAGAAAATTTCTCTGCTGCACTATGGTCTACTATTTCCAAAGTTCAAGGGGAAGAAAAATAACAAAGAATTGTACCTTTGATTATTGAAGAGCTGCAGCAAGTTTTATCCTCAAAGCTTGAGAGAGCTTTCTGTAAATCAGTCAATTTGTTGAAAAGCCCTACCATGAGTATTTACAGACAAATCACCATATGAAAATTTCTGCGTCCCACTGAAATCCATAATGAAGTTATCACTGAAAAACCGTGGTTGTTCAGCTATGCTGATGATTATTTCTGGTGTGATCAGGTAGGGCTGGCCTGCGTAGAGCTTTATGCTGGCATTTGATTCAGATATTGAACACTCAATCTACTGAAACTGTTGAAGACAGATGGGTATTAGCTCTCTCCCTCTCTTTTTTTTTTTTTGGGGGGGGCGTATCTCACAAGGACAGTATTGTACTAGGTCTAGTTTAATTTCTTGTCATTATGTTGATGTGTTGGTCAGATGGGCAGTTCTGGCACTGCAAGCACTGCACATAGGAATGCCTGCTAGTGTTTTCTCTAGTGTTATCTTTATTGCAGGTATGCAGCTCAGCTATTAGTAAAAAGTGCAAAGGAACTCATTCTGACAGTAATGTGTTTTGTCTTTATAAAATTTAAGCATTTGTAAGTTTTGGGAATCTTGACTTCTGATATGGAAAAAAAAATCTCTGTGTATACGTTGGAGGTTGGGGGGGGGAGGAGTGGAATTTTTACCATTCTGTTGCCAGGTAGCTAACGATCGGTACTTAGGGGCATTTACTCTCACAAAAGAGACAAAGACTTTCTGGCTGGGCGGAGACGGGAACAAGAGATATGGGAACTG
>VZRL01004333.1:231765-263398 GCA_013397895.1 Origma solitaria | reverse complement strand
TGCAGCTTGTGAGAGTGGAACCAATCTGGAGAAGTTTACGGAGAACTGTCTCCTGTGGGAGGGACCCCACGGCACAGCACGGGAAGGATGTCTCTCCCTGAGCAGTGGAAGAAGATCCTGGTGATGAACTGACCAAACCCCCCACGCCCTGTTCCCTGCACTGTCGGTGGGAAGGAGGGAGGCATGGGGGGAAGAATGATGTCTTTAAGGGCTTATTTTACTTCTCATTATCCTCCTCTGATTTTGTTAGTAATAAATTCACTTTGTAATTCTAAGTTGAGCCTATTTTGCCCTTGGAGTGTTTTTTCCTGGTCTTTAACTCATGGACCCTTCATTATTTTTTTTTTCTCTCCTCTGCCCAGCTGTGGCAGGGGAGAGTGAGTGTGCAGCTGTTGTGGGGGCCTGGCATTTGGCCAGGGTCAAACCATGACAACAGGTTATTTGAAATGAAAGTCCGTTTTTTAGAATACATTGGTTTAAAATCTACCATGCCTCTCTCTGTATTATAAGAATTCAAAGTAAATTTTGGTGCTTTTGTCATTTTGTGCCTTTTCATCAGAAAAAAAGGGAAAAATAAACCCACATCAGTTTCTTTTTATTCAGTCATGTGAAATGTTACCTTTTCTAATTACTTTTGTCAAGTGGTGGGGCTTATGGCTTGTCTACTAGAAGTTTCTTGACTATTCTTTAACTGTTAGTTTTTATCATCTTTCTGTTTAGTGATATTCACCCTTGATGACTTCAGAAATCCCCTCCACATATTGTAGCTAAGGGATAAGTCTTAGTGTCTAAGAAAATGGGAGGCCTGCAATCATAAACATAAAACATTGCAAATAAACAAGACTGGAAACAAATTTCCCTCCTCTGCATCTTACTGAGACTGTAGCAGTATCTTCTGTTCTTTATCAGTGTAAAACTAGCATTTTTGACAGTGATCTGTTTACTTCAGGAAGAAGTAGCCCAAAGTCAGGAAGGATTTTTTGAACGCACAAAACTTGTGTTTATATACCCATCTCCAGGTTTTCCCTAATACTGGGCCACAAAATATAGCCTGTGTTACCATATGAATGACAAAGATGATATGCAGAAGACTCAGGCTGGCTCTTGGTGTAGCTCTAAATTAATTCTGTGTTTGACTTGGAGTTGTGTTTTAATTCATTGCTAGCTTCCTGGGGTTTTTTTATCAGAAATTCTGTATCCAACCTGAGAAATAGTTTTGGTGGAAAGTACATCTGAAACTACTGCTCTTTTTGATAAATCTTCTTGTTAGTATTGGATATTTTTCCAATGAAAAGCTGTTTTACTAATAAAGAGCTTCATAATAGTTGAGGCTGGGCTGGTGTCCTCAAACACAGTTTAGTGGAAAGATTTGAGAAAAACAATGAGAAAAAGTAGGAGGTAAAGTGGAAGGTAAGCTTTTATCAGTATGCTCTAAGCCTGGAATTAATTGCTTGGGGCTGTTTTAAGGGTATCTTTTTACAGAATTTACACAGTTTGGAATTGCAGTTTTCATCCTCACCATTAGTACCACAAAGCAAAGCCCTCCTAATCAGTTGGTGTGAAGCGAGAATGTTATATTTCCTCCATACAAAAGTAGTTTGAACATTAAATTTGGCATTCTCTCCTAGAACTCTCTGCTTTCTAATACCAATTTGTTGTTCTGTTCAGCATGGGCTGTCACAACAATGTCAATATTTTCAGCTGTAAAATGCAATTGAGCCTGTGAAGTTTTTCCAAAATAATGTCATTCAAGTCAGATCATATGCTATGACAAACAGTATTTTCAGTCTGTTGGCCACCAGTGTTTTCATTCATTTTGGGATGCCTCCATTTATCTTTGTATTCTGTAGCATTGAACATAATTCTCTGATATTTCTGTATTGAACTTTAAATGCATGCCAGTTGGAATTGGTTTAGCCAGGTTTTTTGGGCTAGCACAATATATTCATACCAAGATAGCAGAACACTGGTGACTGATATTTGTGTTATTGTTTTTCCATCAACTGCCTGGGTTTACCATGCAAGTAAAAAATACTGTTAAGCCATGACTAAAGAAACATCTTCCATAATCCCCAAAATACTACAATTCCAGAAATGTCTACCTTTCCCCAGAGTTAATGCTGGAGAGAGAATGGTTGCAATCTCACCAGAAAAAATACAGCAAAATATGTTTGAGACTAGAAGTTTAACTCCATATAAATAGAGAAAGAGTGCTGTAAGCACTCTATATGTGTTCTGGTTTACAAGACATGAACAAGTGTGGTCTTTAATACTTTTCTTGAGATTACTGTCATTAAGAGACTGTAGAAAAGTGGTTTTGCTAATCTTTTATTTCACAGAACCATAGAAACACAGAATGCTTTGGGTTGGAAGGGACTATGAAGATCTAGTTTCAACCCTCCTGACATGAACAGGGACATCTTCCACTACACCATGTTGCTCAGAGCCCCATCCAGCCTGGCCTGGAACAATTCCAGGGATGAGGAGTCCACAGCTTCTCTGGACAACCTGTTCCAGTTTCTTACCATCCTCATAGTGAAGAAAATTTTATTCAAACTGGTTCACTTGAACTGTGTTAATGTGATAATCATGCTCAGCAATGTAAAAAAGGTTGCTGAGAACTTCTGGTTGAATACAAGGAATGTGTTCATTTGCTGTTCCCATGTCTGTCTTTGCTTTTTATTTAGCTTTTAATCAATGGAGATGAATTTTCTAATATTTTTTTTTTCTCATCTGAACTGCCTCCAGAACACCATGTCCTGCAAATTATAAAGGCTCCCATCCTTCCATTGCAAAAAACATTGCCAGATGTTGGGGGTTTTAGTCTGATTACAGCAGCTCATTCTTATTTCTGTTATGCCCTATGCCTTTCCAAGAGAACTACTTTCAGTTTCCTTGGCAGAATGATTATGCAGCAGCAGCATTCACAGTGCTACAAAGCCCAAAGGAGAAAACCATGACTTTGCCATCAGCCCTGAAAAGGGGCAGTTCGAATAGTGATTACTCTGTGTTTTATTGTGTGTCCTCAGTTCGGGGTAAGCGCTAGGCACTAAGCACGTCTCTCACACAGCCCTGGCCCAGCTAGACATGATGCTGCAGGAAGCTCTGTCAACTCTCCCAACCCATGCCCTGGTAAAAGGTAACTCCATGGGTGCTCTTTTTCACTCCACTGCTCCTAGTTGATGGAGGAGTAAGAGGACTTCTAAGGTATACTACTTTCCTGTGAAAACCGGGCTTCAGCACACAGACATGTGACTTGACTCAAAGACACAGAGCACCAACACACGGCTTTTCTGCCTGCATCTACTGTGGTTCTGACCCATGCTTACAGCTAACCTGCCTGCATGAGCACTACGACCCGCAGCAAGGGCTCTACCCTCCTGTGGCACAAGTTTGTTTCCTCTCTGGAAGGAAATAGTCTACAGCCTATCTGGGCTGTAGCTCTCTGCCTAGTTTTAAATTGTAGTAAAGGACAGCTACTGCAAGTGTGTTCATACTTCATTGGTAAGGAGCAGCCAATTTTCAACATGATGTATAACACATGCTGATCTTTCTTTTTACCTAAAACACTGTCATGCACACTCACAATTTTATAGTACATGGAAGAGTATATTTTGGATGCGTCTAGGTGTTATTAAAAGATGTTTAACTTATTTTGTCCCATGAGAGGCAAGCAAAATCTGTTGAGCTGAACGAAGGTTGAACAGGAAACGTGTACAAAAATGCAGCCACAAGCAGGATTTGGAGGCTATAAAGCTGCATGTTCATTTTCTTTTGAGTAAGTTGGTGAGCGTGCTCCATAACTAAGGCTAACAGTGGCAGATCTACAGTCTCCCTCAACTCACTGTAAAATGTGCCTTGTTGTATGACAGGTAAAACACTTCAGAAAATATTTTTCAGGAAGAATCTTTAATTCTAGCTGTCTGTGCATTTTTACAGAAACACAGGTAATGTAAAAATGTGAGGTCAGAAATGTTAGTTCATCCATTTTGGAGTTAGTCTCTAAGATTTTTATTCAAAATATCCAAATATCTTGTAGCAGTAACAGTTCTCTAGTTGTAGGAAACTCCCCTTTTTAATAGAGATTTGACTTCAAACATATTTTAATTGTAGCTAAAATGTATTATGAATTCAGCAGTCAGCATGCAAAACACACCACTGAGATGGGAGATGGGAAAGTCTCTTCCTTCATTACGCAGTTCATTAACTTCCTGCCCCACAGTAGTCTGACAAACTTCTTCAAAGTTACTTACAGGTTAAAAAACGAACATCAGAATACAGTCCTTTGTAGACAATAGGTCATATTCTGGTATACTGAAAACAAGCCTGTTTCCCACAGAGAACCTTTTTCTTTAATGGAGAGAGGGCAAAGTAAAGCAGTGTTCATTTGGCAAGGTAATGGCTCTGTCCAAACAGCATAATTTCTCCATGGCAAGGTCTGCAGTCCTGTTCCTACAGCTGGCAATACAAGAGGACTGATTTTGTGCCATGATTTTCTCTTTGCAAGTTCAATTCCTTTCCTAGAGAAAACACAGCAAAGAAGAAGGGAAAAAAGTGGGAGGTGGATGATGTACAGACAAGCTTTATTCGGACAGGGCTAGGACATGTACTTGGATTTGACAGCTGAAACATGCTTTTAGGTCCCCAGCACAAAGAACTACAAATCTCATGGCACGTAACAGCACTTCAGACAGACGTTGATTAATGTCAAACTGATGTGAAATGAAAAGTTTCTTTTCAGTTTGTCAGATCATGACTTTTTGATTTGGGCTGAGCATTCGCTTTTAATTTTTCTCATTCAAAACCATACACTGTCTTTTCCTTCTGTGGCAATTTCTGGCATTTTTTTTCCTACAGACATTTATTGAGCCTGTTTTCTAATACCTGTGAAGATCCAGTTAGATAGAAAATATCTGTACACCTCCAGTTTTTTAAGGATTGAAATGTCTGTCTAATATCATCATTAGGCATATGTTTATACTGCAGATGATGGAAAGCCCTCTGGAAAGGATGGAAAACTCTCTCCTCTGCCCTTTTTGACTTCCTGATACTACAAAACATAATCTGACCTGTACAGTTTGACCAAAATCTCAGCAAGCCTGGGCTATAACTTTAAAATACCACTTTGTATCAAATCCATGTATCAGAAGGTTTTCCCCAAATCACATTGCTTTGTTCTTTTAACAATGTTGCTTTTCACTAAAATTGCAGTAGGAAAAAAATCATAGAGCTTAAGTACAAATGTTTTCAGCAGGATTTCATAAATCATTACCTTCAAGATAACTTAGAAGGATAGATTCCTTGCAATACAATAAATCCTTTTGTCCCAAAGTCATCCAGGCACTACCAAAAAACCCAACTAAATGAGTGTCATTTGCAAACCATTTTACAATACAAATAAGAATATTCAGGCACATATTTATTAAGGGAAACAGCAAGAGAATGTGCCACATGTGTGAACTGTGGCTAAATCAGCATTTTCCTAGGAACTGCCATTATCTAAAAAGTATTTAAACTTGGCAAAATTTGCTTCTTTTTGTTTCATGAGGCACTTCTGAGCCCGGCTGAAAATACTCAGAAAATATTACAAGCAAATCATCATTCTCTAGGTACTTTCTCACATGAAGTCTCAGGTGTAGGTGTTTAGAATGTGAGTTCTGGAAGTGGTCACCTGTGTCATGTTTGCCTTTTTCCTCTGCTTGGAAAAACAAGGACATATGTAGATCAATTTTTTGTTGACTGCAAGACCAGGTCATCTCCAAAGATCTCCACAGACAAAGCTGCAAACAGTTTATATTTGCAATTGACTGAAAGGCTTCCAAGAGCTAGAAGTAATTCTGAAGATATTCCTTATTTGGCTAGTAGCAGTTTAAAGTAATTTTGTTCTATATATGGTTCTGCCAGGCCTAAATTAAGTACATGAATGACATGGAAATGTTTTACACTGTGTAAAAATATCACTAGGACATAACGTAGTTTGTACATTTCTCTAGAACTAGGAGAAACATCAACATTGCATTAGAGTCAGGACAAATAATTCAGTTCTTTTCCTGGCTAAACAGACACAGTCTGATTAAATTTTGCTTAAAGTTCAATATAGTCTATACATGTTTTTTGCAATATCCTTAAAAATAATAGTATTAAGCTGTAATCTCAGTCATTATCTGCCTTTTCTCCTCAATAAAAAAGCAAAGTCTCCTAGAGTAGAGACATTATATAAATTGTATTGTTTAGTAATAGCAGTGTTCATTATGAGAGGCTTAATTATGGTCATCATTTACAAAAAAGTCAGTCTTGCCACAGAAAGCATAATAATGAATGCCTCTTGTTTAAAAATTAACAAAACGTTTTTTTCTGAAGGTATGAAGTCTACTAGTCTGCAGGATGTCATCACTTTTATTCTTCTCTTTAAAAGAATTAATATTCATGAAAATTATGTTGCAAATAATTTCAAAATTAGAGGGTTTTTTATACTGCAGTTGTTTATTTGCAAGGAAAACCATGCAAAATCCAAAAAGGGGTACAACAATAAAAGGCAAGTCATTTTTAGTTATGCAGGGATTATTTTGTACACAGGACCAAGCCAAATTCTTATTTACACTGGTGCAAATAAATGACAAATTTAATTCTACTCCAATTTACAGAAGAATTGTCAGGAGCTTTCTTATTTCTAGGGACTAATACATAATGTGAGAAGCCTAAATAACAACTTACTGTGTGCTCCTCAAGGGACGATGTGCTCCGGTAGAGGAGTCCAATGCAGTACTTATGTAAAGGACTTAAATTGGGTTTATAGGCATGGGCCTAGGCTTTACAAGCCCAAGATTCATTAGGATTAGTTTTGGCAGGTCAGGAGGATGGAAAACAGCTTTTAGCTTTCAGAAGAACTTATAATTTAATGGTTTTTTGTAGCAGGCTTTAGCTGATGTGTAAATTGTACCATATAATTTCAAAAATAAGATAGTTGGTAGTGAGCTCACTAACATTTTACATGTCAATTTTAATTCAGCTGTAGTAATTCTGAGTTTGGCAAAACATGGATTCTTCATTAAAAGAGGTATTTTCTCCTTCGCTAACCTGGCAAAGCACATTGGAGGCTCATGCTTTTGAAACTTCATAAAAATAATCTGACTGTATTTGCTTCTTGCAACCAACAATATAAAGAATATGGAACAAAAAATTTTTGCACCACCATCTCAAAGGAATGTCTCTTTGTAACCAGTTTTATCTGGGATGGTTTTCTGCGATCACTTTCAGAATCAGAGTCTACAAAGATGAGGTTCAAACAAGACTCGGAAAACTCTTACCCTTCCAGAATAAATTAGCAAACAAAAATACTGCTGGCAAAGAAGAGGGTTTAGAAGCTAAAGTGTTAGGATAATTAAATGCATATTTCAGCAGTATTTATTTGGCATTGATTGGCTGAGGCCACTTACTGTGAAGAGTTGAATAGTTAATTCAAGTGCTAGACATCTCCTAACGGAGATGACCTTGGGGTCATATAATTGTAACAGTAATTTATTTAGTTGAAGCAAACGAATATGTTCTCAATTAGCTTAGCAGGCATTATAATAATGCTATTGGGATTTATATTTGCTTATGTCACTCTGCTGTAAGAATAAAGTTATTAGATCTGTTTGCCTGCATTTAGTTCCCCAGTTCATGATTCTTCACAGAAGAGATGTGAAGGTTTTCTCCTCCTGATTAATAGGTGTCCAATCCCAATGCTGCGGATATTGGCATTATCACTCAAGGGAACTGGGATATACAGCAGTGTTAGTGGGAGAAGACAGTGTTACTTAAATCTCTCTCGTGCTGATTTTTTTCCCCCTAATATGTATTCTAAAATTTACTCTATAAATTGGTGCCTGATCTGAGGTTATTCCACCACTGGGGCTCTTGGAGTTTTATCACAGATATTTTATTCTCCTGGGACATTTTTTTTCCTCACTGCTTTAATCTGCTGTCAGTAAAAAATTGGAAAGCACTAATTCAGCTGTGCTCTACCTCAATTATGCTGCAGTCCTCTGATCTAAACTTCCTAATGTATTTTTTAAAAATTTTCAAATATTGATGCATTTTCAGCCTTCACTGGTGGGATACATGCCAAATAATGTACCATAGGCATAATGTACCTACCCCACATGGCAGCATATGATTTATGGAAACTTGCAATCATTATCACCAGCTACCACCAGAAATAAAGGAACCATTGTGATTTCATAGAAATAGCTCCATAAGAGAACTAAGGAAAACAGGTTGGACCAAAAAAAAAAAAATTAAGGTTTGTCTGTCTTTCAGCAATCAGAAAATTGAGTCTGTAGAGGCTCACTGTGGCCAAGGAGAGGAGCCAAGTGTGACTTGCTGAGCTCTGCCAGGAGAGGTCTCTGCAGGATGCACTACAGCAGGAGGCGCTGGGCAGACTCTCTTTGTGTGGTCCCTGCCTTGCCCTCTGGCAAAAAGCACGTGATGTATGTTCCAACTCAGCTCCAGGTTGTAGGCAGCTCAGTTTCATCACATGCTACCTTTTATACAAATTAGAAGTAGGTTTGGAAATCCTTTAGTGTTTACAAACAGACTAATCAAGTTGTTAAAACAGCCTGGCCGAGCTGGTTTGCTTCATTTTTAATAAATAACAATCACATGCCCCAAGAAACATTTGAGTGAAAAAAAAGAACTGTGTCTTCCTATCTTCCTTGTGGTATTTACTAATCATGCACAGCACTCACACCCATGCTTTATTCTCTTACTTATATACATGATTAAACATTTTGTTAACCAGAGTTGGCTGTCACTCAGTCTGTATAAGAATTCCTTGACTGCCTTATTTTCCCAGTCCTGGGGAATCTGCTCCTACTGTTTTCCTGCTTGTGGGAAGACTATACATGCATACAGCACTCCCAAAAGTCAGATGGCATTTGGTGGTCAAGGAAATTTTGTATAACCTGCTTAAAATTCCATGTGATCCAGAATATCTGTCCTTCAAAGTGTGCAACAAACAAAATCGTGTTTAATTTTTCTAATATTTGGCAGTCAATGATGGTATTGAACTTAGCATATAGAGGCAGATGATTTAATAGCCAGTGCCATTTTACAAAATTTTCTAAGGAAAAGATACTTTCAAATTAAGCTCATTTTTCTCCTTATAAGCTGGGAAGTTGTACGACTCTGTCTGCAGAGGTTTGGGAGAAGAGTTGAGGAAATAAAAGAGCTGTTTAGTTCTTTTCAGTCTCAAGCTCATATTGACTAGGATAATTGATAAGAAAAACCCAATGGGAAATTTACAGTCATAGTAGACAGCATTTAGGAGCACTAAGCAGTATGTTTTCCATTTACTAGTCAGTGTTTTGAAAGGAATTGATGGCAACAGTGAATGAGCAACTTTGATCAGGATGCTTATGTTGGTGTTGAAACATGGATTTCAGTGGTTCTCCATGGACACTGGGTCTTGGAGGTTGACTGTGATTTCCAAACAAGTTAAAATTTATTTTTTGTTCCTTGAGTCCATTGTGATATTTCATTGTAAAAAGATGAATCAGTGTTAGGAAAACAATAATCCAAAAAAAAATTTTCTTCCTTTCCAGTAGAATTTCATCCCCTTATAATCACTGAAAGGTGATTAAGCAATTTTCACTCTGTCCTAACTCACACTCTACTCACTGTGTGAGGCCTCCTGTTGATATTGTATTAAGGCCTTTGGACCAAGAAAAAGGTTATTGAGTCTTACAAGTTAATATGCACATACACCTTCAAATTAATAATGTGTGGTCTTCGCAACAGCTGTGAGAGTTATGGCTTGTTGCATGAAATGCTGTATTCTATTGAAGAAAACATGTTTGTTCTGACTTCCACTTCTTTGAAAGGAATACTTTTGAAGAAATCTTCTGTAGATTATGAGTCCTGTTTTATAGGAAATGCTGTAATATTGTGCAAAAGCAGTCTGGAACACAAAGGTTTACCATATGGATTTTACAGTGACTGTTGTAATGTTCTGTGCAGCTACTTTATGTAAGCATTTTCAGGCTACCAAGCTCAACATTAGTTTAAATACTGGAGTGGTGAATGCTGTAGTACCTATCTATACCCAGTGTAAGTGGGCAGAGCTTCACTGACTTGGAGGAGATTGAATCCACTCTCACCAAATCTGACCATGTCCATAGCAGAAACATGAAATCTCTTTACATGAGATAATCTGTATATATTTATTCCATGGCAAGCCCAATACTTTAACTTGGTGGTGGAAAGGCTGGAAGAGAGGGGTAGAGAACTCTTTCCCACACTTAACACAGGAAGACGTACCAGACAATCACTAAGATGCTTCCCCAGTGTGGTGTTTCTGTGATACGTCCTCCAGGGACTCCCTACCCCTGGCAGCTTGGAGGATATTATCCCAACACCAGCACTGCTGCCCTCAACCTTAGTCTCTCTCACAGTGACAGCAGAGTTCTTCGCCACAATTTTTGCTTGCTGGCCTCTCCCCATGAAATTCTCTGGGCAAACAACAGGAGAAGGAAAAGATTTTCCTGCTGGTTGTGTTGTTTCATTTGCTCTTGTTCTAAATTTTGATATAGAAGAGGTGTGCTAATGTCTTTACAAACAATTCCGTGGGTGAGGGTATGGGTGTTAAGGTCTTTGAAATGCATTTTAATGTCTCCACTGACTGCAAGCAACAGGTTTGTTACAGATCCCAGACAGTTTGACTCCTAAACTAACAAGTGGGTCTGCACAAGCCTAACTTTCTGAAATTTGTGGTAAAATAACTGGTTCAAGGTGGGGGAATATGTGGTAGATGGTTCAGGAAGGCAGTACCTTCCTAGTACATCAGCCAAGGAAGACATAGGAAGACAGCAACATGCGGCCAGGAGTTTAGGATGAAAGGATGCAGCATCCTCCAAAACCTTGAGAGAGAAAAGCTGTGGGCCTGTGTCCCAGTGGACTCTCTGTCTCTATTCAAATAAAGTTGCAGGAGTCCTCTGTCTCCTTTATGGGCTCTAGCTTTTCACAGCGTGATGCTCTGTACAATTTTACGCTCACAGAAATTCTACTGACCACTGAAAAACTGTCATCTCGGAGTAGATACATCATCTTGGTAGTCAACCACACACAGAAAAGGGACAGAACAGCAGGGAAAACATGACATATGGAAAACCTGTGATGCTTTGAGTTTTGTATTGAGAAGAATTCCTCAAACCTAGGTTTTCCTCTGGTGCATGTTATCTTTTACCAGCATTAATGGCACTTGGCAGGTAAGTTTCCTTGGGAAACTTACGTACCTTAGTGTCCAGATGCATGACCAGTAACCATATGAGGAAATGATCAGGCTCGTCATGGAACAGTAGGTTTCCCCAAGACAGGGCACATTCTACCTCTTGGTAGAAAAGATACCTTTCATCTCTACAGTTAAGACAATCCTGAGATATGGGAATTCAACATTATAGTCTTGCTGAAATGAAAGTGCCATGGGTTATATCTGTACATTTTTAATAAAATTCTGTTACATTGATCAATCTATGCCCTTAATTTAAAGCTGAGATGAATTCTCAAAGACACATCATAGTATCATATTAATACTTGAAAAGATCTTATAAATGTTTATTTCGTATTTGGCATAACTATTGTACCACTACAGAAAATACTTCTATTGACCTTTAGAATACAAATTTGTTGGATTATCATGACTGACATATTCAGAATTACTCATTCTGCCAAACACAGCATAACAACTTCTTAACATTCCCTTTTCTTTCCAACTGCTTCCATGTTCTTTATATGAAATATAGTTGAATTATATACCCCCTCTCATTGCCTAACATGTTTTTTTCAGAGTTCAAAAAGATTTACATTTGGAGCTAAATGTTTCAGTGATTGCTCTGTTGGATTTCATTATACTACAGTAGTTAATCAAAGCAGGTCCGGCCTTGCAACCATGATTCATTGTACAATTTTTTGAACTTAGTCATTTATACTGAATGAATATACACATTATCACCGGAGTACCAGATTTTCTTTAACAGCCTGCACGACACTGCACTGTAGTGCCTTAGTAAACTGCTTATGCCGTGTGCACACTACAGCTGGTTTTTATTTTCTTCTCTCTTTTTTTTCCTTTTTGAAGGATTAGTTGAAAGCCTTTCTCCTTACCAGGGGAATGAGAGACTCAATGGGTGTGTAGTCAGTGCTGGGGAAATGATATTCTGTTGTGGTCCTAATGACTGCTATTTCACTATACACAGGGATATTTTCAGATCTACACACTTTATCTATGCAGCTGGGTGGTCTGCACAGTAGCCATTAACGAGAAATCCCCAAATAATCATAACACGCTCAAGTTTGGCTGATGTTTATTCAACCACATGCTTAATAGTGGAATTCAGTTGCAGGCAAGAGAATCACTGGGTTTGGTATGGCTGAGAAAACATTTTGTGGCTTCTGTTTCTTTCTCCTGGACAATCTAAACTACGGCTTTGCCACTTCTGTTGAGAGGTAAAATTCTTTTACTCTCCAAGAGCCCCTGGAGGTACACATTTAAGGTAATAGCCTATCTTGGCTAATACTTTCTAACTAATTGTTTTGCAGAATCTTATGCTGGCTAGCATCTGTATTTAATATGCTGCCAGAGTTGAGTTAAAGCCTCAGCAACCTCTTTTAAATGCTATAAATCAAACACACAGAGCTATTTAGCTGCCTAGAGGTGAAGATGGGTGTTTAGTAAGATTTATCTAAATGCCTAAACAGGTCAGGTACTTAATTCCCACTGAAATCAAATGACAGTACTTCAAATACCTCTGTAAATCAAGATGCTTGTACTTCTGCCAACAATGGATTTTTGAAATGTGTTAGTATTAGTACCTGCTATTGTCATACTTTTATTCTCTGTCTGGACTGAACACATGTGACAGTGACATGCTTTTAGTATTATGCGGAGGAAAGTAATACTAGCAAAACCAGTTTTGACAAATGTCTACATAAAATTCAGGCACAGCTGACTGTGGTATCTCTGTATTCCTAATCTCTTCTTATGCACAGATGGCTCTGAGCATGCACAGCATACTCTGTGGTGTTCACCATTCCCACCATGGACAAAACACACCGGCTCTCAGGTGTCAGGTGTGACTGAGTGAGAAGGCAGTCTGTGTAAAGAGAACAATGGGGATTGTCCACTTGGCATCAGCTGCTTAGTAAAAATAAATGTAGCAGGAAGGGAAACATTTTTAATCTTGTAGAGATTTCACTAAGTTATTTTTCTATGAAAACTGATGCCAGCTTCTAAACTCCATTACTGTAATTTTGCATTCAGTAGGTTAAATGGTTATAAATTAATTGGATACAGTCATGTAAGATTTCTTTAGTTAGAAGGATCCTCCACTTATTTAAAGCCCCCACAACAGCTCCTCTGACACAGCTCCTTTTAGACTTTGTCATAGAAGAAATATATTACAAAGTGAGAAGTGATTTTCACCTCCTCAAGCAACCCTGAGGACAATGGTTAGACAGCACAGCATGGAACAAAATCAATTTTGAGGATGACTATTGGATGGCTGTTGCTACTGTCATCAGCCTCATTTGCTACTGCCTAGGAACTATTTTTCGTCTTAACAAAAGGTACCCAACAGCATCAAACAACTACAAAAAGGGGACACAGACAAACAGTATGCAAATATCTACCCCTGGGATTCTCTTTGTGTCCTCAGTGTCACTTATCTGCCCTACCAACAGCATATTGTTAATTCATTCGCCTGTCTAAAAATGAGATTGTATATTGTGTTGGCTATGTGATAATGACAATCCTCTTTTGTGTTTGCTTTCTACAGGCATTTGAATGATTGCCTTTTACTGGCACAAATAGTCATAGAACACATGCTCCCCTATCACATGCAGGGGTATTCACTAAAAACTAAATGTCGTAGTCTCATGTGTAAGTATTTCTTTCAGACATATATGCTTGTTGTTCTACTGCATGAATAGACAGAATACCTTGTAGCTTATCTGGCTCATCACAACTAACCAGTCCAACCAGGTTGTCAAATATTTGCATACAATGATTTCGTATTAATCTACATGGTTACTTTTAAAAAAAATTCAAAGAACTAATGAATCTGGAAGACTATGAGCTATTTGCAAAAAGAAGGCAACATGTGTCTGATTAAATATTCATTGTGAATTATTCACCAGTCTCAAACTGTAGTAAGTGTTAAGAGAAAAGATTTGTAAACTCATCAAACATTCAACAAAATTCAGCAAGCCTGCTACATCTTTTTTTTTTTTTTTTTTTTTGGTCATGGCATTTCTGCCTATGAAAATATATTCATGAATTAACAAGATTTTACATGTTTTATGTTTATTTTCTGAATTAACAATTATTCAGCAGTTAATCTATATTTCCAATAGACTTGTGCTGTTCTGTTTTATTGCTTTACTTCAAACACATATTAGTGTTGCACATAGACTAATACTTCTTAGAACACGTAGCTTAATTTCTTCCCAGTGCATATCATTCCAACAACAAAGGAGAAGACTACCCAGCTTTTCTGATATTAAGCAAAAAAAAAAGTGGGTAGGGGGAAGTAGTATAAAAATATTCATTTATCTTATTCATCATTGTAATTTTATAGGATTAATTTACTCACATGAAGAAGTTTTGCTGTTGTTACCAAGCCCTGACTTGAGGGCATGCATTGCCCTTATGCAGGGGTTTGGCTCTTCGCTTCTGGTGAAACTTTACCCAAGATACTAGGACTTGTGTATGTAAAGATAGCTTGGAAATTTCCTATGGTTCCTAACACAGTAAAGATCCAACTGCATAGGTAGTCGTATTGCAAGCACCTTGACTGCATTGTGATGAGTAGAATGTGTATTTTTGGCCTTTTTTTTTTTTAAATATCTAAACAGAGGAATACATAATTGTTGTCTTTTCAGGCCTAAACCAGCACTCAGTTACATCATTTTCCACAACAGAAGTTTCGCCGCAGAAAATCTAACTATATAATTTCCTGATCTCTTTATAGGAGATGATTGTATTTTATGATATGCTAGAAAAGGGTTTATTGGAGGATAGATAGGCTTCTTAGTTGGGTTTCTTGAGAGAAGAAATCCAGCAGATCACTTTAAAGATTACTTTTTTAATAAGAAATCCTTCACACAGTGAAAGTCTGATAGGAAATACAGCACGGATTTAACAGAAGAGCATCACCCTTTTTTGTAAAACACACAAAGAATTATACTGTTTCACCTCCAATATTAATGAGTAGCAAATAAAATGTGCTACAGAATATGAAAACATATATTTTCAGAGCAATTAATTGCCAATATGCAGAATTGTTCAGGCTTCTCTTCCCCCGAGTTCTTCAGAAATGTGGCTTCTGAAATCCACAAATTAAGAAGAGGCAGGAAGAATAGCCTCTCTGATTTATTTTTTTTAGCATACTGATAGTGTTGGAAAAAGCCTCTACCCAAACATATGAGAAGATGATAAAAGGGTGTACGCAAAACCTAAAGCCACAGTTAAAGACTTACCAGACTGAGATACTATAAGGCAGCTTATAAGGCTTGATCCATTGTATTGACTGCTTTGTTTTTGGTCACTTGTGTCTGTTGAAGGTGTTTTAACATTTTATGGTCAATGACAACAGGATGCTGGAGTTAGGATTACTCCAACATTGTTTGCATGTCCTACGATAGACACAGGCTACATTTCTAGATAAATTCAGAAGCACTAAGTGTGAAAAAGCGTCCTTCCTAGCCATCATAGTTAACTGCTACTTCCAGACACAGTATTTCCAGACACTTGAGCACAGAGTGTATTGCTCTCTTACTCACTCATTCATTCAGATTTATTTATTTAATCAATGTAATCTATAAAAATCATGCTTACAAAGTATATGAGGAGACCTCAGTTGGGATGAACCACCTTTATCTTGTTCCACCCTCAGTGATCTTGCGATTTGACTCATGATAAGAGAAATAAGCCCTTCTTATGAAAATACGACATTTGAAAATAGGCACCTAATGTTACAGAAATGTGTCTTACCAATTTTGGATTTAAGGCACATCTATATATATGAATGATCATTTCAGATAAACTCATTTTCACTAAGACTCACTGATTGTAACTTAGGAAAATCTTGTTTTAAGGTAAAAATACGCTCAGCAGCACCTGCATTCTCTGGTTCACTACATGAAATGGGAAGCACATCAGAATACACCTCAGGGTATTACAAAGAACATATCCTCCCATCAACTGCATGTCAGTATACTACAAAAGATTTGCTGCTAAGACTACATCAGGACTGAAGTGAACAGGAAAATCTCCTTAAAATTATTAGATGTTTTAATAATGAAGTTTTAAAAATGAACATAACCTAAAGAGAGATGAGCCATGTCCATGCTATAAGAAGCATGATGTGAAAAGTTTTCAGAGCACTATCTGCATGCACAAAGTTGTTGCGTTTCCTGCCATTTTAAAGGCCATATTTTAAAAATCAGATTATTACAGAATGTAAGATTGCAAACCAGCCTGAGCAAAGGAAGGATACGAAGAGATGAACAGCTCTCCCTGTGTTTAGGAAAAAGGGGAGTTTCTAGAGCCTGCAGTATTTTCCTTGGAAGCAGTACTGTTTCTGGATATTACCAGAAAAAGACCACTTTGAGGCTGACTTGAGTCACTGTGAATGGCTGTGAGGATTGGCTCAGGCTGTGGCATGGTAAAGTCGAGGCAGTAGAATTTAATGCAAGGCCAGCAGGTGGGTGCCTCCTTGGGAGGTCCTCACAGATGACCCCACATCTGAAAGGCTTCTGTGTATGTTTTATGTGAGTCAATTGAAAAATTAATCTGATTTAATAATCAGCACCTCCTTGAGTCCTTTCTTGAAATGGGTCAAGGGATACAGGAAATCAAGGATGCCAGACAGAGAAGGAAAGCAGAGGAGAAAATAGAGAATGCAATTATATGCTTTAGTTATTTTATCAAAAACCCAAACAAACATGCAAAGCCAAAGCATCCCCAAAATACCTTGCATTTATTTATTTATGGCTTAGCTTTACTTGTTTCTTATAGAAATAATTTGTGCTGCATTATTATTACTATTAGTTTATTATTTCATTTTCCCAGAAAAGCACATTTATTCTCTCTGACCCAAGGGAAAGCATGCTTAAAGGTAAGCTATGTTGACAGTGCTTAGCCCTTTCTGTCATATTGTTCTGCTGTGCTGATATTAATTTAAATTTATAAGCTGCAGAATTATTTTAGCAGTATAAAGTTTTTCTCAGTCCCAATTAAAGACAAAAGAGAGAAGTGTCACCACTGTTAAGAAAACTTCCCCATCCGACCATCCATGAGCCACTCCGGCAGTCACTCTCTCACCACCTGAACTGAGAGCAAGGCCCCTTCACAGCTACACCCCCACACTCACAGAGCCACAACAGATTTCCAGACCAGTGTGACCTCACGCTTCCCACAGCAGAGTTGCAGACATCTTGATCCTTAAATTAATCATGGTGCAATAACTAAATAAAAAAACAACAGGATGAGACGGGTGCCTCTGAACAGACTCTGAACAAAGGAACCCCTGGGCTTTATCCCCTCACAGTCTAAAGAAGGGAAAACCTGGGACTCATTGGCTCCTGCTGTGTCTCAGCGTCCCTCCACCTGGCTGGCCCACAGGTTCCTGAGCCCCTTGCTGTGGAAATGGCTGGCAGTTCCCAGCCTCTTGCTTGGGCTCTTGCCCCAGCACCAGAGCTCAACCTGCAGCTCCCACTGCAGCTGCACCCAGAGCTACCTCACTGAGCATATTCCTCATCACCCTCCTCCACCCCACACACTTTATCCTAAGCATCATTAAGCTGGGTTTAATTTCTATTTACTTATTTTCTTCCAAATCTCTTGGGCCCTGTGCATCATTATCTTCAATGAACATCTTTAGTAAACAGGACATTTAAGTGTATTTGTGTTGTTCTGGCTTGTTGCAGTTGTTTAATTGATTGGATCACATGCTGCTTTGATCATTTAAAAGAGAAAAGGCTTTTACAGCAAAATATGCTGGAATGTTTTGCAACAGCAGACTAAGGAAAGAGTTGTATTTATTTTATTTTCTCAATGATGTATTGATTTTCAAACACCTTGGAGATTGCAGAATCCACCCTACCCTCCTTCTGATAGTCTTGACTTTGAAGGTTCAAGATTAATCACTTCCATTGCATAAAGAATTCATTTTTCTTTACGATGAAGAATCTTCTGAGGTTAATTTGAGAGTGCACTTGAGTTAGGGCCTTCAATGGAGTACTTCAGGTTACATCACACATGATCTTGAACCTTAAATCTCTTGGTTTGTTGCTAGTCTAGGATAAGGCAATTGTGTTACTGACACCTACAGACAAGATTGGCCCTTTCTGCATTCTCGACAGTTCTATAACTTTGGACTGATCTTCAGGTTTGATATTAGTTTATTGTTCATTTCATGAAGTTTGCAACCATTACAGTAACTTGAAAATTGTGCCTTAGTGATAGAACGAAATTAAGTGATTGTTTCGAGTATAAATCCATGCATGTTTTAAGTAGAACAACAGAACAGAATATTGAAGACTAGTTGTTCTATATCATATAGGGATTTCTTTATGTCTTAATATTTGGGAATTGAAATTGGATTGGGACTGATTTGACCTGCCCACTGTAAAACAGCATGCTAGTAAGCAGAGTGAAGTGAGGCTGGTCACCTTCACTCCACCATTCACTCCTCATCCCAATTACTAGACATAGATATTAGCTAGCTCTATGTCATGTGCATTTTATAATAATCCCATCCCATAATGTTCCAATTATAGGTCAGTGACATGATACTATATTTCCAACTTGAGTTTTCTAATGAAAATCCTATTGGTTTTATTTTGGAAAATTCCTCCACAATACAGAAGAAGTGGAGTTTTAGGGTAAAATCTTAGAAAAAATGGAAGCTGAAGATCCACTTGAACAATGCACACACACGTGGGCATTTGGCCACCTGCACATTTCTTGCAGCTCCAGTAAAACAGGCAGGCACTTAAAATCAGATGTCAATTTTTGAATATACTACTTGAAGCCCCTGCTATGAAATTCTGAATGCACAAACATTATTGGTTGTGCTTTTTGTATGTGGATAGTAAACTAATAATAGTAATGAATCACTTGAGTTTTCTTTTGTGTTGGTTCTCTAGAGTGTTTTGTGTGAGCTTCATATCTAAGCACAGTAAATCTGAACAATGCTAACGAATCCAGATGGTAGATTTTCACACTAATTTTGCTTAGCTAGAAGTAGCTGCTCAAGACAGAGAGTGAGCGAGTGAATACTTGTGGAATTAGGCCCTGTATATGAAGTCTTCTTTCTCAGGGATTTCACCAGCATTAATTAATTTTCATCATCCTGCTGTGTGTAGCTAAAAATTTTACTATCCCCATTTTATAGGTGGATAAAATTAGTAATTTAAAGGTTAAGTGATTTGTGCAAGGTCATGTAGCAACTCTGTAGCAGGGCTGAGAACAGAATTAGAAGTCATAACCAGTGTTACCTTGGGCTAATGACAAGTACACATGCCACGTGTTATCCTTTCATAAATGACACATATTCAGACAAAGGCTGACTATAAATTAAGTATTTAAGAGGTTCTTTATATAGCTCTTCATATTGTATGTATCATAAAGGGGTTCAGGTGCACCTGATGAAACACTGGATTCTCTGAGCTTAGAATTAACCTTGTCCTCTTTAGGTCTATACTTCTCAGTGGGTGAAACCCACAACTGCATGGGCAAAATTAACTGTATACCAAATGCTCAGTTTATCCCAGTGCTTGTTGTAAAATTCTGTGTACAAGACCATAGGGAGGAATAAATCAGCTAGATTAGAAGAGTGACAACAATTTCCATGGGAATATCTGAAATTAAATTCTTACTTCCATCCTTAAGAGACCATGACTGCCTTGTGTATGTTAAAAAACTGAAGTTCTTGCCAGGTCCACAGTGAGCAGATTTTCCAAATCTCTGAAAGAATGCAAACAGTCAAGAAAATCTTCCATTGCTGCAACACATCATTTCCTAAGGTTGCCAGCAATGCTGAAGATAACACAACTCTCTGTGGCTGTCTCATCTATATAATTCAGCAGGAATTATATAGCTTTGGGATAGGCATTACCCTTCTTCTTTCTTCTGCTTGTCACTGAATAAAAAGTGTGTCTGTGTCAAATGACATGGCCCTGACTGGATTTGTGGGGAAAACCATGACATTCCAGGCATTCATTTATGGAGAAATTATGTTTGTTGGTTTCAGATAAAGCTTATTGTTTTAACCTTGAGAGAAAAGACAAGATCCAGACCCCTAATAATTGGGCAATTTAAAGTAAAAGAGAATGCAAGGGCAGAAAAAAAAGGATGGAAAATTTCACTGCTTTAAAATAATTTAAATTTTACTTAAGTGTAATAAAAATATATCACATAAGGAACTGGCTGAATTACTAATTAGAATTGAAGTGTCAGATGGTACTATTACAGGAGTTAGCAGTCAGCTGTCAGTGACCTGTTTTTATAGTTTGCATTCTGATGATACCCAAAAAAGTCATCAAGATAAGGACTGAGTTACCGTTTTTCATTTTATTCCAATGTGTATTGTACTAGGCACTATGAAAACGTACAATAAGAGCAGTTCCTGCCCAAAAGACCTTACAGTCAAAAACAGTTAGTGGGATAATAAAAGGGTAAAGTAGTATCTCATTGGTTTCATTTCCTTCACTTTTAAATATTCATTTATTGTCATTTTTATTACAGTCACAGGGAATAAGGAAGTTGAAAATGGCTGAGGGAAGTGAAGAACAGAAAATTAATTAGAAAGGAAAGAGGACACCAGAGTGGAGGTGTGGCAGTAGGACTGAATGTCAAAAGCAGAATAGGAGAGAAAGGGTGGAATTCAGCTGGCAGGCAGGGAGCCAACTGAAGCTAGGAAAGTATTTTATAGTGGCTATGGGGAAGGGGCTTCCCCAGGAAATTTTAAAAGGGGAGGGACTCTCAGAAGACTGAAACTCTCCTTTCTTCTGAGCTATACTCTCCTAGTGATACACCACTAAATTTGTAAGACCAATTAGAAATGACAGAAGCTTCAGATTAATTTTGGTGCTGATGTTTTTGTTCTCCTGGTTACAAATTGCTTTGACCCTTCCTGCATTTATACCTGTCCCCAAATTATCTGTTTCCATTATTTTTAATGATTGCAGAGATACGCTGTTGTTAGAGTGGTTTTATTTTATTGAGTGTATTTGGTCAAAAATGTTGGGGGGAGAATGAAGGTTGCTGGTGGGAAGGGAGGTGTGCATTTAATATATTGATGTGAGCCCTATAAGATCAGAGATAAAGCACAACCGCTACCTTCTCATACCTTTGCATTACTAGCCATTACTGAATGACACGGTGCAGGAAGGCTGTTAGAGAAGGCTAATGCCTGCACAGCCGGTGTAATGAAGAAATGGGAGGTTTAGGCACAGGAAACCACAGCTCCAACAGAAGGAGCTGAAAAGATATAGATAAGATTAGTGACATATGTAAAGGCACAGATAATGTGTGACAGAGTCTGCCCAGCTGAATAGGCTGAAGCCAGCAGTAATAGGAAGTCCATGTTCTCCCTAATCCTCCCAGATAAGCTGTTCCATCCAGAATTATCAGCCAACAATCTTCAGGGTATCAGGCTGAAAATGAAGTTTCAGACTGCTTTGATTCCTCATCCATAAATGAGAAAGTGCCTGAAGGATCTTTATTTATTCTCGCTCCCTCCGAAACACTCTTCAAAAAGTGCCAATATACTAGCAACAGATGCATAAAGCCTCGCTTACTTTGATTGACAGAACATGATATAAGGCAACTCTCACTTGACATTTCAGTTTCATAAGGCTTCAAGCAAGTTGTATGTGTGTGTGTAACTTTAAAACTTCACAAGGAAAGAAAAGGGGATATATGCAAACTTCAAGAAAATGTTTTCTGAGTAGAATACAACACTTGCCTTGTTTCAAGATCTTGTATGACAAGTAATTTCAGTGTATTGTTTCAGTCCTGTGTTTATTAAATGCCTACAATATTTGCACTGTTTGTTTTTGTAAACTTTCAAAATAATTGATATAAATGTCCCCAGGAAATATGTTTAAATTGAAAAGAAAAAGGACTTTGGACAAAGCTTTCAAAATATGAATGAGCGTGAAAAGGAATATGGATTCATATATTTTTTCAAATAAATTAGAGTTATCAAAAAGTCCAGTTGGGCTTTGTGTTTCTATTTTATACAGGGATGAAGGGAAAATACTGGCACCCACCTGTAGTGTGCCTGTTTTCCTGATGTACCTACTGTAGTCTAACTCCCCTGAGGAAGTCGTCTGGGCAATGGTTATGAGAAGTATTTGCACTGTGTCCTCATTAGTTTTTATGCTTTAATACATTTTTCTATTTTTGCACATCGTTTGCCTGGAGCTTCCAGTGACAATGTATTCTAAATACGTGAACACTCCGGAACACTGACAATGCTTGGGGATTAAACAATTTGTACCTGGAGAGAAAGGAAACTACTTGAAAGAATCTATAACCCTCAACCCTTTATGATAGGATGCATCTGCTTTTCTAAATAAGGAATGCTTTTCACCTCTGAAAGAAAGAAAAAAACAAAAACCCTCTGTATGTAAGTTTTGTTGGGGGAAAGAATAGAATCATGATCAAAGGGAACTGGCAGGTTTCTTACTTTTTATTTACAATGGGCAACCAAGACAATTAAATAAAATATGACTAGTGGAAGAACATTAGAAAAAGGAAATTGTTCCTGAATATTAACAGGAAACTTCAAAGAAAGGGTGAAGAAATGTAGATGAAGCATTCCAACTTTTCTTTCCTCTGGTTCCATTTCCCCTCAAATAAGCTGTAAATTACCTGCCTCCAAACCTGAAAAAGTGTTGTTTGCACCTGTTAATCAAATGTCAAAAAAGCTCCTAATTTTTCAAAGCTACTAATATTTCAGAATACTGATTAAAAGATAAAATAATAAACAGGTAGATTTTGTAAGATTTTTTAAGGCACTAGTTTTCCAATTCTACAAGCCAAATTTTTCTACTCCTCTTATTCTTGCTTGACCCTATTTAATGTAGCAAAGATAAGTGATTGAAATGTCCTATGCTGTATATTCCTACAGGAAAAAGAGTAAAACCGAAGGAGTTTTCTTTCTCACCCTAATTGCAAAATGGCTACATTTTAAGGAAGTATATGTGAGTTCTGAGAACACTAAATACATTCGTGATTGGTTCTCCATAGTGTTTTGCATTTTCCATTTTGATTTGTTCTATTGGCATGACTGTAAAGAATTTCTATTTATCTGTTGGTTAACCTGTGCCAAAGAGTAGTAGGAGGTCATTACCAAATCACTTACAGGAATACACTCTAAAATCAATGCCCCTATAAACTGAATGCAGGGACAGGACAAACAGAAATCTCCAGCCTAAGGAATCCCGCGACAGAATGTGGGCACTGGGGAATGAATCTGGGCATTGGGGAACGAATCTGGGCATTGGGGAAGGCAGAATTAGAAAGGGAAAGCAGTAAAAGTTAGAAGAAATGTAGGTTTAGAAATGGATACTTCATCTTCAAATGCAGACAAATGTGTCTTTCTTGCCTTTTCTTCTTTCTTATCCTTCACTACTGAACCATGCACATTTTTTCTTAATTTCTAGGAAATAGGATACCTATGCCCAGCTTTTTATCACAATATATTGTAGAAAAACAGAAATTTAGTTTTGTTTCTGCACTCTTGACTACAAGGGAGTAGGAAAACTGTCCTTTTACTAGACTGTTGAATAATAGTAAGAAGAAAAATGAACTAATATTTACAGTGTCGAGTGTCCTGTTGAACACTACAGAACAGCAGTGGGGAATAATGTCTCTGTTAATGTTTGGGATCATGAAATTCAAATGCAAGTCTCACTAAGGTCAGTAGGAATAGTCCTTACTCAAATGACCTTGGAAACGAATCCTTTTTATATATCTTTTGTCATGATATCAATTCAATTAGTGGACTTAAACAGATGTTGACCTTTTTAATTCACAGGTGGCAGCCCTTGCGATTGGGCTAAAGACAAGTTTGTAAGCATTGCTTAAAAGTTTTTCTCAGATGCAAATAATCCTATGTATATCACAGCTAAACTGTCTGTGGACACAGAAAAATGCCTTCAAGTACCATATTTATTTTAAGTGAATAGTATTCCTTAGCCATGCTTTAGGATGAATTTCACCTGGTGAAGAAAAAAAGCACAACTGGAAGATGGCTCATTGTATATCAGTGAGCACCTGCTTTGCCCATACATCACATGTGAGAGAGGGCAAAGCAAGAAAAAAGAGATAAAGGGGAAAAAGGATTTTCCTGTTGATTTTAAATGACCATTTGAAGACATTATTTCGAGGACAAACAGGACATGAAAAGGATTAAGAAAACTCTTGGGATTCTCAAAGCCTCATGGCAAGGCTGTTTTCTCCACCTGTGTGGGTAGGTTAGACAGTGAGGTGAAAGCTGGTAAACCTCCACCTGTTTGTACTTTCCAAATTTAGTTACTGTAACTGATGTTTCCAGTGTCTTCTGCACAATGCAAAATACTTTCTGGAAGTGCTGACATGCTGGCACAAGCTGTATTCCGAAAAGAAAAAAAAAAAACAAACAACCAGAAAAAGGAAAAAAAAGTAAACAAACAAAGAGGAACTCCAGCAAAGAGCTAAAGAGTTAAAATAATTTGAAATGCCTTACAAAGTGCTCCCACAGTTTTAAAATGTTAATCAGTTTTGAAAGTGTAAGTCATCCCCTGCTGATAAAGAAAATGAACACAGGAACAGAGGAAAAACTGGAGTTTCTGAATTAAAATCTGTGTGGCTTTTCATCAACACTTGGTAGGCAATCCGAAGATTCAAGCCTGTCATCCAGCAGACTGGTACACAACCTTGCATTTTGCATTATATATGCATTCAGAACTATGATGGCTATCTGTGGTTCTGGGGTAGCCATTTTTACTATGCAGGTACTGGGGATGACAAAGGAGAGCACTGAGACATTTAGAGGTCTCTCTCAAAGTGCCTGAACTCACTGATTGCTTTCATTGCCAATTACCATGATTCTAACATAGATAGTCCCAAAGGAACTATCACCTGCTCTACATCTCCTGCTCCGGCTGATTTAACTCAAGCGGAATAAGAGACAAGGAAAATGGAAAGTTGTTACCGCTCTGTGGGTATTTGCAGAGAAGGCACCTGGATTCCTGTCCTGCCACAGATGCTTCAGTGCAGAAGGAAAGAGAGATCTCTAAATTACATCAGCTTTACCTTGCAGTACAGATGCAAAGAGACTTTGGCATTATTTTGTTCCAGGTTTCCTTTCCCTTTTTTTTTTTTTTTGTTTGTTTGTTTGTTTGGTTGGTTGGTTTTTTTTGTTTTGTTTTTGGTTTTGTTTTGTTTTGTTTTGAGGCTGACTTTTTCTTGATATTTTTAGTTTTTAGGGCTTAATTTGATAAGGTGTAGCATGAGGACTGAGGATGTCCAGTTCTGAAGGAACCAAGCTGATGAAAACCCAGGTCTGGGGGAAAGTACTCATTGTAAGAAACACATGGCATAATTTTTTGTGTTGGTTATCTATTACAACAAAGGTGGGAGAGATATGAAAAACCAGCAAATATACAGTGTATTTTTCTTCTTTTGCTGCAGTCAAGAAGATACCTTAAACTTCTTGCACAGACAAAAATACATAAAACAGAATTTTCTCATTCTAAAACGGCATTTGCTTTCTGCTTGTTTATTTTAAATATGTTGCATTTTATAAATTCAAAACTTGTAAGCTCAGAGTGAGATGCCTCCCATGGCCCCAAGCAAACATCTCTGATTTTAACATCGTATTATGCATGGATGAAAAGCTAAGCTAATAACTAATTTTCACCCTCACAATACAGCCAATTCTGACAAGATTAAAAGCGATTGTTTCTAAGGGATGTTTACTAACATTAGCCCAAAGTGGACAAGTGGGCAAGTCAGGAACAAAGTGCGATCCTGCATTACAGCATTAGAACCAGGCAATTTTAGCACTGCACATAAGGAAATACACAACATTCAAAAGACAGGAAATGATGCAGGCAGCAAACACATCATATTAATGAACTAAGAGCAACAGAGGAAAAGACTATGAAGGAAAAGCCAAAACGATTTACAAATGAGCATTTAGTTTCACACTGACTATGAATATAACACAATCTTTCTTCATCTTTTTGTCCAAACTGGATGTATTGTGTATCACCACAGTGTATATGAGACTGTATGTAACAACTATGTAACAGAGAATAAGAGACATCTCTTTCTCTTCGTCCACTTTCACATGGGCTCACATACAGAAATTTATCTTCTTATAGTGAAATAACATAAATATTATTCATCTTGGTAAATATACCCACTTAAGGAGCTCTCAGTAGAAACTCAAATAGTATATCCTGTCATGTAAACCATTCCTTTTTTCAACTTCTTAACCGTTGCTGCGAGTGCACTGCCTTTTAGCTTAGAGGAAATATATATCTGCGATCACTAAAGACACTATGGTGCTTTCTATGGAGATGCTTGTGAATGCCAGTGTCAAAGTTAAATTGTAGCTTGGGTATCAAGGTCTACCTAAACTTCCCCATGTGGTTTATCTGAGGCTGTTCTCTGTTTCCTTTCCTCTCCAGCATGGCTGCACAGTGCAGCTCTGAATTAATAATTATTCATAATTATCTAATTTTATCTTGTGCTGTATATGGCAGCATTTCAGCGGAGAAATTAAAGATTAATTATACTCGTTCATGTTTTTTCTAGTTTTGTTTTGTTTTGTTCTGTTGTTTTGTTTTATTTGGTTTTGTGTTTGGGTGTTGTGTTTCTTTGTTGAGTGTCTTTTGGGGTTTTTTTCCTGAAGTGCTGTGTACCTTTAGAAGTCCATGGAGATTTCAGGGCTGTAAAAATTTTCTTACTCATTATCATTACTGGCAACACAAAGATGCTGTTTAAATAGAAAACAAGGATAAAAAGTCAGGATAAGAGAAAAGACACCAAGAAATTCTCCTGTTAATTAGTGATGACTGCAGGTGAACTTTAACTGTAAGGTTGACACATAAATTGAAATGGGCATTACCAGACACTGTGCAAGTTGTGATGTATCTCTCAGCGGCAGAATAGATAACAAGATCAATTGCTCATTTCAGTTGAAGAGACAAGGGTGGCCTAGACAACAAAAAAAGCTAGCAGATATTGCATGACCAGTACTGAGTTTGCACCACAAGAAGCAACTGCAATTTGTATCAATGTGGTTAAGCTAGATTTAAACTAACTCTGATCTCAATGACAGTGTAACTGTAGAAATGCAAAATTAACCGGGCAAAGTCATGAACCATACCCATTTGCCCATGGTTTGCACCTTGCACTGAACTCCCGAGAGCCACTGCAACCTTATTTGTTATTCAAGTCAGTTTATTCATATCAGAACTGCGCATTTCTTTAAATGTTCCTGTGACACCTGGAGTGTGACATTTTTTGCCTATGTTTGAGTGGTACAACCATCTGGAAAACTAATCTAGTTCACTTGCTGAGGATTCCCCGATTGTTAAGGCACCATCCCAGAGCATGGCCCACAATATCTGACCTTCAGTTCTGAGTGATCCCACAGAGTCTCAGGTAGTCAGCAATGACAGAATAGTTTTAGAGGGCTCTAATTTATACCAAACTCAATCTGGCCCCTGCCAGTCCCAAAATCACAGAAGTGTAAACATAGATTCAAGCTACACTTTTCCCACCTTTCCTTGTAGCTCAGGCAGACAAAAGGCTTATCCAGCAGCTATACCTACTGATTAACTTGGAAAAGTCTCCTCTTAAACGATTAAGAAAATGGACTTAAAAATAAAAATCATTCATAGTTAGGATATTTTAGCTGAGAACTGAAGTCTGAAAGCCTAGGAATAGTCACAACTCAACAGCAACCTCAAAATGTACCCTTTTCCCTTTGTTTATTTTTCCTGTTACTGAAGGAAGAATAATTTCTCAGGGAACAAAATACACTTATTTATAACACAGTATGTAATCAGTTCAATCTACTCTCTACCAATAGCAACAAAAAAAATTCTACTCAGAGCACTGAACAGGAATACATTAAAAACATAACATTGGCCCTTCAGAGGTTTTCAATTATTAGTTTTCTTGCATTGCACAAAAGTACAAGCTGTCATTGTATAGTGGCTTTTTAAAATTCAGAGAATGAAATAGATGAGTTTCTTCCATATACAACCATTGAGCCCAACCATTGCAAGACGTAAACCCTCCCTCTTTTTAATCCCCTTGCTTCTTTAATGATTTCTGAATACTATGGTTTGCATAGATGGAAAATATAACAATGAAAAACATCAGAGTCCATGGAGCAGAATATGGATCTTTGGGATGCTCTATTTCTTTTCCAGGCTATGTCATTAGATTCCCATGTTGCCACAAACAGGTCATTCCATTTGGCTACTTCTGGTTCCCTGCTATGCAAAGAGCAACAAGACCACTCATCCATGTTTTAAAATCTGAGGAAATAAAATTGAATTTACTTATTATAAAGTTAGACTGATTCTGAAATTCAAGCCTGAAATCTGTAAAAGTACTTCTATTGAAATATAATTTACTATGATAAATATTACTCCTAGCAAGAATTTAAATGCAGATAATTATGTATCATTTATTTAGATTGGCATTTCTCATTAAGTGTATAAGATACTTATGCTACATAACTTCATTTAAAATTGACAGTAAAGCCAAATGAACTTGTCATCTAAATTTGCTCCTGTTGTTGGAGGCTACCATATCTTTGAAAGTCCTCTAGTGTGGTGATGGATTCTAAAAAGTGCCTGTTAATATAATATGTTTGTGAACTTCACCTGGTACATAATTCTTTGTAAAGTTCTTTAGATTAGGGAGAACAATATAAAAATTATAAAACTTATAATCTTTAGAAGAGTCATAGACCAGAGCCTTGCTGTACACAGATTTCAGAGATCCCTGCTATGTCTTTCAACTTCAACAGGCAGAGACATCCTTAACCTCAGTGACTGGGAAGAGTCTACGTTTTCACACTTCCATAGGGATTAATACCTCCAGCATTAGAAGTATTGGTGTGAAAAAGACCATCTTAAGATATGGTGTTTGTCACATAAACCTTTCCAAGATTGCAGGAATATCGCGGTGTCTGAATTTGTCTTGCACTTTTGTAGTCAGCCACTCCTGGGAACATGGTATAGGACATATACCTTGTTTAAAACCCATACATTGTATTTTTTGCTTGTAATTAGTACTTTCTGTAATTAACACATGCAGTTTATTGACAAAGAAGTTAAAAAATGGTATGACAATGGTAGACTCTTAAAAGAATTAGTTCTTTCTAAAACTGCCATAACAGTGAACCGCAAAAACTTGAACAGTTCAATACATTTTCTAAAATATTAGCAAACGTGCTTTAGAAAAACTCTGTAGAGATTGGTGTAAAACCAGAAGTACTATGCTGATATGCTTTCAGCCATATGTTATGTTGTTTTATTTTTCAGCACATGTCATCAACAGTTTTCCTTTGATATGATCAAAGAACCATACACATTCACTCAAATAAGGTATAAAGAAATCTGTGCTTCTGTTTTTCTTTAGTTTTCAATCCTTCATTTTGTCTGTTCTCTAAACAAGAACCCATGAGTGTTGTCATGGTTAAGATGTGTATCAATTAAAAGTGAAGTATTTGCTAGAGGAATGCTAAAAACTTCAGGACCTTTCAGATATGCACATCAATGGTAGGAACCTGATTGCACTCCAGGGAGATACTCTCAGTTATCTCAGAAGGAAAAATACATATACAGATAACTGGATTAAATGGAAGCAACTGATTTTGGGATTGTGAATTGAGCTTGTAATGTCATTCCTGTATACACTCTGAGCTTTTATTACTCGCTAGAGGTAAACATTATAATATAGACATGTGTTTTTCTGCTATAAGGCCAGGCTCCACAATAGTGCATCAAGATGAAAGGAACTTTCATTTTTTAAAGGACTTGCAGTAATGGTGCAAAATCTCCTGGTACTCACTAGTGCCAAAAGTAGAGTTTGATGGAATAACAAAAAGCCACCAGACGTATTCTACCAACATTTTCCTGATCCCATGAAATCTCATAGGATAGTTTGTACTAAGATGGAAAATATTTTAAGGATGCTGAGTACATTCATCATAGCCAGTTTGCACTGGAATATCTATACCTTCAGCTCAGGGAGAAGAAACAGCCTCATGGGGGGTAACTAGTTTCCATATTTTGAGTGTTAAATACTGAAAAATCATAAGTTTGGCCAAAAAGTTATCTACCAGTGTTAAAATAATTAGGATTTCTTGGAGCCTTTATTATAAATGCATCATTCAGATTCTTTTCACATGCCCTGTGAGCTTCTTCAGAGAAGGAAGGTTATGTGGAAATTTCTTTTCTGCAACGAGACAATCGAAGGTTGCTCTATAAAAAAATTGTAGACACTTTGGCAGATCCACAGCTCTGAATATGTTCCCTCCTCTCCAGCATGTGGGGAAGGTTAAAGGAAGGAATCATGAGTTCCTGCTTTCACACCAACCCCCACTTGTAACTCAGCACAGTTCAGCATTCTTCCGAAGCATTATCAGAGCTGAATTTATACTATGTCCCCGGTTGGCAAGGTGGTGGCTTCTGTGCCTGCAGTGGAGAGGTGTCTTGGCCATGGTGATGTTCACAACAGCCAATATGACAAAGTGATCAAAAAAAAAAAAGTCAAATGCCTAAACTGTCCTAAATATTGCTTCTCTTAGTAAATCACAGCTCATTTACTTTAGAAACTTTCTGGTTTGTGCAGAATGCACACGTGAGCTTCTCTAGATCTGCCACTACAGAGGTACTGTTAGTGTGTCTGGGGCGACTATGAGCAGTCAGAGTGTGTGTGTGTGCGCCATGGCCACAGCAAGCTGGGAGCAGAGGCACCTCCTGCTTCAGCTGCGCAGCTGCTCAACTAATTGATCACGGACTAGAGAGTAACAGGAGTAAGATACAAGGCGTGCCTGACTGAAAACATAATGCACAAACACATCATTACAGAGCAATCTTTTAGTAGATTCTGGGACCAACAATATTTGTAGATTTGGCGCAGGCACAGGCTTTTTAAAAATGAAGTTGGGGGTTTCATGACAAACAAGACTTGGAGCTGAGAATATAATAGAAATCCCAAGTACTGCAAGGTTGTTGCTAAGATTTTAAGTGCCAAGAGTGTCACATTTAAATCCTCCCTTCACTTATATCAGCAAGAGTTTTACTGAAGACCTGACAGGGCAAAGGAATTTTTGCTATGTTCTTACAGGTGATATAAAACTATGTTAGCCTTGACTGTATCTGCTCATTTCAGCTTGCCTACTAGAGCCCTGGAAACTTCTCAGTAATAGTATTTTTAAACTGGAAGCACTGTTTACATACAAGTTGCTTAACTACTGAAGACTGAGCATACCTACGTGTCATTACACATTTATATCCAGCCATAGAAATTGTCACGCTCTCAAAAAAAAAAAAAAAAAAAAAAAAA
>VZRL01004333.1:220083-231730 GCA_013397895.1 Origma solitaria | reverse complement strand
AAAAAAGGAAAAAAGAAAAAAAGAGAGAAAGAGAGAAAAACAAAATCAGAATTTTCTAAAGAAAATAGAGAAAATGTACAGTACGGACAGACAAGAAACGGAATCTGATACATATCTTCTGAAAAGAACAGAGAAGTTAACCCAAGGATCTTGGCAATATTCCAATTCTAATAATTTGATTTTAGCTCTCTGAATTTCTTCTGTAATTTCATACAGATATAGAATTTTTCAATCCCTGTCCTAAGATGTTGCACAGATTTGCTGTTCATTAATGAACAATGCCATTTGCCACTCTGGAAAAGCTTAAATCATACATAAACTATATGGATTTTCTGAAATTAACTATTAAGAAAATGCCCTAATTCCAGCTTTGTCACATGTAACTTCTCAGGAAGTTTCACTTGTGAGAAGAATTACGGTTCTCTAAAGTTCTACTTCTCTTCAGCTTAAATAGCTAAGATTTTAATACTAAAATACACAGCAATAGTATCTTTGACTGCTAGACTTCAAGTAAAAGGTATGTTATTCATATGACCAAAAAGAAATTGTGTTAATGTAGGCAAAAATTTGTTATCACTAACATTCAACAACATGTGTATCTACTAAAACAAAATCAGAACAGTTTTTCCTGAATTTTGCTGTCACTGGATACAATTTTTCTGATGTTCAGTCTTTACTGAGTACATTATGGACTTCTCCAGGGAGCAGAAAATGTGTTTTTTAAGTAAACATGAAATGCTTTGATAAATGAAAACATTCAAATGAGATTGCTATTGGGGGAAAAAAAAATCTATTCTGTTACAACTGTTGTTCTATTGTTTAGGATAATAATAAAACCCTTTATCCCAAAAGACTGAAACAAATTTTGATTCATTGTGGCCATACTGCACACTTCTAAAAAACTAAACTGTCATATTGAATGTAAATAATGTATTCCCATAAGCTAATAAAAAAAAAGAGAAATTGTCTACAGCATACTAAGTGATCAATATTTTAATGTGTTAATAAAAAGAATCCTCAACTTTTTAGTAAAAGTATTTCTGTATCACAGATGTTCACCCTTTACCCATTCAAAAACAAGAAACAAAGCAACCTCTAGTACAAATGAACCACTCATCTTTTGAACATTGATCTGTGTCAGTAAATTCCAGATCACTACTTGGAATGGTGTTAGGTAAAACTCCAGAGGATTGTTTTTACCCAAAAAACCATACTTCTTACCTTATATTGTTTTAAATTACACCTTGAAATGTAATGGCTACTCAGAGATTTGTTTTTGTGGAGATAAGCACCCAAATATCTACTTCAAAGTGAAACACTTATTTTTCAGCTTTAAAACCCAGACTACAGGCCCAACAATTCAAGTCAATATGCACTATTCAGTGCATAATAGTGCCTATTATCTCCAACCGGCTCCTTGCAATTAATTTCAGACTGCTCCATAAGTGGAAGATGCATCATATATTTTTACATTCTTTTGTACTGTGCTACAAATTATAAAGCTGATGTTAAAAGTAGTGTTGAGCAGGAGCCAGATCTTCAAACATGTAACATGTAGTAACCTCATTGCAGTTACCTGAGGCATGGTGGTTTATCGCAGTATAGATTTTAGCCTTGAGAAAAATACAATGAATAAATATGACCCACAAGAATATGAGTTATATATAGTAGAATTTGAAAAGTTTAGATAACTAAACAGAAATTAGTCAGTTTTTAGATAAATAATGGTACATCTGAATGTTGAGAGACCTCCTGCCCCAAAATTACTTTCATAGAAATCCAAGTCCACCACTTTCAGCTGGATTGTAAATTATTAAATCATGACATCTGACCTCATCAAGTTTTAAAAAGATACCTAAATCATAAACCTAACAAGCTGCTAAAAGTCCAGCAAAGCATTTATGCATGAACTTAATTTTAATCTAGTGATTAGCTACACTGAATTAATGGCACAACTCATGGACTCCAAGTTAATCACATGCTTAAAGCATTTTATGGACTCAGTTTCAACTCTCATATCAGAGTTTCCCAGTGCTGCTTCCCAAAAACTCTCAGATTTGTAGTTATTGTGAGACTAGAAAAAGTGTTGATGTCCAAGATATCTGTGAAACTCTGTTAAAGCCAAGTAGCACACAAATTGCATGCTTTTGCAGGGGTTCCTGAATTTACATATATTGAACTTGGAGCCTCTTTCTGAAACATAATAAATAATTTACAGATTCCACAGCCCAGTACCAGTACCAATTACAGCAAGTTTTTTCACATTTCTGTAACGAAACAGAAAATAAATTGTCAAAGCCAGACAGTGAGCAGTGAAGCTGGGATCAAGCTTTTACTACCCATTTATTTGATCCTCACTTTTCATTCACTATCTGATTCAAAGATTTAAACATTCTTGTTTGACAAATCAGACTTCAGGCTGATGTTGCGTTTTAGCTAATCAGCCCTAGGTGGAGTAGCTCCAAAATTCTTTCTTATTCTTTTTGGGCCTTTAGTTTCCAGGGTGGAAACTAAGTAATGAACCTCACTTGGAAACATAGTATCAATTTATAGGATTTCCTAAGCGAAAGAATGTGCTAGAGACTGTGTGAGGACAAACTTCCCCCTCCAGGGTCCAGAGACCATGCACACCTTATTTGAGGAGGGTGTGGGTGGTCTGTCTTTGTTCAAGTGTGCTTCTAGATACTGTCTGTTACCAGAACTGCACCTCCATCATCAGCTCGTCCTGCTTAAGATGCTGCACTCCTGCATCATCATGAGAATCTGCATCCTTCTCGTGACACAAGTTGTGAGTTCTAACACTTTATAATATGAAATAGTATTTTAGATATGAGAATCCAAAGCACTTCTGTATGAATCAATTAGCATCCCAGTACTTGACCTCTTAACTAGACTGCAGTCTGTAATTTGACAGTTATCATTAGTAGATTCTACAAAACTGGTACAATGGATCTGTGCACACTGCCCTCTAATTCAGAGTAATAATCTTCCTACAATTGTGTTCACTGTTGTTCTTTTAACTGTAGGATAAAAACAAATGTATCAATGTAGTTGAATGAATCTGATATTTACCTCTCCCTTGCCATTTCATATTAAGAAATTACAGAGGATTATTCATAATATCTATTTGGTAAAGCCAATTGTAAAAGGCTGGTGTAGAAAATAAGTACAGAACATTTAAACAAAAATATCCACGTAATTTGGTAGGTATACAGCTTTTATAAACTCTGTTTTCTGCTGGGTTACTGCATTACGACTCTCAAAGCTTCTTCCGGTTAAGGTTAATTTATTGTTTATATTAGTACATACGCCTTAACAACATAAAGAGCATTTCCCACAGATCAGTTAATAAGATGCAGCACAGAGAAAGGGCCAGAGAATCTGTTTGTTACAGTCTACTTAGTGAAGCTATGACTACAATACTCCACTGCTGAAGTCAGTGAAAAGACACTAGCACAACACAGTCCAAGGAAAATGCAAGCTGATACAGCACAAAAGATTCTTTGTTTAAGAGTAGCAGAAATTTCCAGCAACTGTCTAAAAATGCAGGACAGAAGAGAATGCAATTAAATAACAAAACAAATCTAATCTAAAAGACAATCATTATAAACCAGGATAAGGACACTTTGTTTCTAAGTGCACACAATGAATTTTAAAGATCTTTCTTTAGAAGGGGAGTGGGATGATAACTAAGGAGCCAGGGAAGCACTAAGGCTTACTATCTAGGGCCTACACTGTGTACTTTCTATGTTATCTTTGCAGATGGAGATCTGCATAGTTGACATCAAGAAGGGATGAAGCGGCTGAAGGAGGAAGTCCTGTGGAGATAGGAGGATGGTCCTGTTTTGGCTCCGAAGAATGACACAGAATGGCACAGGGTCCTATGACTGGAACTTTGAAGGCCACCATAACAAAAAAAATTAACTATTGCCTGACTAAGGGTTATTTAAATACTAAAACGCACACTCTGCATACATAGCTTAATTAATTACATGCTACCACATGTATGATTATTTTACACAACTCACTACCTATATCTGCTACATATAACATAGAAGGAAGGGAATAAGATTGGGCTGCATATAAGTAGCTTAGAAATTTCACTCAGGAGGAAGTCCCAAAAAGACTTGAGACAGTAGACTGGCTACTCTCCTCCCTTTTCTTCTGAGCAGGGATGACTTCTTGGTAAGTTTCTAATTATTATTACCTAGGTTAACACAAAGATACTGTTCTTGTTAGAGTTCTATCTCAGGTAATGCATTTGTCATCACCAATTCCAAATCTGTATTTCTGTTGCTTCAATAAACTGCACTATTTGCGAATCTATGCTCCCAAGGTTCTTGTATAATGTGACCAGACCTATAGCATCAGATTGGTTCATCACACTATTCATGAATCTGTGATTGCACAAGTTCTCACTGAACATGATGTGACCTATAGCGATGAATTGGTAAACCACATTATTTGTGAATCTGTGGTCATGGAACTTCCTATTGAATGTGGCTAGACTTAGTAGTGCCAAATTAGCTCTAATCAGAAATTAAGCCCAGTTGCACCCAACCTTTCTGAACTTTGAGGACCAGCTGGAAAGCAAGAGTGCTTATTTTCTGCCAAATTTCTTAATTTTAATGCAACAAAGGGCAATAAAGTATTATGGAGGAGTGACACATTTGATGGATGAGTGGGTTCTGAAAAAATCTATTCTCAATTGCTTTTTAGTGTTTGGCTCTAATCTAGTAATTTTTATTTGAACAGGCCACATGTTAGCACGATTTTGATTGCAAGAAGTGACTGACTGTTCTTAAAGGGGGTACTATCAATTTGCTATCTTCAGCTTTATCCCTCCTTTCTTTGATAGGGACTGTTATGTCAGGTGCTCTTTTAAAATGGAAAGGGAAAAAAAAGTAATTAAAAATACTTTGTTTAGTAAATTACTCCCTGACTTGTTTCAGCCAGCTCTCATCAAGTTCAACCCAGTATATCTTGCAGGTTATTCTGAAAAGAAGAAACTTAATTGCCCCTCAGGTTTAGCCCAAGTCAGTTTGATCCTGTGGGTTGTATCCTTTCCCTCTTCTATACCAGTGTTCATCCAAAGCAGTGCTATATAACCAGATGGAGTCACGTGAGCTACAAGCAAGTAGGGAATAAATCTCCATTCACTGTTTCTTTAAGTAAACTTCACAGAGGTTCATGAGATTTCCCTAGTGAAAGGATTTGTTATCAGGAACAAAATGTCATTGTTTACCTTTGAGACAGGTGTGGGCTAAAGGGCTGGCTGATACCTGGAGTACCTGGAGTTACAATCACTGCATGTATACCCAGTTATACAAATAGAAGGAGTCCTTCAAATAACAACCATTTCCTCATTAGTTTCCTTAGTTATGGTTTGTGAATGTCCATTTATCAGCACCCAGTGAAGAGAACTGTGTTGTTTGTGTTCAGTTTTCATAGAGACCAGACTGTAACCCAAATTATAAGGCATACCTAGAAGACAGAACAGTTTCCCACTTCCAGAACCCACTCTTCTCCACTCCGAAAGAGTGATAGCAGCTCTCCATCCCACAGAAGATACTCTGGAGTCCCCACTGGGCTTCACTTTTTGTATCAGGGCCAGGAAAGTAAAATGTGCCAAGGTCAGGAGAGAGCATGAACTCTCAATTCTTCAAAACTGTGTGAACAGGAATAATAAAAAGGCAATCTCATATGTGGCTCTGACATAATCTGATGTCTTGGCAATATTTCTTTTATCACTGCAAAATTTGCAGATAACCCACAAAAGTCTAATGCTGACCATTTCCTGAATAAATGACTCCATGGATATATCCATGTCCCAGTCATGAATATAACCCTGTCCATACAGGGTCACTGTACATTAATCCATTAAACACAGAAACAGAAGTAGAATGCATTCAGTGATTCTCAAAATCCATATACTGTTCAAAAGTTTCAATGCTGAAATATACTAAAAATTCAAAACTGCCTGCACTGTAAAACAGGAAACTTACATTGCAACTAATAAAATTACTTGAAGCACATGATCTCCACTATTTCCATTCTTAATAATAACTGAAGAGGAATTCTTCTTTACACTCCTTAGGAAATATAAGTGTATTTAGAAAACAATCCTGGTTGTTCATCAGATGAAAACACACTGCTGTGGAATTAGTTTTCGATGGGTTTAAAAGAAACAATATGTATACAGCAGCTATTTGCTGAAATTGGTCTCTGCTGAGCACATTTATTTTCATCATATAGTGATTCCATAGCTACTATAAGAGGTGTGTACATCTTACTTCTGAATGATGCTCCTAAAGAAGGTCTCAAGGAAATAAAGCTCCTTCACAATATATAGAGCTAAACTCCTGATTCCTGTTCTGGTAGAGTCTGCAGTACAATGACAGCATGCAATTAAATTTCAATATATAATTAAAAATTAAAAGACAAATGGTGTCCTCACCTTTTCAGAGCAACAGGGAAATTGGCAGTATAGGATGAGAAAAGAAGAAGTACAAAATCTTATTTATACTCTGAAATGTCAAAAATATTTTTGAGGTTTTTATTAGATAATATTTTTGTGTTGCTCAGTTTACTTGGTTTTGCCAAAGTACAGAAATGTTAATAGGGCCACCATAAAGAACATTAAGCTTAAGACATACTACGCCCATTTAAAATTATTTTTCTTGATTTTGATCTCTTACCCTTCAGTAGGAAGTACACTTTCCTCATCCTACTTAAAGAACTTTGAACTTGTAGAATTAAATTGGTTTGTATAGTTGTTCTGTTGCATGTCAAAATAGAAATAATTTGAAAATGTTAAATTTCAAACAGTGGTAGTTTCTCTTTTATCAAAATTATATGACAAAAATTCCCTTTTCAACTTGGTATTTATTTTTGAAAAGCTAAAGATTTGGAAAATGTGGAATAGTATTTATTGCACCCAAGAAAATGTGAGTTAAAGAATTGGATATATTTAGTAATTAATATGTACCAGAGACTAAACAGGGACACTTGTTAATGGTATTGCATGGGCTGGAAGAACTTTCTTTATCTTCAGGGCCACAGATTTGCATCTTGAGTAGCAAGAAGAAATACTAAGTCCATTCTCCTCATCTTTTAATATAGTTAGCAAACTCCTTATATTGCAGCAAGCACTGAAACCTAGTTAGAGAGACTGAAAGGCAAGGTAGAATGATAAGCCATGTGTTTTACTACATTTATCACTCCTGAGAAGGAAATCCTTGTTCTTGTACTGGGGCTCAATGCAAGGGAGGCCGTACCATGTGAGCGATTGACCTCTCCTTTGTTATAATTCCGGCTTTTAGCACTTAGACCAGCGCATACATTTTTTAAAATTTTTTTTCTTTTTTTTTAACCATCTGATTAGTTTTCCGGAACCTAAGAAAATTTTGTATCCAATGCTATGAATCAAGTGGTGAATTTTAAATTACTGTGACTATGGTGGTTCCTATGAACAAATGCACGAAGAAATATTGTAGTGTTGTCAGGGGTATAATTTGTAATCTACCCACAATCTGACTATAAGGTGTAACTGTGAGAAAATGCTTTGTCCAGGTCCAGTTTTGTCAGTTCAAGCCTTATTGCATTTGTTTCATGTTTACTGCAACTAAAAGAGCATTACCACAAAATGTGGAATAAACAGCCTTATAGCTACATCCATTTAGCAAATGTTGCATGTGGGCCTTAGGACTTAAGTCACTTGACTAGGTAGCACTCACATATTGAACATGATGAAAAAGCTTAAACACAACTTAATGATGGCATAGGACTTTATCAGACTTCTCTAAGAGAGTTAAAGTTTTCCTCCCAAAGAATTTGTCACAGTTTTTCCATGGATAAAAATATTCCTTACTGCTAGTTCACAGATTTTAATGCAGAAAAAAGCACCGACTAGGAAAAATTACTTTAATTTCAAATATCTGCCTAAGCCATTTTGCACCACCTAAGTTTGCAAATCCAGCTTCCAGTACAGGATAACTAAACTATTATTCTTCCTGCAGAAAAGAAGTTCCGTGTACTTTAACACAGGTTTTCCTGCCACATCCCACGTGGAGTTCTTGTAAGCAGAATTGCGTCTTTGCAAGAATCCTGCATGTAGTGAATCAAGCAGAAATAAACAAAGTAAGATCATAAATCCAAACCACTGCCTATAAAAGAACTAAATAAAGTGTGACTTCTGTAATGTAAAAGAAAAAAGTAAAGACTTCAATGAAAAATAGTTAGGAACATGCAAAATTCTTGTTTTGCAAGGGAGCTACATATAAATTGGCATATAAATCATTGTATTATACATAGTATCATAAATTCTCTTAATGTGCTTACCAGCAACAACGTATCCCTAAGGTCACTAATGACTAATTGTCAGTAGGGAGTGTTTTAAAAACTTGCTGAGACAGGGTCACTCGATAGCACTTGTAAAACACCAGATCATAAACTGTGTGTCATGCTGTTACATTCTTCTACCAGTAGAACCTGACTTAATACCGTAATTAAAATTTTTAAGCAGAGAGAACTTAGTTTCAATTCAACTAACAACCTCACTGAATTTATCTTTCTGAAAGCTAAGAAGAGTACTTGCTACACAGTGAACCTAAACATGTGCAGATACAAGATTTACTCAGGGGCATTCTGAACTGATTATCAGTTTAACACTTTATTTTTGTGACTCTCTGTGCCCGCATGTGTGCGTGTGTGTGTGTGTGTGTGTGTGAGAGAGAGAGAGAGAGAGAGAGAGTATGCAGCTGTCAAAGCATGGTGACCTTGTAACTTGGTCCCAAAATAAATTGTAATAAGTTGCAGTGCTAGGCACAACTGTCTTGGTCTTCAGCTACAGTCATTCCAAGACAGGGAATATGTGAGGTTACGTATAAAACAGCCTCAGGATTGGAGCCTTTCTTAACAGTCCTTTAGCACTGATAAATATCTGTACTAAGTTATGATGCAACTGTAAAAAAAAAGAACAAATCATGAGACTGAAAGAGGGTTAGAAAATCTTAGGTGAAAAAGAGAGGGTTTTTTTCACTTATTCTCTAAAGTAGTTAGCACACATTGTTTCTGTTCACTTTGGATTCTAAATTTTGAATGTAAACAAACACAGGCTAGTTCTGAACTATTAGGGCTGAAATAGCCAGTTGCCTTTCTTGACAAAAGAATGGATGCGATGTTTTGCAACCCCTGGCTCCTCTGAGGTATTTTATAAGGGTTTTTCTACACCAGTCAAAACTCAGCACACTTACTGTGCATACAAAACTGCCTAAATATTTCTCATGAGGAATTTCACTTATGAGGAATCTTCAGCAATACGTGTAAAATATTTAAAAGCTAGCTTTTCCACTTGCTAGATAATGGTACAGGTTATATAACCTAGCATAAAAGATTTTTCATAAAAGAAGGAAACAACAAGGAACTTTGAATACAAACCAGCCCATATTTAAAGATCATCAAAGCTGTGTCAGAAGTTATAAAAAGTAGGAAAATAGAATGACAATGACATTCTGATCTTAATTCACATAATTTAAAAGGGGCAAGTTATAGCACACTTTCTCTTAAACTCCTGGGTCTCATGGATCTTGTCAGAATGCTGAAAAACTGTACAAAAATATAGTGATTAGTTACATAAAGAGTTAAGTATTTGGATATATATGTCTTGCTAAAGCTGTGCAAACCAAGCTTTGCCTTACTTTTAGCTTCATAAATTCACCAAAGACCAGTGCGCAAGAAAGAGCAAACATCGGTGAAGTTTTGATAAGCATTGCTGGTAAACTGCCTGGCATGAGAAGACTATTGCTTTGACCAAAAAGCTGTACACTTCTGCCTTCTAAGATGTTGAATACCGTTATGTTTGGAGCTCTGTACCTAATGTCAAACTCATGTAGGGCGGCAGGGAACAATGAATCCTGCTGTTATTTTCAGAATTCAATTTCTTCAGATATACTGTTTATTTTATAACTGGACTTATCCTTCTCCACTTTGTGGATTTGACGGTAATATCCACTGTGCACACCCATCAGGTTTCCAGATATGCTTGCAGCTCTGCAGAGTGAATTGTTCTGTTCTGTTCCTGCACAGCTTTCACACTCTTGGTGACAGCCACTAAGCATTTGTAGATTTGGCAGCCATACTTTTAAATGTCAAGACTTGGTCTTGGCATATGGTGAATGTCCTCTATTTCAGAGGAGTTGGAAGTGCTCCTCTGTACAGTGAATGGCACGCATGATTGATTTTTTTAAAAGCATTTTTGGTGCTGTAAGATTTAGACACATGAGAAGCAGTGTTTTCATGATTAGGCAGGTGTTTTATCATGAAATCTTTAAACAATATTTAGAAATGGAAATCTGATTATGACCTTGGTAAATATGAAAATTCCAGCAGAAACTAAACATGCAAGTAGGCTGGAGGCTGAGTATTGCAATATGTAACATGCAGATAGTTTTGGTGCTATATAAACAGAAGGTGAGAAGGATGGACATATTTTGGCCTGTTTCGCACTTGCCATTTTAGGCAAAATCTTTCTTCAACAGGGTTAAGAATCTGTTGTGATAAACTGCTCCAGATGCCAGTGGTCATAGCACTCACCATGGGAGGAGTAGATTTTGGTTACGAACTCCAGAAAAACGTGGAATTTCCACTGTGTGCCTTTTGCAGTTGAGTCTTAGGCAGTGGCAGAAGATGGATGTAATTTCAACCTTCATCATCACCACCACCACCACGACTGTTTCACTAGTTCACTACTTGAAGGTTACCTAAGCAAGGCAAAACCTCAACGGTAAAACCTGGGTGGCATGTCCCAACAAGGCCTCAAGCTGTTCAGTAGCTGCAGAGCTTAGCCAGAGATCTGTAGGCAGTAAAGAGAACTTACAACCAAACCAGTAAGTACACATAATTTAGCTACCATTGTTAGGGCATTAATTGCTGAGTGCATGTTTTGAGACTATAGATTTGGTATACAGGCATCAAAATGACATGACTAAACCACATCTATTTTGCATGCAGGTTTAAACTGCAGCTCATCAGGAATACAAACTGCTTGAAGGCAAATCTTAGCATGACAGACACAGAGAAGAAAAAAAAACCAAAAACCAATCTATCTATGCGCCTATCCCTCATGTGTGCGTCACCGCACAGTATTGTCTAGAACGGGGCTCTGCAGAAAAATTGTTCTGGGGTCTTTTTAGGACACAGCAACACTATGTACAGAATCTGTTTGGTTTCAGGGGGTGTGTGTGGAATCAGGTGCTCAGGCTCCAGCTCCTCAGCGACAGCTCTGAAGAAAGCATGCGACACTCAGGCCTGGGAAGGCACTTTCTGAAGCCTGCTCCCCAGCATGCAAAACGTAGCAGCATCGGCTGCTGTAGCTTTAGCCGCTTGAGAGACGAAGCTGTAGTTCAGTTCCTGTCCTTTCCTCTCCATAGGTTGCTTCCAGGTGTGTTTACTGTATGTTCCAAAACATGCAGGACTCAGAGGGCCCAGCCGCCCTGTGAAGCCGGGACAAAACGCCCCGTCGAACACAAATGTGGCGTTACAGTGGAGCATTTAATGACCACGTCTTGAAGCGTTCCTCCTGCGACTGGAGAACACCCTGTCCCTGTCACCGCTTCTTCGAGTAAAGGCGGAGCTCCTTGAGTAAACC
>VZRL01004333.1:0-218038 GCA_013397895.1 Origma solitaria | reverse complement strand
CGGCGGGCGGGAGGTGGTGGCCGGGCGAGAGGGGGCGATTAAAAGACCTGCTGTTCCTTGGTTGCAGGCTCCTCACCAGCCAGCTCAGCCCTTTAAATTCACCATTTCAGAGTCCTGCGATCGGATTAAGGAGGAGTTTCAGTTTTTGCAGGCTCAGTACCACAGGTAAAACTGCCTACTTTCCCCGAGCCCCGCGCGGTCTGTCCTCTCGCCGCTTTCAGTGGTGCGCCCGGAGGGGCGGCGGGGCGGGGGGGCGGGACCCCCCGGCGGAACCCGGGAGCGGGGCGGATCCACCCCGGCCAGGCGATCCTCGCCGACTCCTCCACATGCCGCTCCGCTGCCGACCCTCGGGGCGAGGGGCGCCCATGGGCGCCGAGCCGAGCGGTGCGAGCGGATTTTCTTGTTTTCCCCGCGTTCCGTTTTGTGGTTGTTTTTTTTTTTCCCCCCCTTCTTTTCTTTCGTTTCTTTTGGTCTTTTTGTTTACTTTTAGGTGCGGAGTGGGGGAGGGTGGGTGTTGATAGAAAAATATGTGTCTGGCTGGGCGCGTCCTCTGCTTTTCTTCGAAATGCCGCTCAGGACAGGCATCTTGTCTTGGCTCGGCCCCCTCGCGCCTTTCATTGACATGTCAAGTGCTGATAACCTGGAAGTGAGGCGGCGAGCTATTTCATTATCCTTAGGTGGAACAGCGCTGTGTCCTCAAAGTGACAAGTGACTTCTGGCAGGATTGTTTAGCGGGCTTCTGAACACAAACAAAATAAACACTGGAGCTGTTAGTATTTACCACGGTATTCATTAAATTACGTGCAGTATTTTGCTTGCAGTTCTATTGTCAGTAATAGCAAAGAGCAAAAATTAAAATCCACAAGTGTTGCTCCTTGAAGCAGTAATACGCATTTGATTCTTCTGTGGGTCGAGTAAAAGAAAGACATGTTTCTAAAACTCTTAAATAAAAACTCTGAAACCCAAATTACATTTTTGTTAGTAGCTTCTCAAGCTTAACTGTTAAAGATATGAACCCCCGTGTGCTTTTTCTGTGAACCAATGTCAGTGTTTAGTTGTTTTGTCAGAAAAATAATTTTCTGTGTACACCACATGTATGTATGCAGTTTTGGGAAATGAGGATGTTGCACAGTATCTCTGGAAAATGGAAAAGTGCAAACCCCCAGCCTGTTCTCCGAAACAAGAGCTGGGATACCCATTTATATTTGTGTGGTAGAGAGATGTTTAAAAGGGGAGCAGCCTGTGCTCAGGTGTTATGAAGTACCCATGCTTTTTCCTTTTTGTCTCTTGAACAGTTTAAAGCTAGAATGTGAAAAACTGGCCAGTGAGAAGACAGAGATGCAGCGACATTATGTCATGGTAAGCAAGGTGCATAACAAATTCAAAATGTCTATTAGCTTGGTATACTGAGACTGACATACATTTGGATTGCTGGAGGCGAACAGGAAGATTGTAGTAGTGCTGCTGTTGTTGAGGTTGCATGAGTGCTTCCATTATAAATCCTTAGTTTCCAGGGTCCTTTAACTTGTTTGCAGCAGTCAGTATCTGTGTGAAACTGGCTTTTTAACCTTTTAAGCAATTGAGGATATTTCTTCCAAATGCTGGTAAATCACTTGTCAGCCCTTTCAAGCTGTGTGCAACTTCTGTAGTGTATGTGGGGATGATGTTTTCACTTTTGCTGATTGTCCCAATGGTCATATCTCTGTAAAATCATTCGGGATAATATTTTTCTCTATGATGGGAGTAAGACAAAATTGTACACAAGCTCATGCAAATCCAAAGCCTACTTCCTAGAACTGTTGCACTTACACAGCTGAATCATTGTTTCATTAAATTGAGAAGGTCAGGGATCTCAGCTGTAAAAGGGATTTCCTCAGTTGTTGTGGTCTGCCTGGTTAAATAGTGTGCATAGGAAGACATCTCTAAATACATAATTGTGTGATGGATCATGATAACTCTAGAGGAGCTCGTGCTATCTCTTCTCTTGTACATCTCTGAAGGATTATCCGTTTTCCATATGTACATGACAAATAATACTCTTGTATACACAAAAAGAGTAAATAACCTTGAAAAAATCTTAAGCAAGAGCACCAGCAAATGTTAAGGCTCACAGTTGTCATTTTAATGCCTGATATGCCTAAGTCTTGGAGATTGTTTGGTATTAACATTACACACTGAGCAGAGTTCCCCGCAGTACTCGGGCACAGCAGGATGTACTTAGATTGTTGTTATCTACTCTGGCCTTGAATTTCCATGCTCTTTCCTTTTTTTTTTTATCTCTGCAATTTAATTGCAGGATTTTTTTTTGTGTGTGTTATTTTTTAAATTTAAAATACTGAATAATCTGTTTGTTAGACACTGCTGATTTATGTGTTTATGTGCTTAAAGTATTTTGGGTGGTTTTTTGGCATGTTTTATGTGTGCTAGTGAATAAAATCTTTGTAATTTTGTGCTTCTAGTCCTTGACTCTGGTTGTGATTACTTTTCATTATTTTTTTGTTGTCTGTTTTTGCCTTGTTTTACAGCTGTTCTTTGTAAATGTGACATGAAACAATGTAGATAAAGCAAGAAAAAGTTTATTCTGAAATGTGTTCTTTGCAATTTCAGGAGCTCTTCAAGGCAAATAAATGTTTTTAGGTCCATATGTCTTTGTACAGATGATGTTTCAGTGAAAGTGAATTTCAGAATAGTTTTCACAATTGCAAGGTCTAATGGAGTAATTTTCTTTTTTCTTAGTATTATGAGATGTCCTATGGGCTGAATATAGAGATGCATAAACAGGTAGGTAGATAATTTGTTTCATTGTAAGAATGGTCTGTATAATTTCTCCCATCAATCTTAAAACAGATGTGTATTCTGTGTGACTTGCTTTAATTGCATGCTTGAGTGCGTCAGAATTTTTTTTCTTCACCTGGCCCTGAATCTTCCATCTCATGTTTGGTATACAGGCTCTGTGTAGGTTACAGTCTTGACTGCCAGTTGTGCATTATTTGGTTGACTTTCCCTATGCAATTTTTGCACATGCAGGCACTCCTATACCTCACAGGGTGGGTGTCAGTGAGTAGGGATGAGTTTGTGGGTTGTTTCTTCTTTTCTGTCTGGTCTCAAAGCTTTGGGGTTTACATTTTGGGATGATAACTGCATCATGAATGTGTGTTAGGAAAAGGAGTTTGTGTGGAAAAACCTATTTTTTTTTTGGTTAACCTGGGCTGATGTAAGCTGGAGCTACAATTCAGTTGATGCACAGCCATGTTGATGTTTCCCTGAGGCTGCTTATACTTGGACTTCTGTCCAGAGCCAGTGTGTTAGCATCTTGAACCCAAAAGAGTAAATAAATGAGCTTTCTGTGAGGGTGTAAGCATAGAATGATAAAATGGTTTGGGTTGGAGCAGACCTTAAATATGTTCTGCATCCATTCCACCCTGCCTTGGGAAGGGACACCTTCCATTAGATTAGGTTACTCAAAGCCCTATCCAGCCTGGCGTTGAACGCAGCCAGGGATGGGGCATCCTCAACCTCCCTGTTCCAGTGCCTCACCATCCTCATAATAAAGAATTTCTCATAGCATCTAAACTAAACCAGCCATCTTTTCAGTTTAAATCCATTTTCCTTCGTCCTGTGACTACATGCTCTTGTTAAAGGCCCTTTACAGCTCTCTTGTAGGCCCCCATCTAGGCGTACTGGAAGGCTGCTCTCCGTTCTGTGCCTTGAACTCCAGCACTTAGGCCAAGATTAGCCAGAAATTAGTCAGATAGAGCATGGTAGTGTAAATTAGAATTTTTTATTTGATAATGTGTGTTTTTTAACCTTCTCTAGAGGAGAATGAATTAAACATCTGACCTCTTTTCCAGTGAGGGAACTTTTTATGTACTGGAGTTTAATACTGACAACTCCTTTTAGCAAACGGTTGAGCAATTCGCCAGCATTGCTGGGGAGTGTAAACTGCAGAAATAAAGAAATGATTGGATGGGAGAAGAAAGATCACCTGAAAATTGGTTTGTACGCGTTTCTGCTCAAAGTTAGGGATTTGGAACTTCTCTGGGTTTGGAAATAGGATTTCTTTATCTTGTTGACAGCAGACATAGAAGTCAAAAGTTTTTTCATGTTATTTATTATATTTTGTATTCCGTTAGCATCTCAACGCCACAGAACTGATTAGGGCCAGTTTTTCTAGATGGCACACGTATGAAGGCTGTGGGATTTCCTGCCTCAAAACATTTTGCATCCGCAGCTCCAAACTTAAGGAACCTTATACATACAAGTTATTTTATAGACATATGTAGATCTTTTGAATTCTTCTATGAGTCCTTGTCACAGGTCCCATAAGACTCAACAAATGGATATAGCAAATGGTTGACAGGAAAAGGCTGTGATTGCAGCGGATCAGATTGTATGTATACGTTGTCTCTCTGGACCTGATCCTATGTGTGAGTGCTGGTGGAAAGACTGGCCACTGACTCTAAGAGGTGGTGGATCTCTTCTCAAATGAATATCCAGATTGTTTCAGGTCCCATTAGAGTAAAGCAAAACAAAACAAAAAAGAAAAAAAACAAACAAAAAAACCACCAAAAAACCCCAACAAAACCAAACAAGCCCTCAGTCAGTAAAGCTGTAGATATGGAAACAATTCACAAAGACGAGAGTCTTTACAGGCCACCTACGTAGCAAATTCTTACAGGCATTTGAAAGCAAGCATTGCAGTCAAACTTGTTTGTATTTCTAGATACCCTGTTTTTACAGCAGTTATTTAGACTTACACTGACTGCACAAAATTCTGTGCAACAGAATCAGCTTGCAAGTGCCATGTGTAATGAAATTGTATTAAGCAAGGGAAAAAAAAACACAGCAAAAGCCCTTAACTTTTAATTTTTAAATTATTTTACTTCAGAAATTTTCTGCATTTATGTTGATGGAGTCGTTAGCGATACTCTGCAGAAATTAAATACTTAGTGACAACCAAGTGTGGGGATTACAAAGGACTGGGTTTTAATTAAACACCTTTTCCCATCACCATTCAGTCTATTCAAATTAGTAGTTTAAGGTATTGTACTCTCATGCAAAACACTTAAATATTTTGTCAGACGGTGAATCAAATTAGTTGCGGCTAAGAAACTTGTTCGCTCTAATTCTTAAATCTGATATCAATTTCCTGTCTTTCATATCTCCCTTTCTGTTGACACAGTGTTGTATTTTTCCTTTCTCTTCTTGCCTCAGCAAATGTAAAATATTTCCATTTTCCATTATGATTACAGTATTAGGGACCAGTTTGTTATTTGTATAGATGGCATTGATTGCTTCATTTGATGTGTGCAAAGCTTTTTTAGTCTACCACCTTAAATTCCCTTTTTCTCCTCTCCCATCTTTGAATTTCACTCCGCTGAAATTGAGCGATTCACCCTTTTTTATTTTCCTTCTCCCCTGCCCCCCCCGCCCAGCTTTCTAAATTCAATCGTATAAAAAATCCTGAGGGCAGTTTATCACATTATGAAATACAGACAGCCCTGCAAACCACCTACTTATTATATTTTCTTTCTTTTTTTCACTTTAGCACAGAGGCATATCTGTCTTTATTTGTTTTTCTGGGCAGACAGCCTTGGTTCCTCTCAGGTTCTTTTCCAGATGTACTCACTGGATGCCCTTGTAATGGAAAGCAGGCAATAATGCAGTGAAGTTGCCCTTCGGCATAATTGGGCCTAGTTCTCAAGATCAGGTTAGGCTTATTCACTTATTAGATTTGCGTCTCAAAGGGTTCAAGAGCAGGACTCCCTGGAGTCCTTGGAAGAACTCTAGTAATTGGTGGCCCTGATATTTGAAACCTTTGTGTATTTTTCTGTTAAAGCTTCTGTTCTTCTTGGCTGCTTCCAGCCACAGAGTATTTATTTTTAGAGAAATTTTTCACTGGAACAGAAAATGATGTGTGATGGAGTCATGACTCTGTGACTTAGCAAATTGATAAAAGGATAAACGTGAAGAAAGCAGCGATAGTGAGTGTGCTTGTGTGTCTGGGGGCAGAGAGTGGGGAAGAGCATCTCTTTTCCCACCCCTTCTGTGATGCTCATCATCAGTCATCCTGTGTTGATTTTGATAGAAGACTATTAAAGTGAAACCTATGGGGAATTTGTCATTCTGAAAGGAAAGCTAATGTAATTAGTACCAATTAAAGTACATTTAGTAAATTGGATTTAATCTTAATTAAGCCTGCATAATGTTGCCAATTTTTAACAATTATGTTTGAGAACATAATTAATTTAAATTTTGGTAACTGAGTAAATAGCATTAGACTGGTAGAAATAGTCATTTGTATTTTTTTAAAAGACAAGTGTAGGGTATGTTTTCACATGTGATGTTACAGCCTAAAATACTAAGCTGATTTTTGATATTCTGTGTTGTGATCAATACAGCTTCAAAAGTGACAGATTTGGGTAAGAAATGCATTCAGTTAGGAATTTTGGATCACAGTATGGGCAGATATATGCCTACAGTTTTAAATTTTAATATTAGCATAATGCTTGAGTGTGGTCTAAAGATGTCCATTTCTTACTAAGTTGCTTTTTTGGCACTTTAAAGAGGTTCAGCTGATAGTTTATGAATGAACAGTTGATTCTCTGGTCTGTGTTTCTAACATGCTGTTGGTACGTGGAGGTGGTCATTTGGTTTAATTTCTGAAAATAGACTGTTTTAATGTTACGGTAAACAGTTTATTTAAATTGCTGTAATCAAACACGCTTGCTAAGTGTTTAATTCAGAATTGTAATTATTGCTTAAATAAGTGTCCGTATTTGGCTATAGACGAGATATTTGTGAATGGGACTGATGGAAAGTATAAATAAGATACAGCATTCATTTTTTATTTTATGTTTCTTTAGAGATGTCAATACATAAATTCTTTTTCACACTTTTTGCCTAGACTGTCATCTTTGAAGTAATTCACGTGCTAGAATGTTGAATTTCAGCATTTTTTGAAAGAAAATGCGGGTCTTTTAAGAAGTTGGATATTAAAAAATAAATGAAATGGCTTTTTAAGATCACAGGAAAAAAAAAATCAGTCCAATCCATGTAAATTTTATTACAAGACTTGGGCAGCAACCATTTGAGTGCTGCTAAAATATTAATTGGATAGAAATGAAAGGGCTCTGCTAGCTGATAGGATATCATAATCATAGCTGCAGTAGTCGATGGTAAATGATGATAAATGGCATTAGGAACCTTTTAGCAAACTGTAATAACTACGAGGAGGGAAGCAGTATGGATTTGCATTATATCTGATACCCTCTAGTACCAAGTGGATTGCCAATACTGCTTGTTTAGCATTTTCTAAGGGCAATAGGATATTGATTTCTGTCTTACAAGGAATAGCTCTATTTTCACCATTGAAAAGTATTGCAGGTTGTTAAGAAGAAATTGACTTGAAGAGGCCTGACTGCTGCCCATCATGGAGCAAATAAAGCAAAACTGCCGAAGCATGGTGGAGCAGCGAGATGGGGCCCTCAGCAATTTGTTGCTATTAATTTACCATGCTCGACAGCAAATCAATCGGCATCTACTTCATCTGCTGGAGAAAATGCTGTCCAGGGCAGATAAAAGGCCCTGTGTGGTACAGGGAATAGACTGGATTGGCCAAATGGAGGCTGCAGTTAATGTGTAAATAAGTGAAATCAAGGCCACTGTTGCCGAGAAAGCTGTTTTTAATTAGGTTGGGGCTTTATAGTGAGCTATTTAAGAAAGTAGTATGGAGTGTAAGGGGAGATTTATTGCTGACTGAGTTAATATATGGGCTCTATGACATCCCAGCCTTTAGTCTGCGTGCTTCTTAAGCCTTAGTAAATAATTTTGGTAGGGCGGTAAAGTTGGGAATCAATTTGTTTAATTTAGGGCAGAGTTTTGACTGTTTTTTATCTTCATGGCAATAAAATGTGTATTTCATATATCATATATAAATGTTTTTTATATGCTCTACCTATGTAACAGCAAAACACACTCTTCTTTTTCCTCTTTATTTTTTGGCACTGATCTGGGCTTGGCATAAATGTGTGCGCATGCATGTGTGGACTTTTTTTTTTGGACACATTCAGTGGTTGAGTATATATTGTCTTGCATTTGAAAAATAGCTGGAGAGCCAACTGAAATTATACTGGCTGAATTTATTCTCCATTGTAAACAGTAGGAAAGATTTAATAGAGATACAGGCAGTGGGTAGTCAGAACAGAACTGAAAAACTTCAAAATGAGAGAGATTAGAAGTGAAATTTTGAAGACTGCAGCTCACACAAGACTGTTAAGGAGGAAGAGAAAAACAAGTGGCGTTTCGATTAAAGTCACAAAATGTAAAAAATAGGCTGTCAAATCAGTTTGACAACTGAGGCTTGTTTGTCCCAGTTTTAGGTTATTTAGCCTCTGAAGCCAGCAGAAAAGCTTAGAAGCTTATGAAAAGTTAGAAAATCTATTATTCTGGAGTTAAATCAGAAACCTTTTACTTGGTAATAACTGCTAAGTTCTGTAACAAGATTCTGTGCTTTCTTTTCCTCACAACTGTTAGGCAGCTGTTCTGTGGAGAGGTCCTGGTAATTACTGGAAAGTTTGTTGTTGCCGCTACTCCATGAGTTACTGTTGAAATAACCTTTCCCCTTGCAACTGCAGAATAACATGCACGACGACAAGAACTTCCATATCATCCAGGTTTTGCTGTTCATCAGCAAAGGAAAGTGTCGTTTTCTCCCACTTGTTTAGGCAAATTCAGACAGATGCTTAAGACACAGGAAGTAGCACAAAACATGCTGAGCAAATGTTTAAATTAAGACATATGCTCTGTTTTTACTGGCAAAAGGCTGTGCTCTACAGTGCTTAAACATGAAGGCATTTTTCTATCTTTGAAAGATGCTAATTGCTGTGATGCTGCCTCACTGACTGTATTAGTTTATGGGCTGACTTGCAATTACAGAGGGCCAGTGGTGACCCTGTCATTATGGTCACCTTTCAGTTTCCCTTATAAAATATTCTTGTTTTTTGCTTTTTTTTCAAATTAAATTTTTAAATGAAAGAAACTTGCAATGAAGGAGAGTGTTCCATTGGGAAACCTCAGCCACTTTTGGGCAGCAGTAGAGGAGGGGGAAGGCAGAGGGAGAGAGAAAAGTGATGTGTACCTTTGCGGTGAGAAGTTCCTCTCCTGCACAGCACCACTGCTGGCTCTTCGGGTTGTTGAGCATGGCTGGAAATACAACTCAGGCATAAGGCTCCTTCTGAGCAATCAGGACTTACTACAGACCAAGAGAGAGAAGCTGCGTCACCATTTTGTATATAGCTTTAGCACCATTTTGTGTGGTGAGATTTGCCTGCCTTTTAGGGGCAAAAAAGAAGTGCTGAGGTCATTCAGCACAGGAAAAAAACATTAATTAGCAGGTAGGTTTCAAAGTGAAGTATTGCTTTGCTGGGATGCCCAGGCTTTACAGCATTTGTGTAAACTTGATCCTGCCCCATTGTGTATGTGCATCGTGGTGCAGTTTTTAGTTATACGCTTGCTGATCTCATTACCAGTTTTCCTAGAGGACCTCTTTCAGTGCGTAAAATAGACATTAGGAAAGTAGAATTAAGTCTGCAGAACTGATTGTAAAGCTGGTTTTAAAGTGTTTGGCTGCTTTTCTTAGTAAGTGAAATAACTTTAAATATAAGGATTCAGGCATGTGAAATAACTGCTATTGTAAGCTCCTTAAGATTCTGATTTTGATTTATGTTACAAAAGGTGAAGGGTGTGCTCACACTGGTCAATCATAGTGAACACCATAGACTTGGTGCATTAAAATTGGTGAATGAATTTTAACATCAAGGCTGTCAGACGTAGAGCATTCAGAGTTACCAATTTTGTCTTATTTTTTCTTTCTTTTATGGAATATTGTAACGTATTGTTGATGGACGTAAGAGGGAATTGGGTTTCTTGAAAACGTAGGTCAGTTTGTGAACATGCAATTATACAGTGCAATTATAATTGTTAAAAAAGTCACCTTTGTGGTCTGCAGGTTGTGTACATCTTGCCACTGACTTTCAGAAAACCTGTTTAGCCACAAGGTGCAGTGGGAGAAGAACAAAGATGATAATGTGAAACATGGGCTACATAAACTGATACTTGGGTTAACTAGCAGGTGAAAAAACTATGTCTTGAAGCCAAACCTATCTATAGTCAAGAAATGCTGTTCTGTGTCAGAAACTGAATGTTTGAGTTAAAAATTAATCTTCATTTTAAAATGCAAAAATATGAAATGGTTTTAAAAATACCTATTTGTCTTTCTGCTTGACTGTATTTTTATAGATTTGTCTTGGTCCAAGATGATACTTTTACAGTTCCACTGTTACCTTGTGAAAGATGTCTCAGCCTTTAGCAGGGGGAGTGGAGCTAGATGAACTTTTAAGGTCTCATCTAACCCAAACTGTTCTGTGATTTTACTTCAAGTACTTCGTCTCTGAATTTTTTCCCTTGATAATGTTTGTCTTAGTCATGGCACAAACTCTGTAGTTTGGTGTAGCAGAAATGGTTTTGGCATAATGTCAAAGGCATAATTTTTTCCTTTTTTAAATAACAGCTTTTAAATGTAACTGTAATATTCACAAATAATAAATAAAACTCTAAACAGTGATTTCTTACCTGTATGGATAGGATTTAGACATAAAAATCTCTTTCTTAGCCCAGGACAGGTACATAATGCTGTGGTATTGAACACTGTGGTGTTATGGCTAAGACACTTAAATGTGCAAATGTCAGGCAAGTCAGAGTTATAGTCCCCACAGTAAACTTGAATAGGTCTCTTTATGGTTATGTAGTTGTATGGTATGCTATATTGCCAACTTCAAATGTTAAATCATACCAGTCACTGGAATATCATAAGATTGGCTGAAAATTAATAATGAGATAAACATAATAAGTTCAGAATTCTTTTGACTTCCACTCTAATTTTAAGGTGACAAAATGTTCTTGTCTCATGCTTCTTAGATTTTTTTCCGGTGTTCTTCCATAATCGTTTGTTTTTGCAAATAAGGAGTAAAACATACCAAGGTTCAGGGTAAAGGCAATAGAGCTGAGTATGAGATGCAGCTGACAATTTTTTGTCCTAATTTCCTGCTCTCAGAAAATGTGTGAGGTGTACTCTTCTAAGAAAAAATAATACCAAACTAAAAATATATACAGAGTCTTTCTGGAATTGCTGGTTAAATTTTTCTGTTATAAGGTGACAGAGATGTGGTAGTGACAGATATTTATGTGCTAGAAGTAGAGGAAACACAGAACATAGTTTTGAGTGGCGATCTTCTAAGTTGGCCTCTTTTGGTCTGTTTAAATAGTTTGTCTGCAGAATCTTACACTGCCAGAGGTTTTTGACATTTTCTGCATGAGATTCAGATTCTTCAAAGGAGAAAAGCTTTTCACTGTAATGTTTGGGATGTGAAACATTGGCAAGGAGAACGTGTGCTTTTCTTTTTTCTTGTGTTTGCTTAAAAAACCTTGGCAGAACATCTCACAATTGAGCAGAAGTAAAAATTTGTCCCTTTCATGCTATAAAGAATCTGCACAACACTAGGTCCTGCCACTAGATTTTGTTTGGCATGTATTACGAGCTGTGTGCATGTTCTCTATGATTACTGAGAGCATTTTATTTTTAAAAATGTTGCTCTTTCCTCCAACTTAATATAGTAAACCTCTTTTATATATGTATGCGGCTTGACTGTTTGGGGAATTTCCAAATGTGAAAAGCCCCCTCTGACCCCGTTCTGGCTTACCCCAGAATGAGGTGATTGCCCTAGGTATGAGTAGCCAGTGATGGAGTAGCACATGGAGAGGGCATGATGAAGCTGCTGCTGAGACATCACCTGCTGAGACAGTTGTAGCCAGTGAGGAAGATACACTATCGCAGAAGAGTACTTTAGGGAGCAAACGGGGTCCTATCCCCTTGTCTTTTCTGACTTTGAACTGTAAATCAACAAATCAACACAAAGCAACGCCAATAGATGCTTTTCTGCAAATACTTAATAAAATACTGTGGTACTTGTAGGCAGTGTCAGCAAATACTTTTGAAATATAACGCTGACAGTTTTAAAACTGAGAAACACAGCAAAGAGGTCTGTTGTTGGGGGTCTGTTGTTGTCAGGGAAATTGGTTTCCCCAGGACTCAGGGGTGCCCATGGGGTTACAGTGACAGGCTCAGCTGGGGATGAAGGAGGAGCAGGTAACCTGAAGCCCACTGAGCTGGCACTGGTGGTGTTCTTGTAGAGGCTGGGAGAAGGCTTGCGTGATGGTGCACAGACTTCAGAGCTGGGAAAGCTGGGGTTACAGGATGTTATTGACAGTTGCTCCATGGCTGAAGCTGTCATTTACCATGTTAATTTTACAGTATTATTTAATATTATTCATAAGGCAAACTTGAGTGAGCCTTTAGCTGGGGATTGAGGAAGACAAAGCATTTTGGTCACACTTTTTCTTTCCCAAATCTCTTTGCTTCTTGGCAGGAGAGGTGGATCTTCATTTTTGCTCATTCCTTAAAATGAGATAGACAATGGGGCTTCTGGGCTAAATATTTGGATGTCTGGTTAATCCATTTTTATCAGTAACTTATATGTACTGGTAAACCAATTTCTCCTATTTATCATTCAATTCAAATGTTACTTCTTAAAGCCAGTGGGAAAACAGAGCAATCTTTGAGCAAAATTTTTATCTTGGACAGCCACTTTTCTCCGTTTCTACCCTTTTACAGGGGCGAATAAGAAGTTTTCAACCATGCCTTGTATCTGAAATGATTATTGACTTACTTTGAAAACATGGTGCTATTTTCCTATTAAGCTTTCCTATTAGTAAATGAAAGGGAGACAAAATAACTGTAATGCAGTGTGGCTGAGGCTTGGGGAAGGGAGCACACTTGTGACTGACAGTGCTTGTCCATGTGTGTTCACCTGTCTGCCTTAGGAGATCTTGTGTTGGGTTTGAAGGGGACATGCCCATGGCAGCATGGACTCTGTGTTGGCGCTTGAGTCCAGCAGCTGAGCCAAGCTGTGTCGTGGGATTTTTATGGTGGCTGCAGGAGGCAAGAGTTCAGTCCTTATCTTTCATGAAGCACCATGGATCTGCAGAGAAAAGTCAGTATTGCTGTTGTTTCCTGCTCTAGATACCTGCTGATGCTTATCCAGGGGCTTTTCTGCCTCAGATCCAGGGAACAGGCCATTTTTAAGGCATGTGACAAAATACGAGTTGGGGTTTCTCCAACTGCGAGTTTGTGAGCTCTGCAGCCTTTTGTGAAGGTCTTGTAACATTCCTGTGCCTCTTTCTCTTTCTGAAATGATGGTGATATGTATGTGATGGGGTGTGATCAAAGATTTAGTTTGTTAACATCCATTCTTAGATGAGAGATTCTAGAGAATCAGAGAATATTGAGTGACTATGTTTGCTGTGGAAGGAAGAGGACTCCTTCCAAACCTATGTTTGCTGTGTAGCAAGGTCCAGCAGTGCCTTAACTGCTATGGAATTTCTTTTGTCTGTATGCGCTGGAGGTTACCAGGAGATATAACACCACAGCTACTTGAGTTGTCCTCCTGTCTCCAGTTCTGTTAATTGTATTTGGAAATAGAAGTTGGAAGTAGCAGAGTCAAGTCTTGTGATAGCATTTGGACAAGAAAAGAGAAGAGAATAAGGCCAAAGCTGGCCAAAACACTTCCACTGGATTTTCCATTTGAGGGAGAAGGCAAAGAAAGAGGAATGTTTAGAGGACGCCATTTAAATGGTTTTCTTCTCACGTCTCCTACTTTCCTGAAATACTGTTCACTCCATGTGAAAACCGTCCATGTTCTTAGTACCCTCTTTGAAAGATGGCACTGTGCCAATGTATAAAAGAGAGTCAACTACAACACCACTGATGTCTGCTTTTGTAATTTTATAGAGCATGTGATAGATACAAAGTAGGTGCCTCTTCTTAAAATATACATCCACAGTCTTGAATAACGCAGTAGGATTTGAAAGACTTTGGGCATAAAACATGTGCTTGTGTGTTAAAAAAGGATAGATTGTGTATTCTTATACTCAATTTGACTAGTAGACTTTCTGTCCTAATTGCAGAAGGCTGTTGCAGTCTGAAAATGTTGCTTATTTGCAATTTTTATCAGTACTTTCTAATTTCTGGTGGCAAGCTGTATGTTTTCTTTCTGTCTTGTCCTAAACAGTATCTACAACAACAGCAAAACTAAGCATTGATGAGGGTTTTCTGCTTATTTGTTGCACCAAAGAAATATCCTTGGCATCTTCATCCAAATGTCAAAGGAATCTTTATGTCAGAGTTGCTTGTTATGTATTTACACTTGAAAAGCAAATTGTGTTTGGTTTAATTCATTCAAGAGAGATACCCTATTTCTTTTGCATTTCTCTGCTTCCGATTTCTTCTAGCGATGGCTGGTTAAGTAAAACGAAGCTAATAATGGGTCTTGAATGTGAAGGACATGAGAAGAACATTTTTCATTTTTATCTACAAGGCATTTAGTGGTCTTTCCCCCACAAAGTTCCCTGGTTTATCTCTACAGCCTGATGACACCAAAAAATGCATCCTATTTCACGTGTTGGCAGCATAAGAAAAGGTTTTGCAATTGTGTGCCTGTGACATCCTGGAAATTTCTGGGGAATGGTTAGTTTCTGACTTTTTTTTCTAAATCCACAGTCTACCAAGGATGAAAGTTGTTGTTTCTAAGCCTGATCATGTATATAGCGATGTAAAATGCAACAGCATCACAAGATTGTGCATGAAGAGAGCCCCCATGAGCACACTTGTGGTTGCTTTTTTCTTACTGAGGTTGTAGGTTTCTGTTTGAGGATGGTTTTTCAAGCATGTATACAAGATCCTTTTAAAATTAACATTAGAGGCCTTGCTATTATACACCTAAAGAACCTACTTCCATGGAAAGACATAAGACTTTTCTTTGCTGTTACAAATGTGTAGCTTCTTTGCATATGCAACATTTTTTTTTTCAGATATGCTTTCAGTCAAATGGACATACTGGCCTTGTGAATGTAGAGTTATCTTTTGTCGTTCGTTTAGTTGCTGTTAGCTCTCTTTTCTGCTTGGAACTCAGGTGTGTATTTTGTCTCAACCCTTGATTTTTAACATGCCTTTGTGTAGGTGAAAGAATCCTGTGATAATCTTAGTTCACACATTTTGAAAGAAAAATGCAGCTGTAAGTATGCAATGCATTAAGGGTCAAGAGGGGGGCTTTTAAAGCCTGTGACAGAACCTGGAGGGCCTGAAAATCTGTAAACATGGGAAATGCCTCTTTGTATTAATGTGAAGCAAGGCAGAAAGCTCTCAGGTGGATGAGATGCAGCTGCCAGGGTCTGGAGCTTGGGGGGAATCCAGTGCAAGTTTCTGACTGTGCTGTCAAGGGATTCCTGTGAGACCTTGGATAAGCCACTTTGACTACTCTCTGCAGTGAGATGGGACCGATGCTGTGGGTATTTTTGCACCACTGGGCTGCAGGGCCGGCTGAATGAGGGCAGATGAATGCTTGAGGTATGTGGTGTGATTCAGCACAATGCCAAAGAAATCCGGCACAGATGGCGGGTAGCTCATAGGGGAATGTTGAGGTTGCAGGAGTGTCTCAAATCTCTCATTGTCTGAAGTCACCAAAGTTGGTGATGCCAGGACATGCTACTTTGGCTTGGTAATTTCAGAATCACTTTTTGAAGCGTGGTACCTAATCTTTATCTCAAAATACGAACGTAGTATGGATTTATCTTAAACAATAAAACTACGGAAGGCAGAGCTCTTGATTCATCTTAATTCAGCTTCTTTTTTGTCTACTAGCAAGACTCATGTTTCTTCTTCTCTCCCAGGAAAATGACTGTTATACCCAGCAGAAAACTCTCTAGTTTGTGGGAGATCTTTAATGTCCTGTGGAGCTGAAAGAGGAGAGATGAATGCTGTGCTGTCCCACCTGGAAAGACTCTGGGCAGCTGCACAAGATGTACTGGATTACAGTCCCTGCCTGAAACCTGTTTATGTGGTTTAGCCTGTGGTATTTTTTCATGTATGTTCATTCTAAGCAGGAACTGGGAAAGGACTTGCCTTCTCCAGGGCAAGAATTGGGAGTATTTCCACTTTTCACAGAAACCTGTTAGACAGGGAAGAAGAAGTAAAGAAAGAATTGAAATAATCTATATAATGCTCTGATCAAACTCTTTAACCACTAAGCTGTTACACAGAAGCCTGTCTGATCTCCAGTCTATTTTTTTTAATGTGTGGCTGCTGTATTTTATCTGTGAATAATTCTGGCAGGGATTCTCAGCTCTCTGGGGAACATGGCTGGAGAAACACTGAGTTGCAGGGACAAGGTTTTTGCAGGGCTGAATTGTGAGCTGGATGATAAAGAGCTTGATACTGTTGAGTTAAAGGCTCAGCAGGGTTAGTGGGTAGCTTCAGTGCTGAAGATGGAAACTAGTGTGCAAATTTGGTGACTTCATCACTGTGTTGCTCCTGAGTGGGAAGACAAGGGACTGAAGATTGTAGTTTGGGACTTTTACGGTAATGTGCCGTGTGTTTTTTGGGATGCAAAGCTACATTTACATAGTTGTAAGTAAGGGCAGAAGTGCCTATGTGCTTAGGAATTCTGGAAAATCCTCTTGAGTGTTTGTCTGTTGCTAACTTTCTGCTGAATTACATATCTAGTCTGCTAAGACATTTTTAAAACTCTCATTACATCTCTTCTGGAGACTTCACCTGTGGCTTTCACTGCTTCAGATCTCTGTCTGGGAAGTGGGAGTAGTACTGTTTCCTGAAGCATAGCACTTACCAGAGGAGATTGTTTGGAGAGCAGTGTGTTAAAAAATGGGAGGTGAGATGCTATTACATGAGAGTCACTTAGAAGTGGCTGTGTTTATCTCTTAGGGCAGTATGCTTGGGGCAGAGTGCTCTTTCCCAAGACAGTTTTGTCCTCCTTTTGCTTCCCATGTGAATTCTACTGTCTTCCATCCCAGCTGCAATTAACAGGCTCCAGTTATGTATCTTTCAGTGGTAATGCAATCAATGCTTTGATTTATATTGAGGAAGTTTGCCTGTGGTAGTCTTTGTTTTCAGCCTCTGTCCTCCACCTGGACAATGGGGTAATACTTTTTTTACCAGGGTGGAATTCTTTTTGGGGAAAACTGAAACAAAATTTTTTGCCTTGTGGTAGTATTTGTGCCACCTGTCTGCCCAAACTTTTACAATGTTTGTATAGCTACATGCAGTGGTTGCAGCACATGGATCTTGGTTCTCTGCTACAAGCAATTACATTGTAAAGTTAGGGGAAATACAGGATTTAATACACTTTTATGTGCTGGGTGGTTCTATGTGGAACTGTGCAGAATTAGTCTGAAGCAAGCTCTTGGTGTAGGTCTTGGTGTAGCTCTCAAGTCACAAGTTTCCCAGTCTCTTTAATCACAATTGTATTTTTACCTGCCCACTAGACAATGAATCTCTACAAGGGTCTTTCATGATTTATTTGTTGCAGAGGTTGAAGGAAGGAAGGTAATGACAATGTGAGATGTCAAAAGATTAGGCAAACTAGCTTTGTATTCAGAAGTGAGGATCACAGCTTTGACTGAATCCTCACTACTCAGTATATGAATACCCCTACACGAGAGAAGCTGTAAATGTAATTTGAGGATAAATGCAAGTCGGACTTTTGAAAATAAATACTCGTTGAGGACTCTCTTCAACATAATATAAGAGAAAGATTTGATATCTGGTTCTCTCCACTGAAACACTGCTCTGCTTTTCCACTTCGGTGAAGCAGTAGAATTTAGGTGGTAAAGCAGGTCACTTTCTGTATTCAAGCATCACTTTGCTTCTACTTATCGTGGTTACCTTTCCTCAGAAGGGAGTCAGCTTTGGATGCAGAACAGCTGTGAATTTAACAATATTGTAATATCTCTTAGTGTACAGCCTAGGTTAGCCAGTAGAGTCAGAGAAAGTCTAATTTACAGCCATATCAAATGAGCTCTACACAGGTTCTGCAGTGGATATTGAGAGTAATTTTGTATTGCTTTAGACTGCATTGGCAGAAAATGGCATCTATTTTCAAGACTTTGTTTACAGGTACAGAGTTAAGATAAAGTGGTGTTTGGTGCATGTGGATAGTGTTCAAGAGTATGATTGAAGTACTCACAGGTGTGCTTTTAACCACTGTTGAACAGACTTGCTCGGCTCCTAATAACTGAGGAGCTGGCAAGGTTTTACTATGCTGATTATTTCTCCAGCTTTTTGGGCTATTCTGTAGCTAGTTTAAGGCAACTTTGGTTTTGTGTTCATGGGCAAAGTTATACTTGTGGTGGTAAAAGTAATTGTATTTCTTGTTGGTGACATAAAAAATGTTTTCTCTCTTCTCTTTCCCTTGCTTTCACCCACACTAGGTGTGTTATAGTAGTGAAAGTGGACTTATTTCAATAAATAAATCAGTGATTTTAAACTGTTTTCACTTTGTATTGAAGTATAATATTTTCCAGCTTATTTTCTCATCTTCACTGAAGATCACACAAAGGAAACACAGTCTGAGCTGTCTGCTTGTCATCAGACCTATTTTCCTTCCTACTCCTCCCAGCTTTTTCTGTTGGCTTTGTGAAAAACAGATAATGATTTTACACAAGCAGGTTTACAAACAGTCAGTAGGTAGTTCAGTAATTTTAAGTAGGTAGTTCAGTAATTTTAAGGTTTCCTTTCTCGTATTTCTGGCAAATTTCTTATGCAAACACAATAGCACAACTAAGTCTCTAATTGTCATAGGAAGCTGCTATTTCAAAAAGGAATAATTATCATAGTTTGTGCAAAACAGATTTTCATAAATCAGAATATATCCAACCTCTGTGTATTTTTGTGGGTAAAAATGTTAGGATTTGAATGAGTATTTTTCATGTAAATTCTTGCCTCAAACCCTTTTGATTAAAAGAGTGGCAAGATTACAGACCTAGCAAGCTAAATATGAAATTAACAAGCCCAGAGACTGCGTTTTGGTAAACCATAGAATTACTCTATGGCAAAAAGCCAGAAATCCATTAAATCCACGACAAGCCAGGCATGGAAATGTGGTTTTGCTGTCTCTCTTCCTGTCTGCTCTAACTGCAAAAACATACGTTCTTTTATGAGTGTGGGCTTTTCTTCACAGTTTTGACCACAGCATTTGATTTCTTCATTAGACCAGTACTGACTTGGTATGTCGACCACTAATTTACACTAGTTTTTATTTATTTATTGTTTGAAATTCAGTGTGCAATTGGGTATTGGTGATTTGATTTACTAGAATTCTAACAGGTGGCACTGAAGGCTAGTTGGAACTCTAAGCTAAGCCAATCATGATGCTAAGCTGAGAGGTGAAAAGTTTAGGGTATGATTGAAACCAATATGACTTGGTTGCAGTGTAGTGGAGAAAGTGAAACAGGGTGTCTTACCGTGCCCAGAGGACTACTGGTAGCTAATATGATGAGCAGCTTGACAGAAATACTGCTGCATGGTCTGCTCCCTTAACTGTGCTTTTGTTTTCTGACTCAAAGGAGTGTTCAGAAAAAGTCTCATCTTGGAGATTTTGCGTGTCTAGGACTGAAATTTTCTTTGCACTTCAAGCGGGCAGAAGATGGCATTGGTAGTGAAAGGAGTGATCTGGCATTTGGGTCAACCCCATGGTGAACTGGGTCTGGCTTGGCTTGTATTTCAAAAAAAGAATTGTTTCATTTGGAAGTGGGCTCTTTGTTTTAATGCGGATAAATTCATTGCTTAGTTCACCACATGCCCACAAAAATGCTTTCAACAGAAGGATGGGGCAAGCGAGAGTGGCTGGATTAAGGGAGAGCCTCTTCTGTGCCTTCTTATGCCAATTTAAAGTGCATGTGAAGCAACAGTGAAAGCCTTCTCTCTGTCTCTCAAGAGCAGATACAGCATAATGGGTGAGTGTGTAATCCATATTTCTGGCCCAGACAGCTTTATAGTATAGAAAGTATAGTATATCATGGGTGTGAAACGGGAACAACTGTGTGAAGGAGTATTGTTTTGACTGATGCCTTTTTTGATAAGAACATGTTTAAGGAGAACAGCTTTGATTGCATGGTTAATCTGTTTAGAGAGTTATTTACCCCTTATATTTGCTTACATTTAATGTGTTTTCCATGTTCTAGATGTTTTTATTAGCATTTGTAGGTGTAGTATGATGAAAAGCACATTTAACGTATGGTGCGTCTTGAGCATTTGTCTGAAATTAATGCAGTTCATAGGAGCTCTCAAAGTGTGATCCCACAGGAGTTACACACTGGAAAATGTTCCATGAAATCTACATTTCCTAGCCAGAGAGAGGTCTTCTTGCTCCATTCCTCCTGCTCTGCTTTTTATGGCATTTTCTTAAACTTTGCTTTTCTACAAAAAGTTATTTTATGTTGAAATCCCTTTTGGATGAAGAGTATTTGAAAATTTCAATAATGCTGATGTAATTTAAAGATAAATGCCATTTAGTGTTGCTTGACTCAGAGTCTGTCTGTTCTGGTAGGAGTTTTACTGGGGGAATGCCATTCAAATGAATTGAACATCAAGATGTACTTAGTCTATCCAGCTGTCTTGGACAAGAGAACATATTAAGCATGCATGTCTTACAAATGTCTTAGCATTTGCTTTGCAAATGTGTCTTCTTAGGAAGGCTAAAAAGAGAATTGTAAACTGCCTGATTATTTTAGATATATTTCCCTAGTGAAACTACCACTCGTTAGGTGGTAGGATTAAATTACCTGTTCTTTCATTGTCCTTCACATAGGAGGAAAAATAGCAAGAAATCCGAATGGCAGAAATGCTGAAATCCGAATAGTAATTTTCAGCAGAGGTAGTTATGATGAACAATGATTGAAATTATGAGCAACGACAATTCATATCAATATTTTCTTCTCAAGAGGACTTGGAACTAAAATATTTTCTTCCTTTTTTTTCTTTTTTTTCGTTGTTGTTCCTCTTCAGATGGCAGTATTCTGCTGCATCAGGAATCCCTTCTTGTTGAGTTGGTTGCTGCAACAAGTCTTTTACTTAAAAAATATGAGTATGAATCAGTATCATCTGAGTGGTGGCAGAGATGTGTGAAATGTGGAATGTCCAGTCGTTACTTGCTGGATGATTCTGGTCAGCTTCCCTGTCCCTCTTATTCTCAGGGCAGCCTGCTCCCGAGAAAGGGAATTGGGATCCTCACTGGCTGTGTCATCCATTGTACGCAGTATGGTGACAAGTTGGCCTTCAGTACAGGGTACTGGAAGTTTTCAGTTGGATCTTCAGTAGGTCTGTGGCATTGCCATCTCAAGCTTGAGGAAATCATGAGCCAGCACCTGAAGCTGAAACTTGCATTTAAATTCAGAGTAAAAGAAAATACTTATACACGCTTAGTATTTTAGTAAACTTGTAGAGTGTTGATCTAACAAACAAAAACCTCTCTAGATCAGAAAGGGAGAAAGGTGTCTTAAATGTACTCTGCTTCTCAGATGATTGCTCTATTCCAGCAACTGGGGCTTGGTAGAGTATGAAACGTTTCTTTATCTTGAGAAAGAATTAGCGGGTATCATACTTCACTTGGTTTAAAATGTGAGATAGTAACATGCCTTATTTGAATTTCTGTCTTTGCAAGGATTCAAAATTGAAGCTTGATAATATCATTGCCACAGAATCTGCTGTGCTGTTCTTTCATCTCTTTCATGGATGTTGTTAAAATCGTACTGTTCTGTATTGGCTTAAAAGGGACAGTGTTTTTGACTATTATTTCAAATACTAAAATCTGTTATGTTAATCTGCAGAAATTGCGTCTGATTGTTGCTCATTTTCATGGTACAACAGGACAGTCAAAATGGAAAATGAGTTAAAATGTTGTTTTCCTTTAAATAAATACCTTTTATCTTTTTATTTCTTTAGCTAATTGGTTGCTGTTTGTAATGTGTTGTGAAATTGCTGGGTAGGAAGAAGAGATGAATGATTGAAGGCAAAACACAGAAGTTTTCAAACACTCTTAAGAATTCTTGTAAACAAAATTAACAAATCCACCAAATAGATCAGTGTGCTTATTCCCAGTATTTTCTTTTCTGGAAGCAAATACAATCAAGTGTGAGTATCAATGAATCAGATGGGCTATGGGCTCCACCTTTCATAACCTGCAGGGCTGAGGCAGGTAAGCAAAGGAAACCAGAGGCGGAAGAGAAGTAGTAGTCTTGTTCCTAATGCAGAAGGACTGATTCCTGGCTTCCAGGTAAATTTGGAAGAAAATAAGCTTGAGTTCAGCAGTCACATGGTATTTCTTGTTTTTCAGGTGACTTCTGATTTCTGATTTTATCAGTTTATTGATTGTCTTTATGTAGTTCATTAAAACCCGTAACAACACAATACTTGCTGGAGAAACTTAATTTTCTTTCTTGTCAGAACGTTGTCTGTTGCCAATGGTTGCAGTGCTTTCTGCAAGTATCAAGACTGAAATGTACAACTTTCTAGGTGTAACTGGAAATCTGTCGCAATCTTCACAGTTCTCAACTCTGGTGGCATACCAGCTTCTAAGTGATTAACATTTGAAGCATGCTGCTCCAGAGCAAGCACTGTAGCCATAATATAGACAGTGGATGTAGGATAACTGGTGCCTATAGCTATTTCTGAGTCTTCCTTTGTGTGTATTTGCAGATGAAAGTGAAGTTCTGGCAAGGATCAGGAATGGATATTGACAGTTCTGTTTCATAGGAAGAAAATTATTTCTATGTTTACTTTATGGTCACATTTAAAAAAAAACAAAAAACATGAGAACCCCTTTTGTAAGCAGAATATATGTAAATTTTAAAAGCATGGTTTCTTTTAGATTAAAATGCTAGATACTTCCATCTTTTCCGTGAAATGTTGCTCCCTTAATATTTTTTCAGGGCAGTTAAGGGCATCTCAAGTTAAACATAAGCCTACTGAGAACAGGTTTTTACTCTCTTAATCTTTTTTCTTTTCTTTGTTTAATTTTTCATGCTATAGCATTGAAACCACTGATCTGCAGTATTTCTTTCTGACTAGTTTTCTTGCCACCCCTGAGAAACAAAGTATAAATGAACTAGTGATGTAAATGAGTAAATAGGAGACTTTTCTTCCTCCAACTGAATTAAAACTAGACACTAAAACCAATGTATGCATAAAGCTGCGAGGACAGGCTCAGACTGGCTTGTGCCATTTCCAGCAGGTGCAGAACTGGTCAGACTCTTTGGCAGGGTGCATGAGGGCAGAAATTGAGTAGAAAGAGCCTGGTGATTGTGCATGTGCTGCTGTCTTTCAGCAGTTATGGGAGAGGTTAAAATGGGAAATTCTGACCTAATTGCAGTTAGGAGACAGATACAAAATGCTGAACTCTGAGCTGAAGCTGCCTTAGTGTGATGCCATAGGTCTATAAGCTTAAACTATTTTTTTCTGTATTTTTTTTACACTGTGAAGTCACATCCTTCAGTTGGAGAGTGGTTGAAACTTCTCATCCCTATGTAATGAGGACATATTTCTCAAAAAAAAAGTATTGCTGTGAAATGCTGAGGGTTGCTTGTAGGTGAAGGCATAGTACCTTATAAAGGACTTCAAAGCTCTGCTGATGGAAACAGCATTTCCCGTGGCAGTGTCCTTTTACTCATTTCTGTCTGATTTTTCAGCAAGCGTTTCCTGCTGCCTTTGAGGAGGGGAAATTGAAGCCAGTCTTTGTCATTTCAAGTTCCACTTGCAGCCTTTTTTCTGGGTGTTCTGCAGGTACATGTGTCAGGGCAGGGCAGAATGCAGCTTTGTGGCTGCCTGAGCAACTGAGGAACTTTGGTAATCTCCAGTCTGTGCATTACTGTTCCCCTACTTGCTGATATGAGTTGGTATTATCAAAAAGACATTGACTTCATCAGGTGACAGGCTTGATGCATGTTTATATGTCACCATACTTGACTTGCTTTTCATTGTCTTAATCATGAATGATTCAGTATGTATCCTTTCATGCTCAGTTCAGCTCCATGTGATTCTTGAGACATTAAATAAAAGCTGTGTCTTATCAATTCACTTCAGCAGCCCACAGAGTGGTATGTACATTAGAAAATTGATTTTAAGAAGTCTGCCACTCCAGTTTCTTGCTTATGCTGCTGTTCATAGTATTTTGTGCAAAATAGGCAACTAAATTAATTTACAAAACACTAAATTAACTTCCAAAGGGAAAGTTACAGCATTTTATGAGCCTAGCTGGGTTGTCTGTAAAAAGGTTGGTAGGAAAGTGAGGTAGAGAATGATACCTGTGATTATTTGGCAGTCTGGTGGTGGCAATTACATTCAACTTGTATGTACATTGCTCAAATTATATATCCTAAAAATCACCAGTTGGCTTAGTGAAGGAGATCTTTTTTGTTTAGTATCCTTCTTACCATAGAAGGTAAGAAGGTCTTTTCCTTCCACTTTCTTTGACTACAAGACTAGGCTCTTTGTGTCTTGGTTTCCAAACACCATTCCTTTAGGGTTGAAGAGAAATTTGATATTCAAGGCTTGCTGTGTTTTTCCTCCCGTTCTGTAGAACTGGAGTAAGCACTTCCAGACAAAAGTCTGTGATTAAAACAAAACACATTCTTCTTTATGAATGAAGAGTTAATTTTCTGTGAAATACTAAGATTAGCTTTTTTGCTTGCTTTATTCAGAATCATGATATGTTTCATACAGTGTAATAATGTTTTTTTTGTTCTCACTAATTTGTGAAATGGTTGTTTAGGGTGTGTGCATGTATTCTTGGTAAGCACTTAATAAACTAGATTGATCTTTTTGGCAAAGGCTGCATTGTGTAGAACAAATTAAACCTGAAATAACAGTTGTTTCAGATTATTTTTCTGAAAGCGTAATTGCATATATTCTTCTTCCTACTGGCTGCTGAAATGGGTTTCCCAATAATGTTTTATTATTCTGTTTTATTTCAACAACACATATATAGTAGTTTTGTTTCCATTCCACTGACAAACCTAGAGCCTCCAGTGGTACTTCTTTACCAGCAATTTTTTGTAATTGTAATAACCATGGAACTTGGTGAAATATAGTGGAAATATTTTTCCAAAGTTTATATACTATAAATAAAATACCAATTTTCTTTTTTTCCCACAGAATCATTTATGGTTTTTTTTCCAGGAAAAAGGGAGTGCAAATAGATATTTTTAAGCAACAAATTTATTCTGAACTCCCTATCTGTTAGAATTTCTGAGTACTGTAATATCTGGAGTTTATATGACTCTTGCTTCTTTTTTAGTCTCCATCAGTGCTAAGAATTTGGACATATGCTAAAATGCTAATTAAGGCACTTGAACATATTCAACTGAGTGCTTATGCCCTATTTTAGCTGTGTGTGGCAAGGGTAAATTGAATTAAACCACTACATCTCCATCCTGAATGGGATTTAGGAGTGTAATGGTCCATCACATGCTCCTCTTTACCTACAACTGATAGCTGTGGAGCCATGGTTGTGCTCCAAGGACCAGCTTTGCTGAGCTCCCTTCATGGACTGGGTCACCTCATGTGATCTGAGGTATATTCTGCGGCTTATCTTTGAATATTTTTCAGAATGCTTGATAGGAAATTGTGAATTTAAAGTGTCGGGGTTTTGGGTGTATTTAAGAAATTAAGTACCATTTAACTGTCAGGTCAAAAAGATTTTGTTGTCTGAATCAGAAACCCAAGCTGTTGCTCTGGTGTTATATCCCTGCAACAATGCTGAGGGACTGTTAACTGGTAATGGGTCTTCATAACTTTACTGGGATCAGATTCTGGCACAGTAATTTTATCACCATCTCTTTATACTCAGACAAAAAGAAAAAAGCTAACATTGTAGTTGATAAATATTCAATCTTCCTCTTTTTAAAAGTGATGTCACATAAGTGGCAATGAAAAGCGATGAAAACTTTTAAAATAGTGTCTTGTAGGTGTCTCCCAAAGGATGCAAACAATACAAGTTTGCATTACATAAGCAAATAGATGATTTGAGCCCAAGCCTTTCCTTTCTGCCTTTCCTTTATCTTTTCTGGTTCCATGCTGGTGTGTTTTTATGCAAAACCAAGCATCTTTTGTGTTCAAGGAAAGGAGTAATAGAAGTGTTGGTGTTTGTTAACAGATTTGACAAACTGTGGCAGCAAAAGCTATCTTTTTTATATTTTGGCATGAACAGTCACCCTTTTATTGGGCCATTAATGCTATTTCAGAGCATCACGCTGTATCCACAGGCAATAATTTAGCAGTTGTTTATCAGGAGCTTTCATAAAGCTTTGCATAGTATTATAACATTCAGTAACACTAACAACAGTATTTCAGAATCTGTGCCAGTTTACATGGGATATCCATGAATATAGTTGTTTTGGGATGCGTGACCCACATAACCTATAAATGTGATTGGAATTTACAGTGCTGGCATAGGCTGATGGATAGCAGATTAGAGCCCTGATTAACCATGTGATTCACAGGCTGGGAGTATATTGTCCTAAGAAAGATTCATTAGATGCAATCAGAATTTCAAGTGGTCAGATGAAATTCAAGTATGCTGTTTGCTTTCCTTCCCCCTCACCCCCCTTTGTGTTTTTCTTTTTAGGTTGCCCTCTTACTCATTTATTTATTTATTTTATTTCCAGAGCTGGAAAATACTACTTTGATGAATCTGTTCCTCACCCTAAAGCTGTCTGTCTGTTATTCATCAGAAAGCAGGTCGCAGTTCAGTGAGCAGAAGAAAAGATTTTAATAGAAGCTGTGCCAAGGGCTGTAATGCATCATTTTAGGGCCCTAATTACATTACAATGACAAATATCAATGGTGACAACAGCAATAACCTACATCCTTTAATGGCTATGCTGGAAAAGGAGTTTGGGCACTGTGCCATCAGATTAGACTTGGTTTCAAAACACAGGCCATTAGAAGTGTGTGTGTCCACAGCATTATTGGCTGATAACTGAAGCCCAGTGGAAAGGCCTGTAAATAAATGAAGCCTCTCTAAAGCCTGGTCCCATGGGACAAAAGAGGTAAAATTAGATGGCTGTGGAACGAGCCGTGTTTCCGAGGCAACTTTGGCTTTTCATGTGAGGAATTGGATGCCTGATCTCATGAAATCATGCTTTTTCCTTCCCCTGTCAGGTAGATTGATCATGAAAAACCCATTGACCTGATGCCTAACGGAAAAAAGAAAGCCTGAATTGTTATTCAAATGTAGGGTTTTAAAAATGTGAGTGTAGAAATGTGGAGTTGGGCTTCACGTTGTGTTTTAGTTTATGCCTTAGGCAAAGAAGAATGTGTTTCCAGGCTTCTTCCAGGGGCACTAGGAACAAGTCTGCTGAGATGCTAACCTATGTCATCAGTACCTACACCTTCAAGCTTCAGGGCCACATCTTAAGAAACCCACTCGGCTAACTCCTTTCTCTTGTATGTTTTGTGGAAGACAGACAAGCCTGTTGCTGTGCCATTATCTCTTGCAGTTAATTGCAGAAACAGTTGCAGTGTCGAGACAGAGTGTACTTCATATTTACCCTGTGAAAATGTCTGGTGTGAGACTTTTCTTGGTACAGAACATGCACCTTCCTATCATTTGTGTGTGTACACAGTGTTTTCCTCCATGCCTTTGGACTGCTTGTGGTCTCCAAAGGCAGGCAGTCTGTGTCTCAGTCACGCTGTATCTCTGCAGTCTGCTGCTGCTCAGTTGGGCTGTTTCCTTGGTGCCTGAGTGTGGAGGATGATAAAAGGTAACTGTATGCACAACCCTGCAGCTGGGGATGCTCTTTGTTAGGGAGAGTGAAGATCGTATTAATAAGGAAAAAAGGTAAACACTCTGGATAGCAAGGGCTTTCTGGCTTTGTTGTGACTGCCGTTGTGGAGAAATGCTGCTGGGGAATGTTTCGACATCACTTGAAACTGTTTTAGCAAGCTCTTGTTCTTCCTATAGGCTGAGCTGGGTGCTGTCTCCATCAGTTCACTTCTCTACATACAACATGAAAGGTCTCGCTGTTCTGCATTCCAGTGGGATTGATATAAAGAGATTTATTGCAGTCATGTAGCTGTTCGTATTCAGTCACCTGTTTTTAGTTACTTACAGCTTTTTGGAAAACTCTTTTTAGTTGAATATTTCCCAGGTTCAGAATCTGCCAGAAGTGAATTTTTATGTAAATGCTGAGCAAATATGTTTCAGCCACTTTTTGGCCAGAAGAGCAGTAGAAGAGAGACATAGTTCTGTTGGGGATGGGGGCAGAGAAGTGATCGAAAGAAAAACATAATAACTGAAATAACTTGAAATAACTATGGTTAAGTACCTGACTTGAGAAAATGCCTCCTAGTGAATTGAGTAAAATTATTTTTGTTGACTAAGCTATATTCTAGGTGAACAGTAATTTACAGGTTTGATGGAAAAGTCAGTGAAATTTTATAGCCTGTGTTACCCAGGAGGTCAGATAAGACAATTGTAACAGTCCCTTCTGGCCTTAAAATCTATGAATCTACAAGCTTTTTAAAATTAGACACTGAACTCCTGCATGGCACTTAGAGCCAGTTTTGTTCTCAGTTCCTTAGCAGTGCAGTGAAGGTATCCAGCTAATGTAGCTGAGGTGGAAGAGTGGTTTTCCAAAGGCTACCCCCTGGAGCTGTGCAGGAGGTGGGGGTTGTGACAGGCATTTTAAAGATGGGGCGGAGTTGTTTTGCAGGGGAAGAAAGCATGGTGGGCCTTTTTTTTACAAAGGGACATATGTGTGTTAAATGGCAGGTCAGAGTGGCTTCAACTTGTGTCAAGACACTGGCACTTTGGAATTTTCTGCTCTTGTGGAAAAGCCTTGTAGAATAGAATGTGTAGTTTTCTCTTTGGCTTAAGGGCACTCGGGAGATTCCTCCAAAAAAATAGCAGTGTGGCTGGAACTCAAAATTTGGAAATGACTAAATTAATGGTGCTTGAACCACTACAGAACAGGTGCTTTACAGCTGTGCCATGTATTCAGTCTACATTTCCTTAATCAAATATTGTTTCTCAAGTAGTGCTGTGTTGGACTGTGCAGCCTTTCTGGCTGAAGCTTAGATGCACACAACTTGTCGCTCCCTGTGCTGCTCTGTGTAACAAGCAGTTAATAAATTTCCCTGTCAACTGGTTTAGTGAATGCTTAAAGGAATATTTAACATTGTAGGATATTTGATATTGTAGGTGCATTTGAAATTAGTGGTTAATTTAGCTTTGTGCTGAACAGAACATATTCTAAAGTGTCCTATAACATGCCTATGATGCTGAATAAATAGAAAAGATGTAGTAGACAAACACACAAAAAATTATTAAAATCCATAAATTTAATGAGATGAGGACTTGCATAAACAGTGCAGACCAGTGAGGAGATACAAGGACAGTTTAACATAGAAATTACTATATAAATAGCCTATGGGAATCTGGATGGATTTCAGAGAAATGAAGAAGTTGTGTTGCAAAACAGTGTGTATTAACTCATATGTATCACACAGTATGCACAAGGGGGCAGAGTTAGTTTCACATGTACTCTTACCTCTTGCAAACCAGGTCTGCTGGTTACATCGCTCTCTGACTGTAATATTCCTTGAACCTAGATTTATTTATATGGACTTCTGACTTTTTACTGCTACTTCTGAGTCTTTCTGATATATGGATTCCTGTCTAAGTGCTTGCCATTTAAAAGACAGCATAGCAGAAAGGCTAGAAGGTTTGCTGTTAAAAGAAGGAAGGCTAAATTGCATGTTAATATGTCTTCATCACATAATTCGTGACTTTGCAAGAGGAAAAAGATTCTGTCCTGTCGTAAATGAGGAACTGATGCTGGTTAGAATTTATTATAAGAAAGTTATGATTTTTTGTAGGAAAGTTTGTGTGGCTTTAAATACTCTGTTTCTGGAGCTGTAATTCTTGTGTTATCTAACCAAATCTCCTCTGTCTCTGTTGAGATTTGCAGATTAAATACATAGAGTAAGAATTGATCTCCAGTATGAGAATAAAAGTTGTATATTAGTAATTTGTGATTACAGTTGCCACATGAAAGTCACTACTACTAACCAGTTGAACAGATAACAGCAGAAGTGTGTTACAAATCTACAGTGTTCCTTTCTGAAATATATGGTGGAATGATTATCAGTGAAGTTGTATATTACAATGCTAATATTCTGATGATATGCACTGTTAGAAGTAAATGGTGTATTTGTTCCTTTTGCTTACAATGACGCTGCTATAATTTGAAATGATCCTTCCTTTTGCATTGTAGGAGAGAGTTCAGTTTGATACACAGAGTTTTGTTTATCTTTTTTATTACATTTCCTGAAGATTTTGCTCTTTAGATTCCTATGATTGTGTAATCAAAATTAATTACTCTTTGTGTAAGTTCTAAACAGTGTTTTTTAAGGAAAAGGTTTTAGTCAGAAATGACTAGCTTCCTAAGTATTTTTGAATCCGTGTCCAAATGCTTTTGTTATTTTGAGAATGTATCCTGTCCAGAGTATGTCCGAAGTTGAAAAAACCAAACAAATGTCTCTTTAGGGCTCATGGGTGACAGTCACATTTGAGAATTTTTATGATTGAACTTCTTTTTTCTTGTCATTTGCAGGCAGAAATTGTCAAGAGGCTGAATGCTATATGTGCACAAGTCATTCCCTTCCTGTCCCAAGAGGTAGGTAGTCATTTGTACTGCTTCTGATTCTAAATGATTGCCTTATCGTATCTATTATGAAAGTGGGACTTTGTGTTGAGACTGTTTCCTTATGAATCTCTTGGCACTTGTAGATGACTTTCCACTGTGCTGTTACCACTGTAACTTCATTATCTTCTTCAAGACTATTATAATGTAATTTAAATGTATTTATGAAATGGAATGTGTTGTAAAGTTGAAGCAAAATTTTAGTCTAAGTATTTTCTTATATGTACAATATAGTTTTTCTTGCAATTATTATTTTGTGAGTCTGAAATAAAAGACAGTTTCAAAAATGCTAGAAAGGTGTAATTTGTGCCACATCCTTGGCAATGAACATTAAAGTTTGGCAGAAACTTCTGTTTTGGTGCATGAGTAGTGATGTTCAACACAGCAGGCATGGAAACACAGCTTTTTTTCTGTCTTTTTTTGCTCTGCATCCCCGATTACTTACTACCTTCCATCCTTTTATGTTTTTGTGTATTCGGGGAATATAAACAGAAAAATGAAACTCACTGTGAGCTAATTTCTCTAAGCATTAATTTTCTCCAAATTGTGATTTGCTGGTATTATTGTGAGTGCATTGTAGATACTTTAAGAGGCACTGGGATTTGGGGGAGTTGATGGGAGCTAGTGAGGGAGCTTCTGAGAAATTGCCACATGTGAAGTAAAAAAAGTGTGGTTCATGAAAGAAAACCTTGGGTGAATGATGGCTTCCGTTGTCCACCTCTGACATGCATCAGTTTAGCACATGGATTCATTCAATACAATATGTATCTGTGAAGTCAAAACTGGAAGGTGTATTTTTGTGTATTGTGTCTGTAAAACGTCATGCCTGAGAACACGATGTGACTATTTCTCCTGGCTTTTCAGTTGTTTCATAAAATGCCAATGCTTTTCAAGAGAGCTGCTCAACCTGCTACAAATGAGAGGCTGTGTGCTCAGCGTTGCTGTTCAGCTAATGTGCTGTGTGCGTGCCACATGTGTGTGTCTGTGTGTGCTTGAAATGAGAATTATGCTAGCAAAACTTGAACCTGACAGCGTTTGTGAGTGCCACTGTACTGTCTGCTTATTAAGATGGATTTGTGGAAACTAAATGATGTAAAATGTTCTAGTTCCATTGCTGGAGGACCAGAATCCAAGTTCTGCATGGATCTAGAATAAGTAGCTGTTTTGTACCTTGACTGCTTCACAGTCTCTATACGTGTAGTTACACAGTTTTATTTGCTGTGCAGAGGTACCATACCATATATAGACAGCGGGGAAGGATTGAGAGGGGAAGCATAAAAAAGCTTTTCATGTCTCTTGACAGTGCAACTGACAGTGACAGTTTTTGTATTGGGCTTAGGAAAATCTTGATGATTGTTTGACCGCTTCTATTAAGAATACATATTTCAATCAGTCTATAGTGGCATATGCTGATGTGTCAAAAGAGAACTGGGCTTCATATTTGAGTATCCTGCTAGTCTTGGTTTCTTTCTCATTTGTGTCTTTAAAAAGTGAGTGTCTTAATGGGAGTCTCTTTATTTCATCATCTAGATTAATAGAGAATTGAATTGCAGCATGCTTTTGCTGTTTATGCATTTTACATACAGTCTAATTGTGGAATAGTGGCTGAAAAATGTGATCCGGCTCCTTTATATTGTGCCTGAGGGAAAAATGAACAAAATACAGTGGTTGCATGCACTGATGGCAACATTATTGCCTCATAATAACACCAGGTTAACTTGTCTTATTGCTTGTTAACTTTGTAAGGAATCAATGGCTTGTGATAACTCACTTAGAAGTAAGAAATTGTGGGCAAAATCACTAGAGATCTTGTGAAAAGGATACATTTATAATACATCACCCTCCTGTGTACTGCTGTCTGCTTTGTTTCAGGGGGCAATCCAGTAGAGTATTCAGTAAATTCTTCAGGCCTCAGTCAGTTTTACTGTGCTGTACATCATCTAAGCATATATTTAAAACAAAGTTTCTAACCTGCCTAGATATGCGTTCAACTGGTATCTTGTTTTCACATTTATTCCAGTTTAGCCAGACTCTGAAAAACAGCACCATGACATACAAGCTTCCCATTTTTGTAGGAAAGAGCGATTCTGTGGTCAAGATGTGAGATGGACCTCAGGGGCAACGTGTGTTCGATTTCTGCTGTGGTTTTGGGCTTCCTGTGTTGCAGCAGTCATTTTCCACCTCTGGGAGATACCAGTGTGCTCAAAGTAGTTCTTATTTCATAAGATGAAAGGGGTGCCTGCAAGGGTGTAGGTTGTAGTCACTGAGTTAATTTAGTTTTGATCTGCTGCAGTTGGTGTGGATAGTTCAATGTTCCCATGATTGAATGATCTAGCCAGAACAGTGCAATTAATTTTGTGTCTATAGTCATAGGCACTGCTTCTGCTAATTTAGACTTCTCAACTGAATTTACCAGCTTGAGCAGAGTATGACACTTTCACAGCCCTGTGGCTTTCAAGTTGGGTCTGGTTCCTGTCTGCTCAAGGTGGTACGTGTGGCTGGTTCCAACCCGTGGCTATGATTGTGGGCTAAGCGCTAAATGACCTCAAATGTTGGATAGTGGCATTTGTTCAGTGTGTCTGGAGATACTCATATATCACAGTTTCCTTCTTTTGAGTAAATACTGACTGTGTTTATATTCATGAAACACGCAAGCTGGCTTATGTACAAGCAAATGCTGTAGTTGTGGCAACTTGGATCTCAGCACTACCTGCAAAAGCTACTTGAGAAGCCATATAAATGACAGTATTGATCCTTGTCAACTTACATGTCTTGATGTAAGCATTTTGTAAGGCTGAAGGAGGCTGTAGTAAACTATTTTTGGAAGGTGCACTTTCCCTTCCAACTGACAGTGAACTAGCTAATAACAAGCTAGATGGGTTGTTTTTTAACAGACATCTTCAGTTCCCTGTGCACATTAAGGTGGTCAAATATACTTAGTAGTATAACAAAATGCTAAGCGCTGGCATGCATACATGTAAACAAACATCGAAAGGTAGTTCTGCTTGCAGTCTTCTCTTTTCAAATGTTTTAATATCAGTTGATGGTTTTCCTTTTAAGAGATCGATGTGGGCCATAATATGATTGCTCTTCTTCATACATACTTTCTCTACAGGTGTTTCTAAAGTCCAGTAAATTTGAATGAGGAGTGTGAGATCCATTATACAGAAGCAGAGCAGGAGTTCTTACATACTCTTAAAAGGAAATAACTTTTGGTCTGAGATGTGAGGTTGAGAAAACAGAATTATTTGCCTCCATCTTAGACTTGGCCTGGGCAGTAAACAGTAAATACAAGAAAGCTCTCAGAGATCTGTAATCTTGCTGCCAAGAAATGCATCTCATTAGCAATTTATGTATATATTGTTAACAATGTTCTTACATTTTTCTGAAGTAGTTATTATATGTTGTCTGAGTTATGGTGCCTGGATGCAGTGACCCAACTTGCCCCTTTTAGCTTTTGCAGTGTGTGCTGTACTCCATGGTAAATGTGTACTTGCTCTTCAATTCTCACTAGCATTTTTGGCATGGCCTTGTCTTATTATGTTGTCTCTAGATTGGGCTTTTAAGAAGGGCAGTGCTGCAGTTCTTAAGCAAGACCTGTACTTCCTCTAAACATATAACAACAAAATAATAGTAGTAAGGAATTGCAGAGCCTGTTTGCTTCTTCAAAGTGAATTGTTCAGTGAGTTTTGCTTTGGAAGATGATGATGGTCCTGAAGACAGGCTGTAATTAGGGGTTTTTAACACCAGTGGAATTGTGTTCGCGCCTGGGGGAATTTCGGCTGCTGGGTTGCTGTCAGCACTGCTCCCCTGTCATTGGGAGTTGTGGAGAGCTTTGACATGGTACCAAAAGCCCGGGAATTTTCCACCATACTGCAGTGCCTGTGCATAAGCTGGGGCTTCGTAAGGACTGTGTGGTGAGACAATGTGATGGTGAAAAAAGCCTACTTTCTTCTTGTGGTCTCTGTAGCTGTTCCTACCCACTGTGAGACTTAAAAGAGGTGATTTTCCAGCACAAGGCGAGTACAGACACACCGTTCATTACAGAAAGCAAAAAGGGGAGAAGAAACAAGAGAAGTTAGAAAGGAGAAACAGTACTAGTCTGCGTGACAGGTGGGGCAGGGTATTGAGCTCATTGCTCTGGCATGTTAAATGCAGTGCAAAATACTGTTTTCCCACAACTGAAAAAAACTCCAGGTCTGTCATTTGCTTGTGTGCACTGAGCAAGGCTAGCATTAAATGTGTGTGAAAGTTGCAACCCTGTGTCTATATTTGGTTGGGAAAAAAGTAACCCTTCTTTGTTGTTGCTGTTTTTACTTGGCTGTAAATTGCTACCTTATCACTTGATGGGCAGGTGGATGTGTATGGCTTGGTTTGCTTGTTGCTGCTGTTCTGGCCCAGGAACATTTTCAGGCACATGGCAGGTGTTGGTACCATCCTTGGGTACCTATTTGGGCTGGGCCAGCCAGCTGCTATCCTGCTTAGCAGGCCCATGGGCTCCCTGCCTCTCACTTTGGGTTTGGCTTGCAGTGGGTCCCTGGACCCAGTAGGGCTCCTTCTCTATGTGTAGAGATGCTCACCCATTCCTACAGCCGTGGCTGGCAATGTGGAGCCCCCAGCCCACCCCAGTTTCAGAAGAGCTGTGAGCAGGCTGCTCTAAAAGCCCTTCATGGGCTTTCCTGTGCCTTTGGAAACTCCAGTGTACGGTTTGTATCTGTAACGTGAAGTAGCCCCAGGGCATGCCCCCCATGGGGTTTTTGGGAGCTGAGGAGGAGCCTCTTCAATTGCTGCAATGAGCTGGAAGTGATGGAGAGGCTAATTACAGATAGTCTATTTTGAGTCTTTTGCATAGGACGCCACTGAAGATGAAATCAATGTTAAAGCAGCTAGCAATAGGAGAGTTTTAATTGCCTCTACTGTACCTAATTTAGGTTCAATGTTACTAGGCCCTTGGGTTTTCTCCTCTCTGTGAAGGCTTGATCCCAAACCTATTAGAATCAATGAAAGATGGATTGTGTGGCTGCTCCAGCAGAAATTTTAAATTGAGGTTTTGGTAGTCCATTTCTTTACCTTCTCTTCCTCTCACCTAAAAATGAAATAACATTTTTCCCAAATTCTTCTGAGAGCTATTCTTTATGTGTTTGCTGTAAGGGAACAGAAAACACTCTAGCTCTTGTGGAGTTGACTTATTTTCCAAATCCTGGATGAAAATTGGAGTAATTTTTGCAATAATTTTGGTAGGTTTAGGCCAGCTTCTGTAGATGCCTCAGAAGTTTTTTCTTCTCCTGGGAGCAGGATTTAAGTAAATTGATGTTGGAATAGAACACTCATATATACAAGAACTTTTTTTACCTCAATGCAAAAAAGCATTGCCTGTGAAATGGTAAGAAATAGAAGATGACTATAAACTTCCCAGTAAAGTATTATATTTTTAAAAAGTAATTGTTTTAAAAATTCTTCTTTGTTCTTTTGTGCTTTTTTAAATGGCTTGGTGAAAAATTCTATGACCCATTTTGGGTGTGAATGACCTCCACCAGAAAATAGTGATGCAATTTTTATAATCACCCCATTGACACAGAGTTGTGAGTCACCAGGCTTTCAGCGATATAATCGATGAAAGCTGTACCTGTCCTTAACAAGTACAGGTAACCTGGAGAAGATAATACATTGTTGGAAAGTTGATGCTTGAATATCATTATTTCCTTTTTTTCTGGTATCTGTGGTAGTGATACACTGGATTTTTTTTTTTTTAATTTTTTTCTTGAATACCAAGAACACATTTGCTTATGTTCAACCTACTTTTTAGTCTTTACATTGTCTTCTTATAAGTGGCAGCTTTGGTTTATATTGGCACTGTAGTTTTACAAAACTCTAAATGTTTTTAGAGTGCTGTGATTCTATTTGTGGCTATGAAGTAGCAGTATGCTACTTGGTCTCCAGTCTTCCTTCATTTAGTTCTTCTTTACTTAAAACCAAACAAACCCTAAAACCATTTTTTTCCTTCGAGGAGTGTTTCTAAATTACCACCTTCATTGTTTGCATTTATCTCTTTTTCATAGTTGGGATCAGAATTTCTTAAAGTGTTGTGGTTCGGAATGGCACTCCCCAGTTTAGTGTTCCCACTAAAAAAAAAACCATGCAGCCACTTCCCCCACCACCTTCCTCTGTGGCAAAAGGCAAAGATTATGAGTTGAGATAAGAACGATTTACTGGAAACAGCAATAAAATAAGAAAACAGAGAGGAACAGCCACACTGTTAACAACAGAAATGTACAAAGAGAGGCTGATTTACAAGCAAAATTGTTCACCAAGCCCAGGATCAAAAACCAGTGAAAGGCAGACCCTCCAGCTGCCATGCCTTTCTGGATGAAAGCCATGCCCATTTCTTCCAGAAGTCCAAGAATCCCTCAGTTCTACCTGGAAGCAATGAGGTGAGGTGGTTTAGAATAGCCCAGACACACCCTCACCTCATGGCCTCTGTGTAAAAATTAACCCTGTCCTGGCCAAAACCAGGGCATACAGTTATGGGTGGATTTTTAGGTTTGTTTTTCCTTGGACTGAGTGATTTTATGCGAGAGGGCTTGTAAGTGAAAATGCCGTTTTTGTTTGTGTGTTGCACTGAGAATTGTGAAATCTGAATCTGCCAAGTGCCTGAGGTAGTAGCACCTTTTTTTACAGCTCTCTTCCCCAGTGGGGCTTCGGCTGCTCCCTGGGGAGTCTGGATTCTGTTTCCGTAGCTCTTATGTTGGAGGTGGTTCTTCAGGATTTGGGTCCTCATTTTATTTTATGCAACTTTTTACTTCTGATAAGGATGCACAGGAGGAGTTGCTGTACAGGATGGTCTGTGCCTTGGCTCCATTCTGCCCATACACACAGCCATGGGAGAGCAAGCTTGGATATTTCAAGGGACCTTCTCAACCTCTTCCTTAAACTTTGTGCTGAAAAACATCTAGATGTTGGTTTTGATACAAAACTGATGTTTCATTGTTCTGGTTTTAGCACGTCCCCAGACAGTCAAGATCTCCCTCCTTTCTCTGTTGAACCTGTGGCTGTAAATCAAAGATGTCTTACTCTCAGTGCAGATCGCACAACCTACTTGCAGTTCTCCCTGACCCCTCTTTGTACCTATTTTTCCTGTGTCATCCTGATTCTGTGAGGCTGCCTGTGAAGATTAATTTTCCACTGGTGAAGGTCTGAACAGGTGTGGATTTGGAGAGCCTTATTTTATTTGTAGTTGATGTTTTCAAATAAATACCAGTCAGTTTTCAACATAAAGCAATTTTGAATTTACTGCAGGAATACAGTATCACTCAAACTGAGATAATACAACCGCTGAAGCTTGTAAACTGTGTTGTTAATTAGACCATGTGTTATTGATGGACTTTGTAAAGCTATTAAAATTTATATGTTGGGGATTGAAATAATTAGTTCTCTTTCATGTGTTTGACAGATTTGTGAATGTCATTTTAAATTTCTTTCTTATGGTTGAGCTGCTTTGAAATGTACCTAGGAGAAGAATCTGTATGTTCTTCAGTGATGTGGGTGCCATGTGCTTGTTGAAAATATATATCTTTCTTTTTCAGAATACTGGGGTGGGGGTTTTATTCGTAAAGTTTCCGTGGCTGTAAGGAAAGTAGCTTGCATTTGAAGATGGCATTTAAATATAAAAGCTCACTTGTGCTGGTGAACAAAAGGAAGAGAGTTTCCCATTTAGCCAGGTTATGAAATAGCTCTTTGGGAAGCAAAGGTGTAATTCCTAGCATGTAATGGCATAAAAATAAAAATCCTCTGCTTACCTGTATATTTTTGCAGATCAACACACAATGTGACTGTCTGTTACAGAACAGTTATTTCAGGTCCTGCATGTGTTGGAAAATGAAATAAAAACAATAAAAGAAAGACTCTATGCTTAATAATTTAGAAAACAAATAATTTTATTCTGTTTCTGATCTTCTTTTATAGCACCAGCAACAAGTGGTGCAGGCTGTGGAGCGTGCCAAACAAGTGACCATGGCAGAACTGAACGCAATCATTGGGGTATGTGGTCTTTCCATTTTAGCTATGATAGCATTTGTAAATAGCTTTTCTTTTTCTTTTGCATGTTCTCATTTCTATCAGATGGGCAAAAGTTGTGGGCAGTGGTGAAGTTCGATAGCTTGATCTTCATGAAATCTGGTTACAACCTCAAGACTTTTTGTTGCACTGTGCCAAGAAGACTAATGGGTTAATTAATGTCTGTGTTGTATCTGTTCTCCAAAGCAGGCTCAGTATTTGTTTTTTCTTTTTTTTCTTGTTTTTTTTTTTTTTTTTTTTTTTTTTTTTTTTTTTTTTTTTTTTTTTTTTTTTTTGTTCTATTTAAGTAATATTGTTTCCTTTGCATACCACCTGCCGGTCTGCTTCTGCAGCCACCCTAGAAGGTAGCCTTGATACGATTCACTGTTTTTCCCATCCCTGTTGACCACATCTTCTTCTGTGTGTTGGTTCAAGACTCTGAATATTCATCACACTTTTCTTTTTACAGTAAAAAATAGCTGTTACTTTAAAAAACAAAACAAAAAAAACCCCAAACCACCCACCCATCCAACCAACCAAAGCACCACCACCAAAACAAAAAAACCTAAACAACCAAAATTGACAACAGAACAACTCATGACCACTGCGCTCATAGGTGTCCTGCTCTTAGTCATCTACAAATACAGGTGTGTGGAGCCCCTCTTGTAAAACCTTTACTGCCAGTGGTATTAGCCCAGTATAGAAATTTTATAGAAGTGGGCAGCCACAGTGTTTATATTTTATAACTGGAGAGGACAGACATAACAACAAAAGCCATGGCTGTTCACACTACATAAAATAAAGGTGAGAAGTCATTGCTTAATAACACATTATTCTCTTGTATAATTATGCAGCTGGAGCAAGCAGTTGTTTAAGTTATTCTAATGAAGACACTACAACTGTACTTCCTATCTTCTGCACCCTCCCAAATGCTTTTTCTTTTGTGTATAGATTATACATAAAAGTATTTTCCTTTTTTTTTATTCAGTGTATCAAACACACTTTGAAATGCTAATTATTCCATTTACTTTCATTAAAATTCAAATTGCTGAATGAAGATGTGGATAAGGGTCGCTGAATAATCAATCTGAAGTGAAGATATTGCTTCAATTATGCCTCTGTCTTTTAACAAGGAAATCAGGACTTTCTGATCATTGCTGACAGTAGTTTAGAGCAATGGTCTGATTGTAGCTTGTTTTTAATAGGCTGTTTCTAACTCTATTTTGTGTACCTCTGACCACGAGAAAGCACTGGTAGTCAATTAGAAATTATAAATGGAAAAGAGTAACCTTTATTTCCTCTGAAGTGCCCGTTAGAAAGAAGGGGGGGAATCAGAGCGCGTCGTGTAGAATCATGAATAACATTTGTTGTATGTCTTTTACGCTCCAGTGGGGAGAGTGGGAAATGAGTAATTTCCCAATTAGTTTTCATTACCTAACCAAAAATATTGCCTTCTATTAACATTCTTTGCATAAAGTAAGTAGCTAAAGGTTGGCTTCTTTGTTAAAGAAGCTTTTATATGTGTGTCCTGCATGTGCATTCGTATTGTGTGTGTATAGGTGCATGCATGGTTTTGTGTGTATGTGCACATGCGTGTACTTCACATGTACTTCACAGCTTACCTGTGCACATTTTTGCCATTCATCATTGCTTGCATTAAGAAAGACTGCAAAAAGCAATTTGATTTCTAGTAAAGAAAGCAAATGTAAAGTGTGTGATGTTACAGATACTGGCTATTGCACTTGTTATTTAAGTTTATTCGGCTTTCATGAACCACTGAAGGCACAGAATAAAAATAAACAGATGAGACACTTGTCTGGGAGCCTGGCAGTAATTCTTCCCCCACCGGGTGGAAGTAAATTTTCTCTTCTGCTGTCTGAATTTGTCTTCTCATGTCAATTTAAATTCTATTGTCTCAAACTTGTCTAAACTGTCGGACTTTTGGGTTTGTGAATTAAAGTTGGCCAGCCCTTGCCTCCCTCACAAGACTGATTTTTACCTTGCTCTACTGCCTTTTTTCACTCAGCTGTTTTATGTTGACTTAGGAGATACTGTGTCGCCTCTGTTTAATTTTAGAGGAACAGGACCAATACAGACTGAAATTGAATGCTCATTAGGTTTAAAGAGAAGTAATCTCACGCAATCTTTTAGATACTATTTTTTTAAAAATGGAATAAATAGGAAAGCTAGTTATCAAATAAACTTAAGTTCATGTTGCAAGAATACCCACAATGTTGTCTGCACTTAGAGAAATTTAAAGTCTGAAAATTTAGCATGAGGCTAGAAAAGGTCATACTTTGTAAAGTGAATACCCATAAAAATAAAAAAAAGAACATAATTGAAAATCATGGCTTTTATATATTTTATATCTAATTATGTTGTCTTACATTATTTTTCTGTTTGGTAAGTCTGACACGGTTTGTGTTCTTTTAACCCTGTGGTATTTAAAAAACTTCCAGTGTTTGTATAACCCATTGAACTGTGTATCAGACAAAGACAGAAGCAGTATTTGAGTTTTTGAAATAAAATTGTAGCTTAAGGCTCTCTGTGTTTTGAGGGGGTCCTATTCGGTTCTCCTTGCTCATGCTAAACTCCCTTCATTTGAACAGAGCATCTCTGGGTTTGACTTAAAAGTGGGTGCTACCAGAATGGTGTGTTGCACAAGAAAGGAATCAGAGATGCACAGATCATCTCTCTCTTTGTGTTTCACATGTATATATTTTTGTATGAATGTGCTCGGATTTAATGGAATCTGATGAAGCACCTTTTAACTTTGCAATATTATTCTATCTTGATTGGTAAATGAACCAAATCACTGATCCATGCAGTTTAAATGCAAAACACTGAAGTGAGCCTGGAACCCAGAGAGACTGCCTGTTCTCCTGACGATAAACTAGTTATGTTTAATGGAATGAAACACAGTTATAATGACTTCTTTTACAGGTCATGTTCAGTTTAAAACTGTTGACGGGCTCAAACAAGTTAAATATCATCTATCATCTTCTGGGGGGATGCAGTGAGAAAAATGAAGCCAAAACTGGGTATATCATAAGCATGCTGCAGGAGGACTGTAAAACTGCAGGCATGCAGACTCTGCATCTAGTGCTTGCCATGGGCAGTACTGTGCAGCATTCTTGCTCAGGGCAATCTGTAGTGCACATCCAGGGCTGCTTTCCCGGTTGGGTGTTCCAGGATAAGCAGTGTGATATATCCAGTTGATCTTGTCATGTGTCATGCTACCATGTTTTTACATTAGAATCTGCAAGATTGCACTGTTGGAACAGCACACAAATCGTAGCCTTAAATCAGTAATGTGATCTAATTAGGAATGAAGTTTTCATTTCCTGTATTAATAAATTGAATTGTCTAACTTTCTTAAAATGCTGGGATTTGTTTTCTTTAAACCATTATACTATGCAATTTGAACATACTGTTGTGAGTGTGGTTACATTTTAATAAGAGAACCAGGGAATTAACTTGTAACTTTTCCAGAAAAATTTATCTGTTTAAAATAGTAATTTCTCAACTGCAGTGGAGTAGTAAGGCAGAAATGAAGGCTACTGCCTGTGTGCCTGCTTATCACATGGAGAGAGATAAATGTACCAAAAACTTAAGAACAGGTATGTGATGGTGTTCAAAAAAATGCAGTTTAGCACAAGAAATGCTGAACCTCAATTTTTAGCAGTGACATTTTAATGATAGGAAGTCTGCAAAATTATTTGCCATCAATTGTGAAGGCAATAACAAGCCTTGGTGGTTTTTCACACCCTCTGTGTTAAGTGCTTTCAGAATGACAGCGTAAACTGTGTTGGAGAACTCCAAGGAAGTAAAACTGATTAAAATGTTCATGCTTGAATGGTGCTGATGGAATAGTTCATTTGGACTTTCTCTACCTCCTGCAGCTCAAGCTGAAATATTAAAATTCAGTGAATTTAAATCTCTCTCCCCTCAGCTCAGGAAAAAAACATTACATTTTAATAGGTTTTAAACTCATAATTCATTGGTTTGGAGCAGCACTATTAAATCTATTTAAATATTACTTGTATTACTAAGCAAATGATTGAAATAATTCTTTTTCTTTACCATTCTATACATCTGAGTGAAAAAGAATGGCTTTGGTTTAATTTTTAAGCGTTTTATTTTGCCACTTTTATTATCTTCTTAAAAAATAAGCAAATGGCAGTTACTGGAAGAAAGGGCTCCTTCTGTCTTGTCACGTATAATTACCACACTAAAATGTTCCTTCTTAAATGCATTGTTTGTCACAATTCCTACCCTGTGCTTGAGGGCAAGGTGCTTGTTTGACCCATCTCAAAAGGTGTGTAATTTTTGGTTGCTTTCAAGAGAGTGATTGTTTTACAGCTGTGGAGAACACCTGTTTAGAAAACAGGCATGTAAGCCTTTGAAAGTAGTGTGGTGAAGATAAGTGCTCACAACTTGAAATGAAAAGTTGGCCTCAGCGCCTGCCATCCTTGCTGTGCTGCCTTGTCCAGGGTTGCAGATGCCAAATGCTGCTTAGCATGCAGAGGCATCTCCTGCTCCCCTCGGATGGTGGATTGTTTCTGGCTCCTGTGTGTGCCAGTGCTGTGAGGAGGAATGAGGGTTTTTCTGCTTGAACCAATACACACAGTTTGTGTGGAAAAGTCGTTCATGCCCAGCATGTGCATTCAGAAATGACAGTGTTGGGGAGGACAGGCAAGGGCAGTTAGAACAAGTGTGTTGTAGCATGGGGACAACAGTCGCAGTCTCCAGCCCTTCTGTATTGCTCCTTCAAAGGTGTGTTAAACAGTGGTTGAAGCTTAAATTCTGTAAAACAAGTTGGTGATCTTCTGTATATTGTACACAGGTAGTTACAGGCGGAAGGTGACAAAGGAGGTTGATTTAATAGCTATGTGCTTTGAGTTGTGTTTATTTGTGTACCCTAAAGAAGTGTTGAAATTCACTGCTCCCCATTTAGTTACTCTTGTTTGCTGATTTTATACTGAGTGGTGATATGGTCCTGCAAATGTTTTGATCCTGCCTATTTGAAATTGATGCCTGAAATTGATTTGTAGAAGGAATTGCTGATATAGGAGGCTTTTTGGTGAGCACTTTTGGTTTTGAATTATTCACCTGAAGTCTGGCTAAGTTAAAGACACCCTGATTTTTGGTTGTAAGGAGCTGTTTTGCAGAAATTTGTCATCTTCTTCCCTTATTCCCATGTACCAGCTTCAGAGAGAGCCTTGAAGGTGAGGCCTAATTTAAGTAAATCTCTTCTGTATGGAGCATTATCTTAATTTAAAGAAACTGAACATGATCTTTTTAGGGATTTTTGAGGGAATTAATTCAAATGTAAATAATTTCCATGTTTCATGTTTACTGAAAGAAGACATTCCAAGGATGGATTTTGAACACTGTTGCTACACTTCGAGTGGGCTGCCACTGTCTTCTGCTTTTTGTCCTGTTTTCAGTAGCTGTGGTAGCTACTTGAATTTATATTGGTCTGTCATTATATGAGCAGTCAGTAGCATGGCAGTGTGAAGTGCCGACCACTTACTGCATCGCACTGCCAATATGCTGGTGCCAGAGGCCTTTGCTCATTATGCTTAAGTAAATGCATATGACATAAATGTTGTGGCTCACACATTCTATCTCATCAGACAGAAGAGCTGACTTTTGCCTACATGTTTCTCAAGGTTTTACACACCCTGGTACCAACGTTATGTGACTGCCATGTCTTTTTTTTTTTTTTCTAATGTGGATTAATTGGTGCAGATATGAAGAGTCCTGTGGAGAATTTTCTTGGTATTCTATAGCATGAACATATACAATATTTTATTTATTACTTACATTTTTATGGTATCACTTCACACACAATAGAAAGGAGACAATACTTGAGTGGATCAGTTAAATGTTTGCATTTCTTCAGGCAGGTGGATAGTTCTTTTCATGTTTTCAGTCTTAAATGTAGGACAAAGCAATGGCTCTAGTGTTTAATTGGGATGGACACTAAAGTACTGCATAAGTAGAGTATTTAGAAATGTTAAGTTCATCCATGAAGAAGGAATTTAGGAGGTCTTAAACCCTTACATAGTCTGATATTTCAGAATGTTTGATTTTTATGAGTGAGACAGTTACTTGCTTATTGTTTGGTGAATTTTTCAGTCATGTCCTTGGTATATGAATACATTACAAACACTGATGAACTAACTGAAGTAATATTTGTGGAGCAGGGGAGTGCCACTTTCCTTGTTGCACCTTTGAAAGAGGCTGTGGAAGGCAGTCTTGGGGCTGCGACTTAAGCCCAGGTGATTAGATCCTTGTCAAGACCTTTCTTTGTCAAAGCTGCTGTAACTGGGAAACTGCACTAAAGCAAAACAAATCACTTTAAGTTTTGGTTACCTGACTAATGGGCACTGCATTAAAGAGACAGAACACTACATCTCTCAATGAAATCTGCTTGGGAAGAGAGATAATGGTATCCATGTGTCCTAACACTTGTGGGAAGAGGCTGCTCACCTCAGAGAAGAGCAGGCATTACAGACCTCTGCACAGGACCACAGCTGCACCAGATATAGCAGTCTTTAAAGACACAAAATGGGTTGGAAAGAATGGATCACTCTGCGCAGCCCAGGTTTTTATCCCAAGCAAAGACAACTTGCTGAAATCCAGCAGTGTGTACTTGTGTGTTGGACGCATGATGAAATGTGGTGTTAGGACTTAAGATTTAATTAACCTCTGCTTCTCAGTAATTGCTGTCAAGAAATTTGACTTGGTAAGGATTGACTTTAAAAGATGCATTAGAGAAATGTATGTGTGAGATTGTATGCTGATACTTTTATGTTGGTACTACATGGCTCTAAAACTATGCCTTGTGAGGAAGCTTAGAAGTCAATTATAGTTGCCACATTTAAAACCTCTGGTAATAGAACTGCTTATAGATTTAGCCACTTGAACCTCTCCGTGACCAGTGGCATAGCTTAACTCTTCTTCTCGCTTTTATTATTTCGTTCGTGATATATCCCAGACAGTAATTTTCTCACTTTTTAGCCCAGGGTTGCAGAAACTTTTCACTGTGGTGACCCTAGAAGATTATTTAGAAGTCTGCTGCAAAGAGCGTAGACATTGGTCTCATTTCTAATGAAAAGGACCAAAATTTACAAGGTCACAACAGAAATGGTGTCTTTTTACTGTTAGTCCAGAGAAGAAAATCTCTTCCCAGTGTCTGTGGGTAGGACATCAGTGGCGCATTTGGTAAGTAAGGTACCGGAATCAGTGTACACCTACTTAGTCAGGGATTAATTTTGCCATCTCTTTATATGTAGCAGAAAACACTCATTTGCTGCCATTGCTACTTTTTGCAGTGGTCTTTTTGAAAAGGTTTTGAAGCAGAGGTTTGGTATGTCAAGGTACATATCAAGGTACCATTGGCGCTCCTCTTGGCAAGCCCTTGAGCTTACTTGGATTTGTGTTTTCTGCCTTCTCTGGCAGAAGATGTGGATTTTCTTTACCTTAGATAGAAATTGATGGGGGAGAAGGAAGAAGAGAGTTTTAAATTGCATGATTTATGCAGGAATTCTGCCCTTTATTAAATGGTAATAGAAGGTGATTCTGAAGAGTTTAATTCTTCCTCCCTCCACCTCCAGTGTGAAATTGAGATGAAGTCCTGCAATCAGAAGAAGGAACTACTGAACTCTAATATTCTGTGGGAAGGTACACTTAGCCTTTTGCAGGGGACTAGGCTTTTCCCTTATTAAGGTTCTGTCCATTTTTTTTGACATGAATCTTTTATTTGTTAGTAGGTTGTATTAATTTTTTGTCCTCTGTCTATGCTGTTTCACTGAGTGAAAAATAGTTGTTAGAGTGGAAGGGAGGACAAATGGTGAAACATGTATCCTGACAGATGTTCCCATATATATGATTAAGAACGGAAATGTGCTCTGCATATATTGCCTTTCATCCCACAATATGATTTGGGAGATGACTTTTTATTCCTAGATCACTTAAAAGATCTTTGAAGCAATTTATAGAGATATGATTCTGATGTTTTTTTTGTTACTTATGTCGGAGCTCTAAATGCTCCTCTTCTGATTAATGACAGCTATTGATTTTTTTCCTTCCTCCCATGGTTTTCTCAGTAGAGCTTAGTTTCCTTCTGTGAAATTGGCATCTTTCAAAGACAGAAGTTGCTGATTCTTAGAGAGCAAGTACCCTCGCATTTGATTCTTTAAAAAAAAAGATTATTATTATCATCAACATCACCCTCATCATCCTTATTTTCCCTCCTTTTTCATCATTTTTCATTCTTACTTCTAGGTTTTTGTTTAAGGTCTGTATTCATTCCCTTTATGAACAGACACATCTGAATTTTCTAGATCAGTTGCATCTGAGCATTTAGAGTTTCCACTAATATCTGAAATGTTTCATAGAACCGGGGGTTTTTATGTTGGAAAAGACCTCTGCGATCATCAGATCCAACCATTAGACTAGCACCACTGTATTCACAATTAGACTAGGTCTCCAAGTGCCACATCCAGAAGTTTTTCTGAGCACTTCCAGGTGTGGTGGTTCCACCACCTCCCTGGGCAGCCTGTTCCAAATATGAGCACCTTTCAGTGAACAGATTTTTTCCTAGTATCGGATCTACATCTCCTCTGGCTCAGCTTGAGGCTGTTTCCTCTCATTCAACAGCTGACTGTTTGGAGAAGAGACTGACGGCCACTGCACTACAGCCTTCTCTGTTGTAGACAGTGATGACATTTCCTGAGCCTCCTTTTCTCCAGCCTAAGCACCCCCAGCTCCCTCAGCCACTCCTCAGAGGACTTGTGCTCCAGACCATTTACCAGCTCTGTTGTCCTTCTGTGGACATACTCCAGCACCTCAGTGTCTTTCCTGGACTGAGGGGCCCAGAGCTGTGCGCAGCACTCGAGGTGTGGCCTCACCAATACTGAGTACAGGGCAATCATCCCTTCCCTGGAGCTGCTGGCCACACTTTGTCATACACAGGATGCCATTGGCATTCCCAGCCATCTGGGCACAGCTGGCTCATGTTCAGCCACTGTCAACCAGCGCTCCCAGATCTTTTTCTACCGGGCAGCTTCCCAGCCATTCTGCCCCCAGCCTGTAGTACTGCATGGGGTTGTTGTGTCTTGTTGGGCCTTTCACTGTTGATGAACCTTGACTCATCGATCCAGTCAAGAACCCTCAGTAGAGCCTTCCTGCCCTCCTGCTCAACATGGTCATCTGCAAACTGACTGAGGGGGCACTCAATCCTCTCATCCAGATTGTTGATAGAGATGTTAAACAGAGCTATCTTCCATACCGAGCCCTCCTCTGCCGTCTGATGTGACTCCATTCACCAACACTCTGGGCCCAGCCACCCAGTCTGTTTTTATGCAGCAGAGTGCACTCATCCATTCCATGGGGAGCCAGCTTCTCCAAGAGCGTACTATGAGAAAAGCTGTCAAAAACTTTACTAAAGTCCATGTAGAAAAGATCCACCACCTTTCTCTCATGTGCCTAGTTGGTCAAGCAGGATGTACCTTTTACAAGGCCATGCTGGCTGTGCCTGATTCTCTGATTGTCCTGTATGTCCATGATGGCACTCATCTGTTTCATAACCTTCCCTGGCACTGAAGTGATGTTGACGAGTCTGTATTTTCCCATATCCTTCTACTGCCCTATCTTGTAGATGGGGGTCACATTTGCTAACTTCCAGTCAACTGGGACCTCCCTGGTGAGCCAGGACTACTAGTAAATGATGGGAAGTGGCTTGGCAAGCTCTTCCACCAGCTCCCTCACTACTCTTGGTTGGATCCCATCTGGTCCCATAGACTTGCATGCATCTAAATGGTGTGAAAAAGCTGCTGAACATTTCCTCCTGGGTGATGGGTGCATCATTCTGCTCACATCCCCACTCTCAGAACTGGGTACCTGGAGGACAACTGGTCTGGTTTTAGACTCGGGCCAAGAAGGCATTAAGAACCTCAGATTTTTATTCCTGCTTTTTTACTATATTTTGTTTCCCCCTACATCCAGTTTCTTTAGCCAGAATAGTTTCTTTAGCTCTCCTTTTGTTGGTGATATATTTGTAAAAACAGTTTTATTTTCTTTTTTGGCAGTAAACAGATTAAGTTCTAGTTAGACTTTGGCTCTTCTAATTTTTCTCCTGTGTAATCTCATGATATCCTTTAAAGTCCTCCCAAGTTGCCTACCCCTTCTTCTGAAGGTGATACACGCTCTGTTTTTAAGCTGAGTTCTACCCAAAACTGTTTGCTTAACCAGGCTGGTCTTCTTCCCTGTTCATTGGTACATGGGGACAGCCTGCTCATGTGCCTTTTAGGATTTCCTTAAAGCACGTCCAGCTATCCTGGACCCTTGTGTCACTCAAGATTGCCTACCAGATGAGTATCTCAGCCAGTCTTCTGAACAGCTCAAAGTGCCCTCCAGAAATTCAAGGCAGCAGTTTTGCTGATTCCCTCCTTCTTCAAGAACTGAAAACTTGTACCAGTTTTTGATTGCTCTACCCAAGATAGCCTCTGACCACCACCTCTCCCACTAATCCTTGTCTGTTCACAAACATCAGGTCCAGCACCAGCCCTTGTTGTCTCCCTCACCCACTGTGTCAGGAAATTGTCCTCCAGGAACCTCCTGGACTGCCTCCCCTCTGTTGTGTTTCACTTCAGCAGACATTTTGTAAGTTGAAATACCTTCTGAGAAGAAGGACCTCTGTGATAGTGAGAATTCTGCCAGCTGCTTATAGAATATTTCATCTGCCTCTTCATCTTGGTGGTCTATATCAAGATCCTACCAGGATATTTCCTTTTACTGGGGGCACTGTAATAATTTTCAAAATGATCACTTTCCCTAAAACAGTAAGGGTAGTAGTTTGTTCTGCTCGGCATCAGTACCGCTGTTTCTTTATGCAAACCAATTATATGGTGTATATCCATATAGCTCCAGAACCATTCCGCTGGAGGAAATGCTGTATGACTCTCTTTGTCGGCTGTTTTGCTGTATTGTATCATAGCATCAGAAGAGCTTTTTTAAAAATGTCTGCCACCAGGGAGAGAACAGTACAAAGAAAGTACGGAAAGTGCAGATCACATCAAGGGTGCAAACAGGCATGATAGATAAAAATTCATATCATCTTAAGTACACTCATAACTGTGTGCGCCAAAGGGTTGCCTTTGCTGGTCTTCAAACCATTGACATTGATACTGTGTACTCTTGAGCCATTGTTTTTATGTCTTTGTTTCCTCTTCATCTTGGGTTCTGTTTTATCTGTATGCTGTCTTACTAATGAGTCACTCTGAGCAATCAACCACATCATCTAACTCATTCCAAACACATAGCGAAGCTATTTTATTCGGAATTTTTGAGGCCCTCTCCCAGCAGTGTTGCAGGTATGAGTAGTGAACATGTGTATAAATATAAAAGAGAAAATAACTTTTTGAGACAGTAGTTTGTTAACATTAGAAATGTCTTCTGGTCAGAGTAGTATGTTCAGGTTGTTTCGGTAATGGCTGTGGCTTTTCAGGGTCTGTAAGAAGGAAAGTGGTAGATTAGTGCAACACAGAGCTGCTTGGAAAGTATCCAATAAAAACTTGAACCTCTTCCAGGAAAATAGGCTTTGAATGTGCTGACTATAACAAGAGAGCATTCGAACCTAATTTGTTAGTGGGTTTGTTATCACATTTTACTTCAAAGTTGATCTCTTAAGATGTATTGGGAAAAGAATTAAGCTAAGCATCAATATTTAGAATAGTGGTTTTAAAAATTAGTGTTACTCAGATAAAAACCTTCAGCAAATCCTTTTTACCTATTTGTGTAGACTTTCGAGTTATTTCATTCCTTGCTCTAGATGGCCTAGAAGAATATACAGAAAAGAAAATACTATTAGTAGCAACCAGATGTTATCTTTATTTGACAAGTGTTAATGTGTTTTGAAAGCTTTACTTCAGTTTTTACCACTCAGTTGATTTAAATTATCATCTTCCTAAACTTATTACTAAAAAGAATGCAGTCTTCTTTTTTGGCTTCTTTCTGATTGCTGTGTTTACCCTGTGCTCTTACATTTTGTGTGTGTTGAATGCTCCTTAAAAACATTGCAATCTATTTTGTAATTCCATAGGGTGTATTTCTTGGTAGCTAACTGTTGCTGGTTTTATTTTCAAATAATTCTGGAAAATTTACAGTGTCATAAAGTCTGCCTTTCCAAGTTTCCACCTATTACGCACTAATGCTGAAGACATATGCTTGACTTTACGCATTTTGTAGTCAGCTGTGATGGGATTGTCTAAAGTTAACCACGTGCCACACGCTAAGACTTCATAAATGACATGACCAAACATAACAAATTGAAGAGATGATGGAGAAGGGGAAGAGAAGGCATTATAGCAACTTCAAAAAAATTATGTGGTTGCTCAGTTGGCTCATTTTCAGGCTTTCCTGGCAAGTTTTTAAATCGTGTCAGATTTTATGATCTAAATTCATGCTACAGGCAGAAGCAAGTGTGAACTTCCTTCCATAGTGGAATATTTCTTTCTGTGGAGTGTATCTGTCAGTTGTCTTACTCCTCCATATCTTTGGCATTTTGATGACTAGAGGAGATCACCTTTTTTTTTTTTACTACTTTGTAGCACTAATCTGATGCCCAGTGGGCTAAGGAATTGACCTTTTTTTCATAACTTTCCATTTAAACAAATAGCTGTGTGCTGGCCACCTGATGCTCACCAGTGACGCCTACAGGCAATGGAAAAACAAGGTCAAGCTTTCAGTGTTTGGGTATGTGAGTGCAGTAATAGTTTTGAGCAGTTTGGAAATGGCAGTCAGAGATGTCACTTTGTCTTTACCTTCTTGACTAAGTGTATTAGCAAACAGCACTAATTATGTGATTATATACTTTTATTTCCTTTTCCTCTTGTATATTCTGAGAGCAAAAGCCTGGTCAGTGTTTCACTTGAATTTGCTTCCTTTCTGGTTTTGGATCAGTTCCTCATTTTTGGTGTTCAAGCAATGCTTCTTGTGTTGGAGGAGGTCACAGTCTTTCTCATACCAATGCTGTCCTAGTCCAGGATCCTCCTCCTGTTGTCGAAATTTTACTCCCAGCCCCTCTAACAGAATGCAGCAACATTATCCCTGTGTAACACAGGCATGTGGGCCATACTGGAATTCTGGGTGTTAGACTTATTTAACAGGCTGGTTTTCACACCAAAGTATTTTCTTTCTGCTGTTACAATGTGACTAAATTGTACCAAATTTCTGCTGTATCAGTGACTGAGACTTTGTCACTTCTGAGGCCCCGTTCTTACCAGATTTCAGGTTCCCATCACCTTTTATGGAAGAGCTTGGTCTTTTCAGTAAAGTTCTGTATGGCAGGAAGGCTCTGGGTTTGGTGTTTTATTCCCCACTCTCTGTAGTTATTTTCAGAGCTCTCTGCAATTCAACTTGCAGTGCAAACACATTGATTCTTGGCCAAGAGGGACTGGGGCAGCCCAGATGTTCTGGGTGATCTCAAGCTGCTAGGCTACTACTCTTAAAGACTGTATTATGCCTGAGAGTCATTAATGATATTCAGTATGTCCAGGCTTCAGTCTGTGCTGTTGTCTTGCTGAGCTATGTAGAGATTCCCAACAAAGAGCAGTAAAAAAAGGGGATTACATTCACAGTGCTGTTTTCTTCTAGCTCTTTGGAAACCTTCCTATATCAATAGAGGAGGTCATACAATGCAAATTGGGTTGGTCAGTAGGCAGATCTGTGTGGATTGTACAGTAGTGTATAATGAGTGTCCCTCTTTAGTTGACAGTGTAATAGTTAATGAGGGGAAAGCTCACTGTTGATATTCTCAGGCTCTTCTCAATGTGTTTGCTTTAAGCCACGGGCAGATTCAGACAGAGATCTTCTTGTGGTTGTTTATTACACATTTTCAAACAGGAATGGGAAATTCTTGTTCAAAACCAGATAACAGAACACAGATTATTTTGTCCATCCCTTTCCTTTTGCTTGTTATTCTCCTCACTCCCTAAATCAGGCATGCCAGATGGTTGTGAGGCAGCCCCATATGAACCCTGAAGCTAAACAATACACTATTTTCTCTTGCTTTGTTTTATTGTATTTAATTTAATGTTCTGAAGAATGAAGAATACTGCCATAAGAGCATCAAGCAAGCAAAGAATCACTTGCTGGAATGCCACGGGCTCACAAGCGGGGAAAAGATTGAGCTTTTCCTTTTTCTTCCACTTGGAAGAATGTTCTTTCTGGGTTTTTGTTTGGTTGGTTTTAGTGTCTGCCCTTCACCCTCTTTTGTATTTTTATTCCCTCATACCTTTCTTTTAGATCATTCCTCTCTTTTCCCTGGCACTGATCTGGATTAGGTGAGGTATGTGTGGCACTGCCAGTCTGATTCCGCCACATGGGGTTTATTTCCAAGCGGAAGAGAAGGATCTGTACTTTCAGGGTGGGGTGCCAAGGGAGGTATGTGTGCAGTGTGCTGCAAGGGTTATCTAGTGTGTTGCGACTTGCAGCCTTTTACTTTTGGCTCACCCTTATGTGAAGATTTCTGCTGGCAGAGAGGGGAAGGGAATAGTCAAGTGGACAACAGGTCTCTTGATGAAAGAGATGGTTGCAAGGTGGGAAGTAAATTTAGGTTAAAATAGAAACCAAATAAAGTAGGGTCTCAAGTTTTAGAAGTTAGAAGTTTAAAGTGGAATGGTTTTATGCAAAGCAAGCTAAGTTCTTACTTCTCCAGAAGTCCTGTATAGACGTGCAGGTGGGAGAGAGCAATCTTAGAGGATTTAGGATTTGATTTACCCTGAGCAATAGCAGCTTGAAAGTTAAAAGATTTCAGAGGTAATCTGGTTATTCTATGGACAGAAATTAGTTGGATGGTTAGGGTGTAAGCCTTGGACCTGAACAGATTTCTCTTGGGGTGTATTTAACTAAACTTTTTCACCTGTTCAGTTATTGTTGATTTGTCAGGTTTTTTTGTCCTGCCTTCCCAATGAACAGCAACAATCTATCCACCACACAGTGGTTAGTATAGCACAGAGCTTGATGCAGCCCTGGTTGAGGTCAAGCACTTCAATTCGAACCTCTCAAGGGCTTTCTCTATGTGTTGCCAGTGTACTGGTAAAAATGACTTTAAACTCTTGTCAGTGCAGTTACTGGTGCATGCATCACAGTCCCACTCAAATAAACCTGTCACAACACAGAGTCAGCAGCTAGGGAAGAGTACAAGGGCAGGCCTCTAGCTTTTCATTCAAGCATCACTAAACGTGCACAGAGTGCCCAATTATTTCAGCATTATTGAGCAAGCCTACAGGAGGACCCAAGCCTTGCTACATTAGATTTTCTTTAGTAATTTACTCAAGTACCGCTGAGGACACTTAAAGGGCTTAAAACGGTGGCTGCAACCAGTTTCCTTTTCTGGATTGTTAATTCAGGTTTTCTCTTTCAAATTAACTTTCACTGCATGCTGTGCAGTAGCACTGGGAGAACTGTTTAACACTAATTTTCTCAATTTTCAGCTTTTTTTTCATTATATAACTGCTTTTACAGTTACATATGTTTTGATTAGGCATGTACATGGTGCGTTTCTACTAGAAAGAGAAAAGCATAATACCTCTGTCAAAAAAATTTAAAAATCACCTAAATGGTAACATTCACTTGCTTTATTTTCTTTTTTCTTTTTTTTTTTTCTTTTTTTTTTACTTTTTAATTTTCGTTGTTGTTTTTCAGTTCAGTCTGAGGTTTACCGAATTTGTTGTGTCCAAACATATGGGCCTTTTTAAGTCACCAGGATGTTAGTGAGCATTGATATCTTGGATTGATCAGATGCATTGGTTGATCTGATCAGTCATGGTTGATGCAGACAATCTGTTCGACAACCCCCAGCTCCCTGAACAAATTCAATATCTGTGTTTTGTTTTTCACAGCAGCAGCAGCTCCAGGCCCAGCACTTGTCACACGGACATGGTCTTCCTGTGCCGCTCACTCCGCACCCCTCGGGCTTGCAGCCTCCAGCCATCCCACCCATTGGCAGCAGTGCTGGTCTCCTGGCACTCTCCAGTGCACTGGGGGGGCAGTCCCACCTCCCAATTAAAGACGAGAAGAAGCACCATGATAATGATCACCAAAGAGGTAGATGCTGCCAGATACACGTGTGGCTTCATTTTCCTGCTTTTTTAAAAAAATTTTCTGTTTAAAAAAAAGCAAAGGTGGGGGGGGAGGAGGAATTTTCAGAAGAGTTCCTAGCTAATTACTTCAGTGTTTATTATCTAGCAGTAGTCAGGAATTGTGTTCAAATGGTAGAAATCCAGTTTTATAAATGTGGCTGTACAGCATTAATAATTAACTGTACAGAAAAGTTAACATCTGTGCAATTTATTATTTAACAGACATCAGGATTCTTTCTTCGGAGTATGATAAATGTATAATTTTATGTAAACTAACTAGTACTTTTCTCTTTCTCTCTTCCCCCACATGCCCATCCCCTGCCACCATCTCTCCCCCTCCTTATGCATGGGGGCTGCTCTGCATGCAGACAGAGACTCCATCAAGGTAGGATTCCATTTCGTAGGTGTAAAGGGTAGCTTGACAGAGCTGCATGAACGCTGCATTTTTCTGAAGTGCGGCACAGAGTGGTGGAAAAAGTCACAAAGTGTAACTGGGTTGTGATGCTTGTATTGATTGACAGCACACTGCATAGACTGAGTATCACTCTTAGGCAATGCCACGTAATGGGGCGGCTAGGATTGCAAGTGAAATGCCGGCCACTGGGTTTGCTGGAACAGCACTGAGGCTATTCTCAGATAGAAAGAAAGGCCTGCCCAGGGTCTGTGTCCAGGCTTCTGAGACAGAAAGAATTAGCCAGTAGTCTTAAGTCATTTGGAGGCTGTAAATTGTAATTCTGGTATTGCCTTATAATGCAGTTGAGGAAGGAGAGCTTTGTCACTCACAGGGGAGAAGGGGGGTGCTGCCTGCTGTCCTGACCCAAGTAGTTGGAAAAGAGTGAGCCGCCCTTCCCTCTACCCTGATGAACATGGTATTGAAGGTTGTGCTGAGGATTCTGCTTTCCTCTTCCAAAAATTAGTTTTCAGATTCTGAGTGACTCTGCAGGATACCTGTATGTACCATCCTGCGTAACGCAGTGTTCATAAGTAGGTGTAATAATGCACCTTTCAACTTGTAAAATTTTGTGCATTCAGTAGTAGATAGAAGTATGATTCTGTGCCATGTGATGCTTTTCCATGCTGGATAGCCACCAGAGTCTCTCAGGGACTCCTGAGGTTTTGATGCTGCAGGTGGGAAGATGTGTCTTAGCCCTGTCCTTTACCTTGATCGGTCTGTTCTTGAGAGAGAGAAACTGCTTTTTTTGCGCAGTTCTCAGAAACACAAGATCAAGCCTTTTTAGGTGCTGCTGAGTGTGAAATGAGAGATACACTTCTCTTAGAAATGGCAAGACCTATGCCAACTTTATTGAGCACTTGCAAACAGTTTGCCAAGTTTCTAGTGGTGCTTTTTTTAAGGAAGATAAAATATATTCTTGGGGTTGGGGAAGTCATGGGAGAGATGTTCAAGCATGAGTCTGGGGTGCCTTAGACAAGATTCCAAGGACCCTGCCAGGCAGATGTTACTAGTGTGCCCTCGACCGTGTTGGAAGGAGCATGGCTCTGGGCACAGGCTTTGCCCCACAAGAGACCTGTCCAGCCAGGGCTGACACAAGGAGCCATGCCTTTGCTTCTTTGGCAACTACAGGTGGGGCCGTGTCCCGCAGCCTATCCCAGTGCATCCATTCTGCAGCTGGCAACCCTGACATGTCCCAGCCAAGTGCAGCTGAGCCGATAGTTGTCAGTTTTGCTGTTACCCACATGGCTCTGCATAACAACCAGGAGCTGACAGGAACTGTCAGTTTTTACTGTGAGCAGCAAAGGCATTGAAGCTGTCTATCTGCTGACATGAGACAACAGCGTGTTGGATTTCACTTCAGCGTCTTTGTCGTGAGGGCTGGAAACTGCTATTACTACTTTAAGCGATGAGGCTGGAGCACATATTAGTGACGATTTCCCTAGAATACCCGCTCTTCGCTGTGATCAGATAAGTTTAGTCCATTTTCCTTTTTCCTGCACTCAAACAAAGAAATACAAGTGGGGCAGATACCTAAATGTGAGAGTACTAACCTGCCTGCTTTCTTGAGTGAGTTTGCATACCTGTATAGTTGGAACCATGAAGATTTCACTCAAGAAAGTGACTGAGGAGAACTAATATATGCCCTTCCCTGTTTTTAAACAATATGTGCTAGTCATGTTTCTGTACCATTTGTGAGATGTTGGGGTGTTTATGCTGGCATGGGTGTTAAGGGGAGCATTTGTAATGAAAAGACTGATTTTGTCTGGGATGGATTCAAAAGTGCTGTTACTCACACAGCTTCCAGAAGGAGAGAAGGGCATCTACTTTGTGCAATTTACTTTGAAATGATAAGTAGATGTTTGTCTTGCATGGTGCTCAGGTTGTGAATTGGCTTGTGTGTCAGCATTATGGGGCTTGCTGCCAGTTTTGCAAGGTGAAATAGTTTGCTAATTTCCTTAAATGTTTTCAGTGATGCCCAGAGTAGCAGTTAGTCGCTTGTTCAATCGATCCTTCCTCCCTTAAGTGGTTCCCGGTTAAGAGAGGCTTTTTATGATTGTCTGCTGTGTGACTTGAGACAGTTTTTGTCAGCCAGAACCAGCTGGAGTCTGTGTGCTTGTATGAAATAATTTATTCATGCAGGATAATGCTCCTTAACATTTAACAGGTAATGAACGTGACATAAATTTCCTTCTTCCTTTTAATTTTTCCCTTTCCTCTTCCAATGTGCAAACAGGCAGGCTCTGGTACTCTAAATAGTAAGTAATTTTTGGCCATCTGTCAAAAGGAAATTTCAATACAAATTTAAATTAATGATGCCTGAAATTTTTTATAGCTCCTCTAAAAGCCTCTAATGTGCAGAAAATTCTGAATCTGCTGGTAGTAATTAGTGTAGCATGTAATGAGGCTATGGGCAATGTTATACAGTCCCAGTGTAACGTTTTGATATGGTAGCAAAATTTTGATTTATATAAGGTTGTGCCTGGGTTTAATTGTGAGAGACACTTTAAAGTGTTTTCTTGCTGATACAGATTATTAAGCAGGGCAGATTTTAAACCAGCTCATGAAGTGTACATTTACACTTTAGTGTGCAATTCAGATAATGAAGGTACGCTATCCATTTCTACAAAGAGAGGAGTTTGGCTGAAATGACCTTTTCTTGCCACTACTTCCAGCGCTTTGGATTTGCTGGGCAATTTTCTTAGTGAAACTTGCTGTCTTTAGCTGTGCTGGTCCTGACTCTTCTCTTAGTTCAGGGCAGGGAAAAGGCAGTTTGTATCACTCTTCCAAACGTGATGTGTTATGTCTGATAAGCCGGACTGGCCTCACATCCTCGCCAGCACGTCCCTGGAGTGAATAGTTCACTGCTGAAACTGAGTAGCCACCTTCAGGTAACATGAGATTGTCCAGGAGCTATTTCTAAATAATAGATCAGCATTGGCACAGCAAGCTCTGTGGAGAAGGGCAGCTTTGAGAGCTCTTTGATTTCTTCTTGGATTCAGTCCTCCAAATTCTTCGCAAAGTTTGAAGTGTGGGAAAACTCTAAACGCAGTAAATTGGGTCATGGGAGTGCTCTTTGTGCAGTGGCAAGTCTGTGGAGCGGACAAAGGGAAGGGACAGGAAGGGTGGCATGTGCCAGGGTTGTGCTCAGAGTGCAGCCCTGGTTTAAGGGCTCTGAGGGAATATAATGTGTTTAGACAGAAAGACAAACAGCTCTGCAGTTAACCAAACAGCTTTTCACAGAGGACCTGGTGTGTCTCATTTCAAAGCCATAAAACGTTTTTTAAAAAAGAAAAGGGATAAAAGGTTTATTATTTTAAGTGGATTTTTTCTTGCTAATTGCACTGCACAAGTTTTTTTCCACCTCCTGTGAGACCTCTTGGTGCAGGACACGTGTTCTTCTTCCCAACCCTGGTACCATCTCTGGGACAAATGCGGCAAAAGTTTTTCTGGTGCCTAACAAAGTTCCTTCTCTAACACATGCCCTTTAAAGACACTATGGAAACATCCTGTGTACAAAAGCTCCACCTGACAGAAAGTAGTCTAGTGCAAACATTCTCTTCCATGACTCTCAGTGAAGCAAATGGAGTGGTGGATCTCCCAGGTGCTGACTGGGCTGTGGGCCTGCCAGAGGTAGCCAGGATGTCCCTGAGCACATTGTCCAAGAATCCCAGTCTTCTGAAACATGTGAACTCATGCACAGGATCCAACGTGTGGAATTTTCTATGACTTCTAATCTAGATCTCTTGTTCTTTATGTGTCTGCTGTGCATTGCCTTTCTTTTGGGGTTGGCTTTTTTGTTTGTTTGTGTTGTTTTTTGGTTGTTAGGTTTTCTTTTCTTCATCTGATTTTTAAACTATTTGGGGCAGAGACTATGCCTATAGTAGGACTTGCCGAGGTGGTGAAAATTTCTTTCGTTTTGATCCTGGGTGTTACTGTTTCAGCAGCAACAAGTGCCAATAATTTAAAATTGCATTCTTGTGACAGGAATAAAACACCTAGTTTGAGATTCCTCTGGGGGGATAAAAGGAGTTTTAGAAGAAAAGATCAGAAATACTGCATCAAATGCAGCTTTGGGTTTTCTGACCAACATGCTGATGAGTTGGGAGAAGTCTGTCAGGGCAAATTGAGGTGAATTTAGAAATAAAATTACTTTTGCCTTAATCTGTGTGAAAGCTAATAATTACGCATGTGTGCGATATGGCGTGAGTGGATGGATGCGATTCCCACATTCCATTTACATTTGTGGTAGCAGGTGCTCCAGTGATTCTCTAACTGTTAGCCACTATTAAGTCTTTAGACCTCTTTTCATTTAGTTGTAAGTAAGAGTAAGCTGCTTACTCCTGAATCTGTAAGTAACCTGATGCTTGGAGGAGTTGTGTGAATGTACTCCTGGAAAGTATAAGATAGTTTAAAATAAAAATGCCCAACATATAATGTAAGACTTCTGGATGTCACCAAATGTAATTACATTGCTGGCTTTGTTCTTCTGCTGATAGAGGAGCACCACATAAACTGCTGTGATGTATTCTGCGGATTTTGTTCTAAATGTCAGGTTTCTTTTAAATGTGTCTTCCTCTAGTGGAATGAGTGTCCTCCCGAATGTCTTTGCATTCAGTATGTATTAAGCATATATTCAGTATGTATTAAACATATATTCAGTAAGTATTAAATAAGCCAAAGAAATGTAGTTACCTGTTACAAACTTAAAGAAACTTGCATAATTTATTTCCTGGTCATTTTGTTATTTTTCCAGTTAATCACCATTCAGCTAAAAAGCTCTTCACAGGCTTGTTAAAATCCAGACATTTCACAGTCATGTTATGGATTCTGTTTGTACCTCTCTACATTCAGGAATGAATCAATGCATGTGCTTTGCTTACTGTAATGATGAAGTGGTAGTTTTAAGCAGAGCATATTTGAACTACACTGCTCTGCAAGAGTTATATTTTTGATCTTCATGGGTGTTTTGGGGGTAGCATTACCAAATAATAATGAATAACTTCTGTTGGCTTCTGATACAGTAATTTTTTCAGCATTAATTGATATCTGCCTCTGGGCGTGTAAGCTATGCCGAGTGTAACAGGTGCCCTAATTCCAGAAAATGTGTTGTAATTGTTTGTTTGTGGAACAGATGAATAAATATCTGTGGGGCATAGCTGGTCCTCAGGTGGTGAACGTGAGTGGATTAATGATGTGATTGGGTGAGACATGCTTGTTTGTTGCAGTCTCGTCCAGTAACTGTCTGCTGAAGCAGAACAAATATTAATTAGCAGGGTCCTGTTTGTTGTCTCAGTCTATCTTACGGAGCTGTTTTTTTGGCACTGCTTCTTTTTCTTAATAACCTTTTCATGGCTAGACTTGTAGTATGTCATTCAAGCCCTGTGGTTTTTAACAGACTTCTGGAACATGAAACTGAACCTCAGGTATATATCTCCCTGCTGTGTTTTTTTCTTTTTTTTTCTAGTCCCCCATCCCAGCTCTGTTTTAAATTTCTTTCATTCATACAGTGTCATGTCTTTAGTCCTTTTCATGAGGTCATCTGGGAAGTTTAATTTAGTGTAGAGTATTCATATTCGTATGAAGGTAAAAGCACACGCTTTGGTATCAAAGAATTAGCTGCTTCTGCCAGTTTTGATGGCTTCACCTCTTTTACCCAATAGCTTTTTACCCACTTCTGTGTATTAACTGCACACTGTCCTCTTGCCGTGCATCTTTTTGCATGTTACCACAGGGTGACTCTAACTCAGTGGCGTGCCCACATTTGGTCAAATTCCTGTAGTGAATCCCACAGTCAAACTTTTATTTTGCCACTTGGTGATTTAAGGTAACTCAAATATTCTCTCTCCAGATGCTCTCTTCACCCAGAAGGCAAATACATACATGGGCTGTAATTTCTAACCTGAGCAGTCATGTCTAATTATTTCCATGGCAACAGACTGTGATGTTGATAACACAGGATTATGATTTCACATCATAGAGTAGGAAGAGGAAGTTTGCTGGGATGAGGAGGTGGGTGGAAAGGTCTCCACGCAAAGGCTTTGACAGTATAATAGCTAGGGGAAAAGAAGTAAAGGGAGGAAATTAATTTGTTTATTCTATCTCTTGAAGTTCTCCTTGTTGTAAGCATGCAATTAAAATCATAGTTTGGATGCTGGAATTCGTGTCTTACACCAGTTTACTCATGGTGAATGAGTTGGAATGAAGAGCACATTTGCCGGTCAAGTTACATAGGTGATAGGCAACATAATGGGAGCAAATAAACAGCATGTATCAATTTTTGTCAAAGCGGGACACAAACAGGTTTCTTCCTTACAGATTTCTGTTGTAGCTGTGGGGGGTTTTTTTGTTTGTTTGGGGCTTTTTTTGTGGTTTTTATTTTTTGGTTTGTTTGTTTGGTTTTTTGTGGTTTTGTTTTTTGTTTTTGGGGGGATTTTTGTTTTTTTGGTTTTTTGGGGGTTTTTTTTGGGGTGGTGTTTAGCACTTAATATTTTGATTTTTTTCTTTAAAACCCTTAGGTCCAAAGTAACTTGAAACATCCCTTATTTTTATATGAACCAATGGATTATTTGGGCATGCAGATTATCTGCTAAAGGGAGGGAAGGAGTGTACCTTCCGAATCCAGTGGCATGTATGACATACATTGAAAGTTTCTGTCATACGGGTGAAGTCACTGAATGTTACTAGTATATTAACATTTGTATTGATCTTTTTGTCTCTTTTCTGGCACTGGGAAAGAAGCACATTCCTAGTCCAAGTTGATTAGGTTGATTTTATAAGAAGTTGAGGGAAATGAGTAGTCTGACTGATTCGCAAGTTATTATGCAAGATTGAGTTGAATTGCAAACTTTTAGCTGTGCTTTGAGGCAAGAAGCAATTAGGCTGGCCAGCAGGAATTGGCCATTGAGGGAAGTTTGCAGGAAAGTTGAACTGTTTCCTGCCTCTCTTCGGTACAGCTCTAATTGAGTTGAACAATTAATTAAATATCTAAAGCTCGATTAGCCTATTCTGCATAGCAATTTGAAAAGTTCTGTCTTTTCTTAAGCGACATTTGGCCTTTTGAAGAACAAAAAATTGGAAATGCTAATGTTTTTCATCCAACTAAGGGAAGAAAATAAAAATGTCTCCATAGCAACAAAGCTTCTTTCTAGATGGTTTCCTAAAATATGCCTGAATCAGAAGCAGATGTCTGATTTAAGAATTTCGCCTTCTTCAATGTAAACAAATAACTTATAGGCAGGTGTTGGAAATAATATGGAAATCCTATTAAAGAGCCCTGGGTTCCTGTCACTCAGGAAGCCCCAGCCACAAAAGGGTTGGTTGTCTGAATAAAGGAGGCAGAGTAAATTCTCATTAGGCTTTAGCTTTTCCCAGGAAATTATTGTCTCTGTGTGCTCTTTCTCCTGCAAGCCTGAATGCAAGCCGTTTCTTCTACTGATCCCCTCTGCCACCCTCTCTTTCTCCCTCTCTTCTCCTGCTGGATTAGCGCTTGATGTCAGTGGCGGCTGCTGCTGCTTGGGGTGTTGTGTCATTTGTGATTTTAACCCCTGTTCTTTCCTGCCCCCCATCTGCACCCCTGCCTTGGCTGGTAAGAGGACAGCTAGAGGAGATGCTTGACACCGGCCTGGAGTGAGGAGAGGAGGGAAAGTTATTTATGTGAATTTATAAATTTTGGTAAAGGTTTTGGCATGGGTCGTGTGCTGGTGTCACATACAAAAGTGTGGGGTTTTGCATAATGTATTTAGAAAGTTGGTGGGACACTCTCTTTTCTTTTTGATCTTCTTTTGAAGTTACTGAGAAAATGTGCATGCCATCACTTGTCTGTTAGTCTAGTGTGGCACTTTTGTTGCATTTGCACTTTCTGGTGTCAGTTTTGTCCCCAGACATGGCTGTGCTGAGGTCTGTGCTACAACAGCTTAGCTGCCAGCTTACCTGCAGCCTGTGGGTGAAAACTTTAATGCAGGGCAGGTGGAGCAGGTGCCGAGGATGTGCTTTCCAGGGTCTCTAGGCTGGAAACGGAGATGATGTGTGTCTCCCCACTTCCTGTCTCTAATTTCCTTGGCATGCCAGACATAGTGATTCTCTTAATAACACTCAGAGGGTTAAATGTGGATAAACACAAAACAAGGCTTCTGAAAAGCCTGAAGATTATCATGCAGCATTTCTCGGACTATAGCCCCCGAGACGCACTTCATAAAGCCAATAAAGCGCGCGCTGGTGGTCTCCCGTTGCCCTGGCAACGGACCACAGGGCACCATGTGTGTGAAATGCATGAACATCTGCGAATTAATCTTTTTTAGTTTGTTCCTTCCTTGGCACCGGTGGGGCTGTGCTGGCTGGTAGCAGCAGGGCCAGAGCTGAAGGGTACCCGAGGGATGCCCCAAGCTCCTGGCAGAGAGGGTGAAGCCAGGCCCTTCCCCAGCAGCACTTCCCACATTGAAGGGATTGAAGGGATTCAGCTTGATGTCACTTTTGCTGGGATGCTGTTAGGTGCATGGGGGGAAGAAATTTTAAAAATATTCTCCTAAGTTGAGGTATCGTTTTCCTCGTCAGTCTTTCATGAAAAGATAATCTAAGAGGAAAATCGAAATAAGCACTTGTGTCCACACAGCATTTTTACTTCACCTCTCACATACTTCACTCTCAGACTGTAGTAGAAACAGAAGTTGAGAGGTAGAAGGTTTCACACAAATCGTAAAATGGATATGTGTAGCAAAAATCAGCAGTGTGACAGCTGACCCGGCAAGAGGCCAAGCCATAACTGTGCTTAAAAGATGCAAATCCCGGGGATGGTATTTTCCACTGCCTCCTGGAGGAATTACCGAGAGCACTAGCATGGGTGCCATTGATGTCCTGTCAGTGCCCTGGAAGGTGCCAGGTGTTCTCTCCCCTTGCCTTCTGCCACCCTCATCCCTGCTGCAGTGCAGGTTTCATGTCTGGCTCCAGAAGCTGTGCTGGCTGCTGGCTCTGACTGCTGGCTGCCGGCTCAGGGCTTGCCCCAACTCTCCACCAAGTCTCAGGGAGGACTGTAGGGGGAACATTGTGTATGTTGTATCATCATCAGCAATTGCTGGATGCAATCAGTGTTTTAATGAAGTATTGGGAGTGAAATGCCGCTTTAATCTGCTAATTGCATTAAAAGGACAGCAGATTGCTCTGTATCACTTCTTTTTGATCTGCAAACTTATCAAAGAGTACCGAGGAGCTTTTAAGTGAGGTATAGCAGCTAGTCCAATGCTACTTGTTTGCATACGAATATTAGCAGGCACAGCTGCACCTCTGTTTTTCTGCCACTCAAGAGGCAGTGAATGCAGCTGTGGGAGTGTTCTTAATGCATACTTATGAGTAAGTGGGGTGAAGGGGTGGGAGAAGGAAAAGACTCAACGTGGTTTGTTCCTTTTTTCATTAACTGGGTGAGCTGCCTCTTACAGATTCTCCATACAGAGAAGCTGGAATATTTCAAGCCACTATGTTTTTTGAAAGAGAGCACACAGTATTTTCTTTGCTGTATTAATCATGACAGATCAAAATAAATAATAACACTGATTTTGCTGGTAGAGTCCTGCTCTGTCAGACTGATGTGTTCTGCAGAGGTGCAGCGCAGGAATATGGAAAGAACACCAGGTGACGTGTCTCCCAATTACAGCACCCCCCGAAAGGGTTATCCGCGGTGGTGTACGGTTTGTGTTTGGCACAGACCACACACAGCATTAAACTCTTCAGCTACAGCAACATATTTTTGAGTCTTTTGCTCTTTTTTTATGTTAACAATGTGAACAGACTATATAGAAATCACTAGTTGCATTGAGTTGAAAAGCCAGTGCTGACCTAAATAACATAAAGCTTTGCCTTGTGTTCTTACAACATCAGGCATTAGGAAATCATTGTATCTGGCTTGCAGTAATTATATCTGTGTTTTTATTTCTCATTTCTCCCTGATACATTTCTTGAAGCCATGTCTGTTGATGCTATACTTCTGTCCCACCTCTCCATTTCTTCTAAAAATACCAAACTGCAATTTATTTTATCCCTTGAAGAAATGAATGTTTTGCTTTTCTTCCCCTTCCTTGAGAAAAGTTTCCTGCCATGACCTGCAAATACTATTTTGTAATGAGCCTTGCTGTCCAATACCACAATTTCTGGGAAGAATTCAATGTCTGAATAATTCTAAAATAATCCCTTTAAAATCAATTACAGTAAACCTTGTGCAGTTAGAGAAATCTTTTTCTGCCATTCCCTTGGAGTACAGTATCTTTCTGAGTGGCCTTTCAGTACGCATAATTGACATTAGAGTGGCAAAGGCACTCCACCTTAAGCATAAAGGCACCTGTCCAGGATCAGCTTGGTGCCTTTAGAAAAAGCACTGTGCGCTCACCATCTAGGTAGCCTAAAAGCTTTGTGTCACACTGAAGGTGTTTGAAAGCAGTGAAGTTATTTACCAGACTTACAGGACTCTGGTGTGCTTTATGACGGCTTTCTGGTAACAGCATTACCTTCTGCCATGGCAAAGGCTCGGGATGCCATTTTTGAGCACTTCTTCCTGCTCTGCTGGATGAGGAAGAGGAGACACCATCAAAAATTGTGATGTTCTCTCTTCCCTGTTTTTTCTAGAGTATCTAGCATCAGACTGTTTCTGGTGTATCTAGCATCACTGGGTTTTTTCCAGTTAATCTGTATAAGTTGCAACTCTTTTCATACCAAGCGTTTCCTGTGCTAGAGTACCTCTCTGTTGTGTCTTTGCTTTCTGTGGATCTTAAACAATTTTGCAAGTCTTGCTAATGACTGTAACAGTCCTGCTAATACTAATAAACAAACTTAGTGTTCCTTTTAAATCAGCAATAACCTGATTTATAATATTAAATGCAACAGAAGTTTCCCACCAAGTAGGGTAAGGCTGTAGTGGATGCTAACAGCTGTGACGATCACAGCATGATGGAGCTGCTGCTATTCAATAGACAAGTGTTTCATGATTGTTTTGGACAGAAAGAAGAAGAAAACTTTATTTGATAGAAGAAGTCTCTCATGTTGACAACACACAACACCAGAGATTGCTACGGTGCAATCACTGCAAAGCCGCATGTTTTGCAAACAAAATATGTTGCAGATTCTAATTATAAAAACAAAAATATGTTCTTTAATTTGACATACAGACAGAATTTCTCTTACTCTTTTTCTAAGTCTTAAAACTGCCAGGAATCCTCTCTGGAATAGTAGTTACTCAGCGTGTGCAACTGTTACTGTAGATGTCAAAAATAAAATATTCATAAGTGTATTTGATATTGTATTCTGGCTCAAGATACATATCTGTCCAACACTGCACTGTGATGTATATGTAAACTGGTCCTAGGAAAAACATTTGTTCATATCCAGGGTTGTTCTTGCCAATAATGAGATTAAATCAAAACAAGTACCATTTGTTACCTAATTTGCCCATTTTCTTTAAGTTTCCTAAAAGTTTAAAAATAATATGTTAATGTAATGATGTGATTGTGACAAAAGCCAACAAAATCAAGGAAGCAGGCATCTGGAGGTGGCTGTTTCCCATACTAAAGAAGCAATTGAAGTAAAAATAATGCTTAGTGATGTAATGCTTAGCACTGTGTTCTATGCAGTAAGACTATGCTCTGCTCTTTGAAATTGTACACATGAACTCATGTGAAACCTCTGGAGGAAAGCATGTGAGCATTTGCCTTGTTTCAGATGAGCTTGGGGGGCAGTGGAGGAAGAGAGATATGTGGAAATAAATGCGTGCTTCCTCTCTGCATCCACTTAACTACTGTGCTTATTTTTACCTATATTTTATTTATTATCTGAAGAGAACTCTTTTGCAATTCGCATGAAAAAAGGGAAGAAAAATTGTAGGCAACAGCCTTGATTATGCTGTATAGAAATCAAGCAGCTAGTAAACTTATGTGTGCCTAACACTTGTATGTTAAAAGCTATGTGCCCTTTATACCAGAAGCAAGGTGTAAGAAGGCATTAATCCTCTAAACATTAATGCCTTTCAACATCGCAGACCACCATTGCCCTCTCTTACGTCAGAATCTGCCTAATGTTCCCTTTTCTCCTGTAGGACATCTGGTGGTTCCTTGGAAATATTTGAAGAGCCATCGTTTAGCAGTTTGAAGGGAAAGCCTTGAGTAATTCACACAACAAATGATTAGGCAAGCACTTGTCTATCTAACTGAATTATTCTGCATGTTTGCTGAAGCAGTTAAGCAGCAGAACAGCATTTTCTTCTCTGGAGGCTTTACAGTGGTAGTATTGACCCACCTAGTTATTGGGTTTCAGCCTTTTGTTGACACTGTTGTAAATGAAAGCAGTCTGGACAGGCTCTGAGCAGCTGGGCTGGATAATTGTGAAGGATTCATGCTTGTTGCTGTTACCCTCAGTGTTTGTAGTGGGTTGTTTGCTTTGACTTTTGTTGAACTGTTGACAAAAGCATTAGATACAAATGGGAACAAATAAAGTGGTGAGATGCCAGGAGGGCTTGGCAGAAATGGTGGTTTTCATTCCAGCTTAAATGGGGAATGTCGACACTTGTCTGGATGGGAAAAGGAAGGTGTATTCAGCATTTATATGTCTCTGCCTCCTCTTTCCCTCGCTTTCCTTCCTGCTAAATATGTTTTGGCAAACAGGTGAATAAAAACAGAGCAGAGGCAATTTCACCATTGCCTTAACTCTTTGGCACTATGTTTTTGAAGCTCTCTCTGACTGTGGATGTCTTGCTGGGCAAATCCAGTTCCTGAAATGAAAGGATTAAGTATATAAAGGGAAGGGGAGAAAAAAAAAGGGAGAGAAAAGCAGGGGGGTGTAGAAGGGGTAGAGCTGAGAAAAGAGAGGCTTAAACAGAACAGTATACACTAAGTAGTATAGCCATCAAAATTGAAGTCATTTAGTGGAACGCTTTTAATTTGGTTTAAACAAAATGCTCTTTTGTATATTCAAATGGGGAGTAGCTCAGCTGTTGTGAAGCCAGAAAATTAATGGTATTTTTAGTGAAATAGCAAACGCATGTCAACAACATAGCTGTGGATGATAATGTTGGCATTTTATTCATGAGGAATTATCAATGCAGGTTACTGGACAACATAGTGTGACTGGAATGATTGAGCACAGGGGGGAACCAGCTGTCCTTCTGTAAGATGATTTCATTTTACATTTAGTCCTTCAGGAAGAGAAGGAGACAGAAAGAAAGCATTTAAAAATACATGTCAGAGATGCCTGTCCTTGAGGTTTCTGGAGAAAACCCAGAGACTAACCTTTTTACCTCTGTCTGACTCATAGTTTTCCAACTGCCCTTCTTTTCATGTCTGTCTTGAGGGACGGCAGAGCATAGAGGCAGAAGGATGGCATCACATTAGGATATCTTTGCTGAAAAAGCAGTTTTTGCCCCGGAGGAGCTGCAAGTTTACTCTAGCCATCTCCAGCACTTGAGTTTTGTGCCTGAGCATAATTTGCTTGGGACCTTTAGTGTATCTAATGTGTTGTGAAATATGGTTATGTTGGCTGGTTGTGGAGGAAGTTAGCATATGATCTGGAAGGTCTTACCACTTGGCAGGAGAGGTGCTTTATGTTTGTTATTCTGACTGTAGTTTCCTTGTAGCAATCAACTTCAGGGTGTTGTGCAGGTCAGCTGGAAAGTGGCAAATAAAGCCCACAGGGGTGAAGGCACCACTGCAATGAAAGAAGTAGACACTGTTTAGTATTGCTGTCTGAAGGAATGCAAAGGTATTCCTTGCCTTTGCTGTAATATGTGCACCTGCTGGTATCTGAGGTAGCCAAAGGGTTTTGGGGTACCAAAATTGTGATATGCAGGTATTTTTTGTTGCCTGCCTTTATGGATCTTCAAATTGTGCTGAAATCAAACACCATAGTAGGCAGGTGGTCGTGGTATTTATGGACCCATTTTGAGTAATCATCTGTGACTGTTTCTGTTATTCCCCTTTGTTATGGTTTCCATATTGTTCCTACTCTCTTCACAACAAGAAAAGAAGGGAAGCACAGAACGACATGAGGAAGAAATTGCCTTTTACTGCTGTCACTGCTAAAGTTTCTTGTAGCATGCAGCATGTTTGTTGTGTCAAACCATAGCCCTGTCAACATCAGCAAAAGTGTTTTGCCCAGATGTTAAATACTGTGGGATGAGGCCTGAACTTGTTATTAATTGTACGAACATCAAAACAAAGGGTAGAAATACCAAACTATTTCTAGCAAATATACTGGGAGTGGTGTTACTGTCCATATCAGTTTGTGCATGATGAATCCCCAATTCTTTTCTCTTTGGGAAATATCCTGAGCAATTCTAAATGGGGCTTAAGGAATTGTGATAGCAAATTTCAACCCTGAATGGAGGAAAAGTGGGGGCTCTTTTAAAAGCAGGGACTTAAATCCCAATTTAAAAAATATCTATTATAATGTTTGAACAGCATCTGGAAAACCTAGGTTTGGATCATCTAAACTCAGGACTGAGAAAAACTAACTTGTGAATGTTCTGCAGCATTGCCTTACTTTTTAATCAAGGTTGGATAGTTTTGTGTTTTTCTGTGAAGTGCACTTTTACCTGTACTCTGGTACACAGAGTTAGCTCATTAGGCTAATCTGCTTTGCTTGCAGACCGGTAAGAAAGGCCCCAAGTAGTGCTTTACCTGGAGTATCAGAGAGCCAAGCAGGAAAGTGCTTCTGGAATGGATTTGCATTGAAGTAACAGTAGTTTTGAGTGAAGCAAGAAGTGAGAGGTGTGGTGTCCTACAAAGGGTGAGACTGAATTGGACTCACTCAAGTCACAAAGCGATTATGCAATCACTCGTGGGGCAACATTTTTTTGCGCTGTCTGGTGTCAGATAGTACACAACTAGAGTTCTAAGCTGGCTGGTTGGGAATAAGAGTGGATATGGGAAAGAACATTCAGTAACAGGAAACAGTAAACTAATAAGACAGAAGTACAGCAGATAGATGAAGCCCTAAATCAGCGGCGCACCTCCTTCAGCCACAGAAGGTCTTTACTTGCAACTTGCCATAAACCAGTGGGCTGCACCTATTTTGCATATAATTTATATTGGATTTTAATCAGATAAACACAGGCCATGTTTGTGTTTCATATTTATGTAGTGCTGTAAGTGCAAACACTGCATGGCACAGAGCAATAAAAGACACTGTACCTGGTGGGTTATAGTAAAAGGAGTGATGATGGGAAGACTGGCTCTGCATTTCTGAAATCAGTGAGGTTTATCTGACATCTGGCTGTCTTTGAGGAGGTTCTATGCATTCTGAAATACAGGTTGGCGTTTATTAGGCAGCTGCAAGCTTGACTTTGTACATGTCTCAAATACATAAGGTTAATTTGAGAAAAAATAATTTCAAAGACAAACTTGCAGATAACACATTTCCTGATTAATTCTGTTACCCATGGGTAATTCAAAAAACAATAGTATTAACCACCAGTAGCATTTTCTTCCTGGGACTTTGTTTAGAGTATTTAGTTGCGTCTCAGATGTAGTAGTTTTAGGTTCTTATGAGTTTCGCTGATGACATTTTTACATGCAATGCAGAAATATTTCCTCTTTTACCTTTCTTGTGTCTGTGTGATACAGATTTATGCAAACTAAGAATGGGCTAAAGTTATATGTTTGTATAATTTCTGGAGTTTAGTACAGGTAGTCTGTTACAATAGCTGGATTGCTCTAATCTTGTAGTTGTGTTTTTACTGATACTAAGAATACTGATTATTCCTCCCTCATTTTTCCATTTCAATCTAGCATATGTAATAGATCCATTTTGGTGACACTGGAGTACCTCCAAATTTTCAATCCATGAATCCTCACAATAACCCTGTAAGGGAAAGAAACGCTCTCTAGACTTCTAAAATTATCCCACTTTTGTAGAAAATGAACTGAGGCATGAAGAGGCTTAGTTGACTTCATGTGATCAGAAAAAAGAGCAGACTACTAAACCTATGTTTCCCAAATATAAACACAGTTTTCCACCCTCCCCAGTTTTAGTTTTTTGCTCAAGCACCAATGTTACTTTGTGATCCATTTTTACCTGATTCTTCCTTTTGAAACTTCACAGTGAATTTGAGTCCCATTCTTGGCAAATACATGCATGCTTCTAGTTTGCCCACTCAATCCTTTACAGCTACTTCCAGTTTCTGTTGAATCTCTGCATGCTTTTTCAGAAGACAAACTTTCGTTGAATTTTCCTCCTCCCTTCAGGTTTGATTACGTTGCTCTTGTGTTTCTGTGGCTCCTTCCACACCAGGTTGTTGGACAAAGAACTGGGAGGGATACCAAGCATGTTTGCAGATGATACAATACTGGAAGGTGCTGTCGACTCCCTCCAGGGAGGCCCTACAGAGACACCCCAACAAATCAGGGGTCTGGGCAATCACCAACCGTGTGAATTTCAACAGAAGAAAGTGCTGGATTCTGCACCTGGGATGGGGCAACCCTGGATGTATGGACAGACTGGGAATGAGATGCTGGAGAGCAGTGCCATGGAAAGGGACCTGGGGGTCCTGGTCAGTGACAGGATATGAGTCAGAATGACTCAGATATGAGCCATGAACCTGAGTCAGCAGAGCCCTGGAAGCCAGGAGGGCCAAGTGTGTCCTGGGGGGCATCAGGCACAGCATCGCCAGCTGGGCAAGGGAGGGATTGTCCTGCTCTGCTCTGCTCTGCTCTGGGGCAGCCTCAAAGCAAGGGCTGGGGGCAGCTTTGGGTGCCACAATATGAGGAAGACATTAAACTATTAGAGAGCATCCAAAGGAGGGCAGTGAAGATGGTGAAGGACCTTGAGGGGAAGCCATAAGAAGAGCAGAGGATGTCACTTGGTCTGTTCAGCCTGAGGACAGACCTCAGTGCAGTCTACAACTTCCTTGTCAGGGGAAGAGGAGGGACAGGCACTGATCTGTTCTCTGTGGTGATCAGTGACAGGACCTGAGGGAATGGTCTGAAGTTGCTTCAGTGGTGGTTTAGGTTGGATATTAGAAAGAGATTCTTCACCCCAAGGATGGTTGGGACCTGGCACAGGCTCTCCAGGGAAGTGGTCACAGCACCAACCTGACAGAGTTCGAGAAGTGTTTGGACAATGCACTCAGGCACATGGTGTGACTCTTGGGGGTGTCCTCTGCAGGGTTGGGAGTTGGACTCAGTGATCCTTGTGGGTGCCTTGCAACTCAGCTTATTCTGTGATTCTGTGGTATGGTAGCAGAGCCAGTGAAGCCACAGCACTGTTGGAGGGTCATGGCAAGGGGAGCTTGTATTTGATTACATTGCTCACCCTGGGCTGAGCAGCTGTCACACAGCACATGTGCACTATGCCACAAAGCACAGTGCTGAAGCCCCGGGGCTAATGTTAGCCCATCTTGGGATCACACCACCCACCAGCAGCGTGACTGTAGGCATCCCAGCACTGTGCCTCAGTTGATCCCCATTGTGTTACTTCCAGCCCACGGACACACAGGCCAGGCTCTGCCACTTTCTGTAAATGGAGCAAGATTGTTCAGCCGCAGATCAGGATTTTGGGCTCTCCGTGCTCCACTAGCAGTTAGCAAAGTGCCCAGTAAGCGCTGCCGCACAGCTGGAGGACTCTTTCAAGCTTCCTCTAAGGGTGCTGCAGGGCGAGCAGCCCTAGAGGTGAATATGGGAATGTGATTTTTTCCAGTAGTGGAAGTGCCCTATGGGGACAGCGTGTAGGCAGGGAAGAAGGATTTCCATCTGTGGGTGGGATACAGTTGTGCCTGCTGTGAAAGAGCTTATTAAACTTTCTTACTGTAAGGGCTTCGTCTGGTGCTCTAGGTGTCTTTAAATGAAACTTTGCATTTACAGTCAGAACTGAAGACTATGCACAGTGAGCATTCTGGTGGTCTTATCAGTCACAACAAATAATGAAAGCTTTTCCTGCACTCCAACCCTATTTTATAAGGGGTGAGGAAATGAAGGGGGACAGAATGGACAAGTTCAGAATCTGTCCCCATCTTAGCAGGAAACGGTAGTGAAGACTTACTTTAAAATTCAAGATTTTCTATCTTAAAACGGGATTTAGCTCATTACTGAGTGTAAGCAAGGTAGCATTGCGAGGAAACTCAAGCAGCCCAGATGTTGGTTGGTAAACAGTGGTGTGAGTTACAACTCAGCCTCTTAAGTTCTGGCTAAGACATGCTCACAGTGCTTTGTGTACTCAGTATAAAGCCCCACTCACTCTTCAAATTTGAGGATGTGATGTGTGCAAAGATCATCATTGTAGTCAAGCCTTGCATTAGGAAGCACTTTGCTAGCTATTCTGACTGGTGACTTGAAAAGGAATGGTCTTGCCAAGCTATTAAGGAGAAGAAATGCACTGACAAACTGTTGTAATTAGAGATTTAATAACTTCCCAACTGAGAAGCCCATTTTGAAAGTAATCCTGTGCATCTTATACTGGCTCCCTTTTAGCCTTGTCACCTGGATCAGTCTTTACAGCTAAAATAATTCCTCACTGTGTGGAAGGTCAAGCTGCCTATTTAGGTGTCCATTGGAGTGTGGGTGTTGGTTTTTGCTGTACTCCAAAGTAAGTAAAAAAATGCTTGTTTTCACTGTTTCACCCAGTCAATGGGTGCCTAGAGGAAATTATCTGTATTGAAGGAGCCTGTGGAGGCTTTCCCCTAACCCTCTAATTCCAGCTTTTATAGTGCTTCTTGGGCCTTTGATCTCCACACTCTTAATTGGCTCACAGGGAGATTATTTACAGTGAACAAGAAAAGTACCTTGAACTTGTCATTTTAATAAACTTGTTACTTGCCAGCTTCTCTAGAGGCATCCCACATGGAAATAAACATCTTTCATTTTGTTTTATAAATAAATTTTTAAAATGGTTTCCTGCAACCTTGATGAAATATCAGCTTCTTTGCAGATCTAAATCCACACCATAGGTATTGCTTGAAAACATGCTTGTTGTTCTTTGAAATGTACTTAATGCAAGATTAGAGAGCATAAGACTTTTTTTAGTCTCCTGTTTCCACCAGCTCATTTCTAAACTATTTAAAATAAAGAGCCTGATCATGTATGGTATTTAAAAAAACCTTTCACGTGATGTTTTTAAAACAGATCAATTTCAGCATTAGTGTTAGTAATTCAGCAAAGGAAAATTCAACTCAGGATTGTGTAGCGGTAATGATAATGTATTATATCTGTCTTCCTTGAAAATGATTGTAACAGTAGAGTTGAACCTACTGAATTACATAATTCAGGAGCATTTGCCAGAATGCAGTTTTAGGGATATTACTGTAGTCTTCCCTTAAAAGCAAATTGAAAGATGAATCATATTATGAAATACTTAAATGAGAGACAAGAGTCTTCAGAAATTACCTAAAATAACTAACATGAATAGGATAGAAGGTCATGTGTGTGCATGCCAAGTTAATCACACTTAACTACTTGGCAGTGTGCAGGGGGAGTACAAGACAGAGATTTTTGCTTTTTCTTTTTTCTAACCTGAGTTAAAAATGTATTGGTTACTCATTGCTAACATCAAAACATTTCCAGCTAGCCTGGAGTCAGAATTTGATTGTGCTTTTAACATTTAAAACATTAACAGCATGACCTGTCTAATATAAATAATGGAATACCCAGAGAAGTAAAAGCTACTGCTGCTTCTCTTGGTAAAGCTCTGTGATGTTCAGGAGTTGTAATGCATCTAAAAATCTGGCAGAAAGGTCCATATGTTTTATTTTTTCAAAGTAGGTGTTATACTTATGATGTGCTATTATATACTGATGTAACTGCTTTAAGGCTGACTGCAGAATCTGTTTTCCCACCACTCCTCCATCCATTCCACTTAGCAGAGTCCTTGATTTGAAGAATGAAACTGGGGACCATTATTTTTGTAGCAGGCTGAGGTCCAGATTCAGAGTAGTGCACAGTAGGCATCTAAAGTTCAGCACATATGTACTTTCCTCTGATTTCTTTTTCTGCTTTGTGGCTTCCTTAAGATCAAAGTGTGTGCCTCAAATCTGGCATCTGCTCGAGTGCTTTCCTGAATAGGAAATGGGATAATTTCCTGAACAAGGGTCTAGGGAACACAAGTAAGTGAGGTTAGATGAAGTGAGGCAGATAAAATGGGCTAGGATATTATTTGGGCAGAGAGGAGAACAGTAGCACTCAGAGAATTTTTTATGGAAGATGTTTTTAATAGTTGGTTGAGAGAATGTTTTGTTTCAGAATCAGCATGACCTGGAATTTGCAAATATTTAATAGCGCCCAGCCATGTTTTATTCACCTGCCCAATTAAGAGATTTGTTGAATAATGAATTCTGTTTTCACTGGACACTTACCAATGGCTGTGGCTTCCTAAATCATGTAGGGCACTAAAAACGCATAAAATAAATCAAGTCTTCAGAAGCCACACAAAATATAATGGAGAAGAGAGGACCAAATTGCTTGTCTCTTGCTTAATACCTGAGGAAAACATGTGAATGTGTTTCTGCTGACAGAAGCAGTCAGGATGGGGAGTGAGTGTTTCTATTGAATTTTAGGGGGCTCTTTGTAATCATGGTAGCATTTTGAAGGCTGCTTTTTTCCCATCACTTTTCTACTGATCAAGTCATGAACAAATAGGATCAAAATAGGGAGAAGGGAGATAACTAGTCAGAACGTGTAGAAAGAGATCATCAGTTCCATCCATGAATTATTCAGTTAAAACAATAATTTCCTTTGTCTTCTTATCATCTCCTAGGTCATCTCTGCAGCAAAACAACTATAAAATTCTTTAGAGACAAACAAGCAGAAGGCAAGAAAATGAAAGTGTTTTTCCCTGGAGGGTTGATACATATGGATAGATTGGAAGGGAGCAGAAATGTGAAAACCCAAAACTGATGCCTTTGCCATGAATATAGTCTTTGTTAGATATAACCAAAACTGAAAATGTGGGGTACTGGGGCACAGTATCTGATTGAAGGCAGCTAAATTGAGTGTCTTTTGGGACTGTCTTCAGACGTGATCTCTGTGGTTTTAAAACAACCAAAAAAAGGCTCATTAGCACTAGGTTAGATCCTTCTGGCCAAAATGGAGAATAGATAGGGAACGTAAATCCCAGGAGAAAGTTGTTAGGACTTGTCACATGAAAATGGAATCCACTTAAATACCCCTGGAGAAGGCAACACTTAAAACCTGATCATTGCTGGTTGAACATGGAAAATCTATGGGGTGTAGATGTGTGTATTTTTTACCTCCTAACTTCTGTTGCCAGTACTGAAGAGATTTTTATAACCCTTGTGGCTTGAGACACTGCAGGAAAGTATTTGCATTCAGCTTGGCTCTGTGCCTTACAGTCCATTTTAATCACTATGCAAAGTGAAAGGATAACAGTTCTGCTATGGTGCTTGGTCTGAAAAGAGGACTCTAAGTAAAACCCAGTTATTCTTCAGAGGGATTTCCTGATTCTTGCAGGAACAGAGTGTAAAGCATACTGACATAGGCCTTTAATGGCTATTGTAAAATATTCCCTCTGTAGTGGTATTTAGAATTCTGAAAACTAACCAAATATCCTTGTGTATTCTGTTTAAATGCAGCTGTTGTGAAAACATAATTAGTGTTAATATTCTGGAGATATGTTGGATGTTAGGAATTTTTTTATTCATGTCCATCATTCGCTTTTGAAGAACACTTGTGGAGTGCTGCTACTTTTCCTTGCCTCATGGCATGTCAGTGAGTCAAAACCTGTAATGCAGGCTGGTGGCTATTCTGCTCTCTCTCTCTCATGGTGGTGAGCCCGCAATTAAATTGCTGTATTGAATTCTCCAGCTAGTTGAGCTTTTTCTCTTACTCTGTGATTACATGCTTTCTCTTGCTCTTTCTCCCTAGTTTAGCTGCCAACACTCTCTATTCTCTGTGTATCTGTTTTGTTAGAAGTGCTCAAACTGTTTGAGGTCTCAGCTGAAGGAAATAGCATGAAAGATCAGTAACTGGAAAGCCAAATAAATATTTGAGGAGAGGAGGACTATAGTTTCACATTTCTTTGGCACTGTTCTGTTCCTCAGGTTTCCAAAGATATATACCCTGAATTCTTCTGAATTTCTGTAACTTGATGACCTTTGATCCTTCCATTTGAGTGAGTCTGATTCTGGCTAAAGTAACTTTTAGGGGCTTGCAGTCTGTGATGACCAACATGCAGGTTTGTCTCGGATTTTCACACTTATTTTCTGAAATGCCAGCAGGATGTTTTTCTCTGGTAGCATTTCCAGACTTGTGATGTTGGAGCAGTTATCTTTTCTGCGATCATTGGGGTTAGTATTCCTTTGCAGCCTGTATGTGCTCTAGGGCTCACCTACCCTGTTTATACCAGGTGCAGTTTGTGCCTTAACACCTCCTTGCAAATCTTTTCACTCCATCCAAATTACCTACTCTGCTGTGTTCTGAAGCGTGTCGTTTTCTTTTGGGGTGTGGTCAAGGGAGGAGATAGACTCACAGGGTGGTGAATGAAGAGAATGGCTCAGGTGAATTGCTCTGTAGATTGAGTGGTGGAGGATGTTCCACAGTGCCTGAGTTGTGTTACCATCAATTAAGTTCAATATTAACAAGTAGCAAAATGTGGATGAGAACAGACTTCCCGGTAAATGTAATATGTGAGCTTTGAAGCTTCTGCAAACCTATCAGAAATATTTAGCTTTTTCCTGCCCATCTGTTCCTTTTTCTTTTCTTCCCTGGTGAAACCAGGTCCTTTGTTCAAACTGTTGCTTACCAAAGGGTGCTTGTTACTCTTGGCACATTTGATTTCATTGTCTTCATCTGCCTGTGCTAGGATATACTTTAACCTAAACCTGGCTTTCCTTTTTCCCCATTCAGCTGTGTTCTTCTGCTGCTTCATGCTTGTCCTAAAGCTACATTAGTTCTCCCCATCCTTTGACCCTCACAGTGTCAGCAGTGATTAGGCCTTACGTGTGTTACGTCCTTCAGCCAATGATTAGCGGGGAAGCTATATTTTAAAGGATTTATTGCAAAAATCCATCTGCGAAAGGCTAGCCAGCAGCCCTCACCGTTGCTTTAAACATCTGCTTTTCTTGTCACCAGCATGCACCTGTGCACCAGGAGGGGACAGAGAAGCGTCATCACATGCTGATAGGATTATACATCAAAATTGCTAGGTATCTTCAACTGTTGCTATGTGGCCTTCTCAGCTTTTCCAGCAAATTGTTAAGTATATGTTGAAATACAGCTGGAATTAATGTGTACAACCATAGTAGTTTATTGTTCGTTTTATCGTCCATTTCATAGCATCTAGACTTTGATGCTTTTAATTAGCTCAGATTAAATACTCCAGTGGTATCACCAATGGCAAGCAGATCACAAGTGTAAACAGTTACATGGGTATTTTTAAAGACGTTACGCACACGTATACAAAATATACACATATCTATACTCTATACTTCTCCTGACGTAACACTTTTGAGAACACTTCATTTTTGAAAACTGCTGAGCCTACATATTCTCTTTATTCTGGACTTTTTTATGGCCTTCTTGTTGCTCTTGCAGGCAGCACTGCACATCTAGACTTTGATGTTTTTTATGGCACTCTTATCCTCTAATTAACTTCATTAATTTTGCAATTAGTGAAGTTAATTAGTGGTTAAAAATGCTATATAAAACTTCAAAGTTTGCATTTTAATCATAGTTTGTATTAAAAATAATTATCACACTCTTGATTACTAAACTCGCTGCAGTTAGCTGAGACTGGGTCATGTGATATTAAAACCAGCTTTGTTCTGTATCTTTCCTAGCTAGTTAGTAGCATTTTTCACTAACAGGTACCAAGTCTTTGTCTGGTATCTGAAAATGCCTCTCTAGGGAAAAGGCTGCGAATAAGACAAAAAAAAAAATTGATCGTGGTATGGCTGAGTGGAAGTTAGTTTTTAGTTTGGGCAAGTAGAGACAGAAGTTAGAGAAGAGGGACATGAAAATATTAAAGAAATAAGTCCATCATGACCAGTGATATATGTGGGATCAATACCTGACTCCTGACCTCCTCTCCCTTGATGAACCATTTTGGAAGAGCTGTGGTCTGGGTTGTACTGCCTGTGTCAGTCTGATCATGACATGCTATGTAAACCTAAAGGTAAGGGTGTGGTAAAGGAAACCTGCTTGCCTAAGGGCTGCTAAGTGTGTTGAAAAATTAAAGCAAAGAGGACAAAATCCATGTCCATCCATGTAGATACTGGGATGTGGTAATAACAATAATAGTAATTTAATAATAATAATGCCAGCAACAAAATGGCTGTGTAAGTGTGGGTGACCTCAGTAGGCAGAGTCGCTACGCAAATGCTCCGTTATGGTGTCTGTAGATCAACCCACAGCATTCCACACCATCTTCCTGAGTTTAATCAAAGTAATGTACCTGTGCATTCAGATGGATGTTAATTTTTCTAATAGATGGGTGCTAGTTTTGAGCCCGTAGGCTTGCTGTGTGGGGGCCCTTGGCTGCAGTTTCCTCCCAGAGCACATGGTCTCTGGGCTGTACTGGACTGCCTCTTTTTCTTCTGCCTTGACCTTTCACCTATCTGGTGGGATATCTTCCACCTCATGCCTTTCATAGCTGACCAGAGCAGTCTTCATCTCACCCTTAGAGTGTCAGAAGTCTTAACTCTAATTTCTTGCTTGCTTTTACCATTTCTTTTTCCTTTGTTTTTCTTTGTGCGTCTGATTTAAGCATACACTATTATCGTAGGGCAGCTCAGTGCTCCAAGCCCAAACATAGGACAGTGCCTGAGCCCAAGCTCCAGTGTTGGTACTTCCGTCTATATCATTGACATCAGCCAGCAAAGCAGCACTACTGCCTGGTCGTTTCCCTGCGATGCATATTGTATCCATTTTTATAGTTTCTTTAATACTTTCAACAGTCTTTATAACAGCAATAATGTCATTCAGATAATTATACCATAATTGACCTTAGCGTTGAGCATCCTTGGCTTTTACTGCAGTTTGCTTAATACTTCAGTATGGTCAATTATCTTGTAATTCCCACTTTGTTGGGAATTATTGTTTTAATTATTCCACTCCAAATACATCATTTTGGCATAGCAGTAAGGGTACACTGGGGAATGGTCATACTCGTGAATGCTTTAAAGACTTACCAGCTTTAACATGTAGGAAGGCGTTTCATCTTGTCATCTCTAGTCATTACTTTTAACACTGATTTCATTTAATTATCACTTAGTCTGCTCAGGCCAGGTCTTCGTCTGGAGAAGTCAGCATATGGGGAGTTGAAGCGTGCAGTTGGACGGCTGTACAATCTGCTTTATGATTTCCACACTGATTTCTGCCACATTACAGTGTGAGCCATCTATGTTGATGCAGCTAAATTCCAGTGGAAGCTGGGAGTAAAAGAGTGATTTTTTTTCCCCTAGCAATTTGAATTATTAATTATCCCAAATAGACAGTGAGTATGCTGGTGTGAATTTTATGGCTGCATGGGAGGCTTCCGTGGCTCTCCTGATACTGATTTAATTTGCACCTGTATGGCACAGATACTCCACCAGGAGCAGCACCCTGATGGTGTTGGAGAGAAAACAGCATGGTCCTTCTGGTGGGAGATCATTTCGGTTAGCACTGTGCTCAGCACTGCCAAAAACAGAGACTGAATCATAGCATGCTATCCGCTACAGCCTAGTGCAAAAATGCTGTGGGTCCAGTGCTAGAAAGACACTGTTTCACTTCTTTAAGCAAATTATGTGTACATGGCAATGTGCTCAGCCTTTCTATAAATGTGTATGTTCATTGTTTTTTGTCAGCATTTTGTGGTGTATTTACCATGAACAAAAATGTTCTAGCGAAGCAGAAAATAAAAAACTGGTATGTTTTGCTCAAACACAAACTAAATGTAACCTACTTTCACCAAAGAGTATTTTTTCCTATGTCTGATCTAATTATTACATGTGAGCAAACTCTATGTTGTTTAGTAGGAAAATGCTGCTCTTCCAGTAGATTAATGCATTTTATTGGAGAAAACAGCAGTGTAAAAAGACTTTATTTCTCTATAAATTTTAATAGTTACTGAAACAAGGACTCTGGCCCATTAAGTTTCAGCCTGCCAAATCATAGTGCTGAATCACTTAATCTCTCTTAAGTAACTATCCTATTCCGGCTTCTTAAAGGCAGCTGTTAGGAGAGCTCTGATGTTTTAATCAAGGAACAGGGCAGAGTCTGTTAGCTGAACAGTGCGTTTTCTGGGGGTTTTCTTTCACAGTCTGAAATGCAAGGACTTCTCTTGGAGTTTGTGGGCTTGCACACTCAGGAACCAAGGTGTGGGTGGGTACAGGATTGTATGCAGGAATCTGATTTCAGTGGAAACCATGAGGACATTGTTACATCCCAGTATTTCTAGACAAAGATAGGTCCTCCCCAGTGCTTATAGACTGAAAAGCTGTTAAAAACAATAGAGGGAACTCAATATGAGTAATACTGTTGTCCATCAGACAGTGAACATAGTAGGAAGCTCTTTAGGTCCGTAGGAAGGTCTAGACCATAGCTCATTGGCTGTGTACGTGACTTATCTTTATTACTTAGCATAAGAGATAAATTTAGATCTGTCAACAAAATTTGACCAGAGATCCCATGATGTCACTGATCTTTATGTGGCAGGTGCATTTCATGTTGAAGGGAAAAGAAGGTGGTTCTGCAGGGGTATTGGTAGGCTGGCCCCATGCGAGGAAAGGGGTGTGACAGTTAAAAGTGAGAATGTTTAGATTTGTTCTGTAGTAATTGACTTGTGAGGCAAAATAGTGTCAGTCATAGTACACTGGCCTAATTTCAGATTGGGAAATGAGGTTCTGCCTGCTGTCAGTAGGTGAGTTGTCTCCATTTTTTCTGCTAATGTCAGGTGAGAATACTGCAGGAGGATCTTTTCATATTGGTATAAGGTCAGATCCATCAAGCAATAAAACTGTTAAGCAGTGTTCATTGCCTCAATGCCCAATGTGGTGCTCATCCTTTAATGTGCTAGTGATAATTAGCTACTTTATCTTTCTAGTAGGGAACTTCAATTTATTACTTTATTAAGTAGTGAAATCAAAGATTAAAATGGTATCTTATAGCACATAGCTAACCAGATTGTGAAAAATGGAACTGTATGGTTTCAAATTTATGAAAATAAATATTTTTATTTAAATAAGTGCAGTAGTTTCATTCTTTAGACATCACTTTAATTTGTAGTTTATTGGTGATTATTTTTCTTCGTTTTAAGGCAAATTGCTTTCTGTAGGGTGAAGTTGAGAAATAATGAATTGAATTCACATTACAAGCTACTGCCTTTCAAATTGTAAATGAATATAAATGTAATAGGAGCATAGTATTAAAATCTTTTGCAAAAGGCTATGCTATATTGTTGCAGTAAACAAGTACATTTTTCAAGTCATCAGTTCATTTAATGTTGTGTTTCTACTTGGCCCTTATTTTAAGGATTCTGTACCCTGGCACTGCTGTCTCCAAATATCTTATCATGTGTTGTCACATCAGAGCAAAAAAGAACTTTGTTAGTTTGTGTTATTTTCTATAATCATTGATTAATGATCTGCTTTAAAACTAAATTAGTATTTTAAGATGTATTTGCACAGTATTGGAAAGGCACTAGCTTTTTTCTTAAATTTTTATTTCCACTCAGTGTTCTTAGAGGATAATTAACAATTACCAATCAAAAATATGGAAGATTTTTGTAAACTCTATCACTCAGTAATCTGAGTTGCTGTTCTCAATAACTGGAAATTTTAGAAAAATGGAGGGGAGGACTTGTGTCCCAGTAGGGAGTAATATTCTCTCATGTGACTTGGACAATAACCACAGCTTAATTTCCTTGGTTAAGTGTTCTTAATTCTTACCAGAAACTTGTGATGTAATAAGGAAAAGAAGAAATTCTGTAATAGTGATGGAACAGAAGTTGTTCAATGTAAATGCTAATTTCTTGGTTTGTATTCGTGCTAATAGCTTCACTGAAAACCCCAAAACCAAATTGCTATGTTGTACAGTTTTATGTGGAACGACATCTGTCCATCATGCATGGAGGAAAACCCCCTCAAACCAGTGTTTCTGGATGAGTGGGAGGATCTAAAATCCATCAGTCAAGACTTCTTTGGTTGTTCCTCACCACCCCAGTGTAAAAGGAGGACAGAGACGGAAACAGTCAGCAGGATTTCAACTGACAATTATTTTCATCTCCATTGCTGTCATTTCCAATTCTGCAAAAAGCCTGAACACATCCTTACTTATGTACATTCAACTACTGACTTCAATGTGAGATAAAGTTTAGTGCATGCTTAAATGCTTTCTTGAACTAGGGCCAAAAGCTGCTGCTGCTACTAAAATCGGTCCCAGAGGGAACTTTGCATCTTTCATTGCTTCCTTTTTTGTGTAACAAGATACAGGCTCCACAAAGCTTTGGAAATATGGTAGAACTTGATAAATGTTTCCTGCCTTGTTTAAAGAACTAGAGCAGAATAGTTGGATGACAGTGCATAAAGTACTCATTATCTTCGTTTCTCTCCTGTCCATATGCGTGCTCTTCAGCAGTCATTACTAGGTGAGAACTATAGAATGGCAAGAGAATCACTGAGTGAGTCTGTCTTTTGTTTCTGTCTGTTGCAGGCATAGCCTGTAATTGTAAAAGGCATCAAAATAAAATGAGTTCAGGTGTTTTTCCCTGTTCTTGCCTGCTTCGAAACTGCTCAGAAGCTTGCTTCTTTCTTTGGTAGAAATCTTCATTCAAATGTTTGCTGAAGTGTGACTTGCCTTGAGCCTCTTTGTTCTTTTTGATTTACACAGCCAAACACACACACATGTGCAAACACACACCCCTCTTCTGGGACTATTGATTTAACCCTGCATATTTGTAGAGGAAACAAACCAAAACAAGAGCAATGCACAGTATTCATAAAATTTATCCCATTGGCAGTGCAGATAGCCACTATGATCTGTCAGCTGATCACCAGTTTCTGTCTCTCGCAATACCTTGTGGAATTTTTAATACGAGGCACTTGCTGGGTAGCTATCAATGATTAAAACCCAATGTGCTATCTGTGAGAACAGCTCCAAATCATACCATCAATGTAAGATGTGTTGAGGTCAGTGACAAGTGAACCACTGCTGTAAATGAGGGCCTGATGATGTTTTCTTCTCTTTTTGGACTGCAGAGCTCTTCTGTATCTCCCTCAGCCAGTTTCAGAACAGCAGAAAAGCACAGAAATTCAACGGATTACTCTTCAGATAGTAAAAAACAGAAAACAGAAGAGAAGGAAATAGCAGCTCGTTACGTGAGTAGATTGTCTGCATTGTGCATTGTTGAACTTATATGTTCCTCTGTAATTCCACCTGATTCCGGCTGCATAACTAATTTTAAAATTAAGGGTCAAATTATAACAGGTTCTTTCTGCCTACCTCTAAATGTCTATGCTGGATTAAAGGTTTTGGTGAGTATGATTGATACTGTTTTAAACTATAGAAATACAAAGCACCTGGAGGTTGTGTGACAATAGTGCTGAGCTTTAGTTAGGCTGGGACTTGTTAGATCTGCACTCTAGCTTTGATCTCGACTCCACTTCATAGTGCAGTGCCACTTTGGATGAAGATTTTTATCCCATGTCCCACACCATTATGAAAACTGGGAAGAATGCTGTAGTTGTGGCAACCTGCTAAGCAGAAACCCTATAGGTGACTGAAAAACATTAACTGTATTACCATGTAAAACTTGGTAAAAATGAATGGTACATTGCATATTTGTAAGACGCCTTCCTCTGTTTTCGTAGTTATTAAGAGAATTGGGATATTAAATAGAAGTTTTTTAACACATTGTGATTTGTCATTGCAGGACAGCGATGGTGAAAAGAGCGATGACAACTTGGTAGTTGATGTTTCCAATGAGGTACACAGTGGTGGTTTTTCTACCTTAAAGTAATGGTGGTGAGGGTGTCTTCAGTGGTTTCTGTGCATATTGGTTTTATGAATAGGATTATGGCATTTGTCTTCATAAAGGAACTTCAAATGCCTGAGGGAATCCAGTCAGATCCTCTTTCTTTAGAATACAAATCAGATCTGTAACACTTCTACAAAGTACTTGTTGTTTCTCCTACAAACAAAAAGTTCTCTTGCCTTATTTGAAGCCAGCCCAGCCCAGCAGAGGAGGTGCAGCTTGTAACAGTGTCTGTCCTTTCTTTCATTCTGGCCATGACTTTATGTGTGAATTTTGTTAGGTCTGCCAAATGCATCAAATCTTTTCAATCTATCACTTGAAAAAAGAGATTTACTTGCCTATTTCAATATCCATAGTTTTTTGGCCTTATTTTTCATGGTTAATGGCATCACATTTTGAGACTTTTTTAAAAAAATACCAAGTTGCCCTTTATTATCCCTCCCAATTTTGCAGTTGTATCAACTAAATCAATTCAGAATGGAAGGAGTATGTCACTTCCTATGACAGATTTTCATTCCAAAGTGAGGACTGCTCAAGACAAGACTGGTGTCTAGTATGAAGTTTTTATGCTAACCCATATTTCTGATATTTAGGATCCCTCTTCTCCCCGGGGGAGCCCAGCACACTCTCCACGGGAAAATGGCTTGGACAAGACTCGACTGCTGAAAAAAGATGCACCAATTAGTCCAGCATCTATTGCATCCTCTAGCAGTACTCCTTCCTCCAAATCCAAAGAACTTAGCCTTGTAAGTGCTTCAAAATGCTTGTGACCCCTGATCATATGCTTGAAATAGATGCTTGCTGGATTTCTGTCTGTACACAATTTGCATTTCCACAGCTATCAATAAAGCACTGTGAAGCATCAATTTAATATTAGTTTAATTTATCTTCTCAAGGGAGTCTTAATAAAATAATAGAAAGTCCTCAGTCTTTTTTTGGGACAGGAAGAGGTTATTTTCACTGGTGGTGTGGGTATGTGATAGATGTGGTGTTCTGAGAGATATTTTTCTCCTCCCCCATATGAAGAACTGTTATTCTGAGAATAAATAAAAGTACACAGGGATTTCTTGAGCTGTTTTCCTGTGCTGTGGTTTATAGCAAATTCAGTTCCCTGCTTGGATGTGATTTGGTTGTTAGCTTTGTTTGAATTACCAGGCTATATACAACAACAATAATTTTTATTTTCTATCTAAAAAGTAATCTGTCATTTACAAGAGCCTTCCTTGACTTGCATCACAAATCATAATGCAAAAGAAAAGAGCTGCCTGTGAGGGGTGTTCTTTCCTTTCCTGTTCGTGACCACAGTTAATCACCTACCTGAGCTGCACAGTAATTCCCCTCTCGGCTCTTCACAGGGCAGGGTATGCAATTATTTGAAGAAATAAAATAAATAAAAAGAAAGCTTAAAGTGAACGTAGTGCTCAGGAAAGGTGATGGAATGACAGGTTCAGACCTGGGAGTCGGTGGTGTGTCTGATGAACAAGCCTGTCACAAGAGCGGCACTGCACAGTTCCTGGCTTTATACCCATCACTGTCTCCATCCGGTGTTTCTAGCACCAGGTTTGGGCATGAGCAGTTGGTCAGTTCAGGACTTTTCTTCTGCTGTTCTTGTCCATCCCTCACAGAAAATTACAACCATAATAGGAGCAGGTCCATGAGCACAGTGAGACCACTGACAGATTTCACATATGTTACCAATTGTCAGATGGCAATGATTTTCAGTCATTTACCTCATTCTGAATCATACAGATGCTCCTGATGAGGAAAACTGTGAAGGCAGTAGTTAATTACCAAAGCTGTTCTATCTTTTTCAGTGTCTCTGCATCTTCTCTTCATTGCCAGGGACTGTTGAAAAAACCCAAGCCTAGAAGCCAAATAACACTAATATCACTAATCACTAACCACTATCTGTAAAGGTAAAATAATTTACAAACTGTCTTCCTTTTTCCTTTTTTGGTAATTAGAATGAGAAATCTACCACTCCTGTGTCTAAATCAAATACCCCAACTCCACGGACTGATGCCCCAACTCCAGGCAGCAACTCCACTCCCGGACTGAGGCCAGTGCCCGGCAAACCCCCAGGTGTGGACCCGATAGGTTAGTGTCCGTATATTTTGATGGTGCGAAGCAGTGACCGTTTGTCCTTTGTCAGGCTCTCTTTAAATCTGTAATGACAAGTCAGTATGTTACAGTTGTTTAAACTAGGTGCTGAGCTGGTTCTTCAGCATTGTAATACAGTGTTGTGTGGGTCTTCGGTGTTTTTTTGTCTTTCTTTCTTTGGCTGGTTGGTTTAGGTTATTTGTGGAGTTTTTTGCTGTTTTCCAAACTCATATTTCATCTGATGGCTCTAGAATGCCTCTGTGACTTCTCACTTTCCCCCTCCTCTTATAGCTTCAGGGTTAAGGACACCTATGGCAGTACCGTGTCCTTATCCTACTCCGTTTGGTATTGTGCCACATGCTGGTATGAATGGGGAGCTGACCAGCCCTGGAGCTGCCTATGCTGGTCTACACAATATTTCCCCTCAAATGAGTGCAGCAGCTGCAGCGGCAGCAGCGGCGGCAGCTTACGGGCGATCTCCAGTGGTAAGTGTTTGCCGTTAGCGCATTTATTTTTGAGAGCTGTTTATATTAAATATAAGACTTGTGGGGTTAACTCTAGTTCACTTTCTTTGTGGTTTGGGGAGTATGCTACAGAGAACATGAATTAAACAGTCTTCTTTTGCCTAACTCTTGCTTTAATACACCTTTTTGTTTTGCTTGGGGAAAACTATAGGTTGGTTTTGATCCACATCATCACATGCGAGTCCCAGGCATCCCTCCTAATCTCACAGGCATCCCAGGAGGAAAACCGTGAGTATCAAACAATCAGCTTTAAAAGTCAATCATCTGTTGGAAGTCATGTTCCCTTGCTGGTTGGAATTCCCCTTAGCTACTGAAAACTATTGTGTGAATAGAAATAAGTATAGGTATTCAGCAAGAGCAGGAGAAACACTGTGTAATCTTAAAGTTGCATTTGTAAATTTGTTTTGAAGACTAATAGCAGTTGACAGGGACTGGGTGATACAAAGTAAAGGAGACAGAAATAAATGGAAAAAGGAGCTGAACTTCAAATCTGGCTGGTTGGTTGTTTATGGAAATGCAAACTGGAATGGGATCTCAGCTTTCCATCTCTACCATACTCTGCTTCTCAGTTTAAAAAAAATTATTTCTTTGTTCACAAAAGCCTTGCAATTACTTGCAAGCTTAGCAGCTGTGTGCAGAAAAAGGAACACTGAAATTTTGTTTGATTGAAAATACTGGAAAGAGTTATTTCATGATAATATTGAGATTCATCCTTGATGGAACTGACCTGTAAAATGTGACCTGCTTTACCAGGCTTTTCATGTTGTGAGCCTTGGAAGAAGAATTACAGAGACAAAGAACTCTCTGCTCACATTTCTCGTGAGTTACAGAGGGGAAAAACTAAAGTAGCTACACAAACCATGTTGATCCAGATTTTCTGTAAGGGTCATCAAGTTCCACTTCCTTGTGACACTTCTGGGAGACTGTGACCAGTTCATACTGGAGAGTTTGACGGCCAAGGGATGTTTGTGCCAATTCTTCTCAAGCTCTTTGACGTATTAAGGTGTTTGTGGAGGAGTGGTTGGGGTTAGTCACACACTTGGATTTGTGTGAGTAAATGCGTACACTTGCCTGCCGGTGAGCTTGCAGACACACAGGATTAACAGCATATGGTGACAAGCAATCAGGCCTAGTGCCCGTAACTCCTCTTGCACGTGTGTCACACAAATCATGAACCAGGTCCAGATCTCTCAGGTGTCGCACACTGGTAACCACCTTAATTCACTTTTCTGCTAGTTGTGCCACCCTGTTAGGTGGCTGCATACGGCAGGTATGGAAACTGATGTACAGCAGCTTGCAGACCAGCTACTTGCATTGAAAATTCTGTGCGGCACAGATCTTCATCCGTTACATACAGTGGGTTCTTAGAAATGTCTTAATGTAATGTTCAAATCCTCGCTGGTTTAAGTTCATCCCTGATGGAGTCAGTCACCAAGAAAGAAGTGTCACTGGATCTACTAGGCTTTGCTTGCTGTGGTGAGAGAAATGGCAATTGCAGGGATTCAGAGACCTCCCTGCTCACGTCTCACTTCCGTTAAAATTGAGAGGAATAAAACATGAGGCAAACTAAATCAAATCACTTCAATTCTGGTGTATCTCCAAGATTTTTAAATGTTGCAATATTGCTGCTGTGTTGATGTTTATTTTAAACATTTAAATGTAACTCTCATTTGTCTATCACAGGACCTGAAACTTTTAAAATCTGTGGTTCTTGTAGCATGATTGCATTGATTTTCTTTGTCTTGAGTGTGATAATTGTCACATCTTCCATTCAGGATTGTTATTTTCTCATTTACTCCTTTTTTTACCTTAGAGAGAAATTTGTGTAAATTCTCTACACTGTTGAGTGTCATGAAATGGAGTGGCCAGCATGTGGTACACCAGGGATCTGGCCCCTAATAACTCTCTTTTCACTTTGGTATTGTATCAAACTCTTGAGTATGGTACAGTATATAAATAGGAAAGATAGCTAATGTGTTTTGTCTTGCCGAAAATTATTGATCTGATGTTAATGCACTGTGAATCTTAAATGACAAATTCAGTAGTTTAATTGTGAATACTACCTTTTTTAGTCACTTTGAAGCATCAGTTAAGGAAACAATTTTTTTGTGAGTTCTTCTCATCCCACCATTGTGACAATGGATTTTTCACCAGCATTATGATGATTTTTTAGGTCTAAGGAAATTAAAGCCTTCCATTAAGCGTACTTTCCTATCTATAGGTGAACCCTCTTACAAAGTCTGTGCTCCTGTAATAGATGGGATGTATCAGGTAGCATCTCAGAACAAGGCAATTTCACAACCTAACTATTCTCCCCGGAAAATACTTTGAGATAAAGCTGTTGATATGTTATTCACTGGTGGCATAAGCTGCAATCACACAACACATTCTTTCTCAGTGAGAGGCCTGATTTTGGCAAGAGAAATTAGGATCTGTAGCAGTTGTCTCGGGTCGACAAAAGAAAAAAAAACAAAAGGACCCAAACCCAGAACAGCCCACGGAACAAAAAATTCTGTTGTGGTGCATTTTTGCTGCTCTCTTCTCAGCTGTCAGCAACCGAGCCCTGAGGACTTAATTCCTTGGTGTTGGTGAAAGTTTTGCTGTGCCCTTAGGTACAGGGCTGAGCAGTTTTGCTCACGGGGCTGGGGACTCACAATGCATTCGGGGCAGGTTGGCAGCAGTCCAGCTGAAGCTGCCACATAAGAGTCAGTAAAGCAAGCAGCCAAATGTCCCCTGGCATCCAGCTACCCGCCATGCTCTGCAGCAGCCAGCCAACTATTCTGTCTTCCAGGGAGCCCTGACCCAACCTTCCTTCCCTTGTCTGCATGCAATGATATCCCTATCCAAAACGGAGTGGTGTCATATAGCCTCACTCATGCCAGAAGTCATCATAACGTGAGTTGTAAAAGCTCATTCGATTGGTGTTAGACTTTTCACATTAAAATATGAGCACCTAAGTTTGTGGTTTCAGAGTCATGCTATAGAGAAATAAATATTTCTTCCTTCCATGATTAAAATACCTGATATTAGCTCAGCTGAGTAGAGCATGGTGCTAATAACACCAAGGTTGTGTGTTCAGTTGCCATACGGCCATTCACTTAAGGGTCAGACTCAATGATCCTTGTGGGTCCCTTCCAGCTCAGAATATTCTGTGAAATATCTCTGAAAACATTGAGCTGAAGGCACAACCTGAAGGCCTGCAGTGGAAACACATCTTAGTTTCTATTTTGCTAAATAGACTTGAATAAAAACTCTTTAAATCACCCCCTATAATTTTTTTCCCCCTCAGAGCATACTCATTTCATGTAAGTGCAGATGGTCAGATGCAGCCAGTTCCTTTCCCTCCTGATGCCCTCATCGGTCCAGGAATCCCTCGCCATGCCCGTCAGATCAACACCCTGAACCACGGGGAAGTTGTGTGTGCAGTTACCATCAGCAACCCCACGAGACACGTGTACACGGGTGGGAAGGGCTGTGTCAAGGTCTGGGACATCAGCCAGCCAGGCAACAAGAGCCCTGTCTCTCAACTGGACTGCCTGGTAGGTGAACAGCAGCATATGGCAATGAAGGAAGATAGGAGGTTGTGTTAAGATTGCAGTGATACCACTGAGGTGCAAAGGGCAGTGGGTATTTGATTTCTGTTGTGGTATCACAGGTTCGTATTGCATTTGTGATTTTGTTGCTTCTATTAGAACTGAGGTTGAAGTATGTTCCTCGCCATATTTGTGGGTTTTTCCCCCCACAATGAATCAAAACATTTTTAATATCCTAAAATTGTGGTAGGAGGAAAGATCAAAGACAGCACAGCAAATATTGTTAACAAACTTTGACATTTGCTGGCAATCTTAAAGCTTGTTGATACACTATCATGCCAAAAGTTGCTGTATTGCAGCTGTATTCTCTGAGAATATTTAGGGATTGTGTCACGTATTTTGTGTCTGTGTATATGTATGAATGCATTGACCTGTCTTAATGTGGCAATTAAAAATATTCCTGAGTGTTATTCACAAATTATTTGAATGTGCTAACAAGATGAATTATTGTTAGCAGCTTTTCTCTTGTCATTTACCAGTTCTTGGTAAGATGTTGCTGCTTGTTACAGAGGCTGTAAAAATGAGAACTGCAGCACGTGTAGACTTATAATGAATTGCTACGCAAGTTGCTACACAAATGAGGAAAATTGCCCAAATACTTTCCTCTGACATCTCCTAGATGGTGGCAGCAAGTCTCACTGGAATGGGAAGGGGGAAAGTGTGCAGGGAATTTGGTACTCCCCCATGCCGAGAGGTTAATGTGCTGAAATAAACAGAGTATGAAAATATAACTTTCTACGCCAGCTGTCAAATTCAGCTATCTTGAATTGTTTTGGGCTGGGTTCAGGTCTTTGCATTTTGATGCTAATTAAGATTAAATATCTCTCACTACTGAATTTTGTAGATCAAGTTGAAGTACTTCCCTAATGTCATGTAATTTTCTGGCATTAATACACTTTATCATTGTCATAAGTATAAATGGCTCATTAAAACCAGGAGGGAATACAATACTTTTATGGATTTCTGCTCTCATGTTAATGCTGTTTTCTTTCCTCATGAGTAATCTCTTGATGGCTTCTGTCTCCACAGAACAGAGACAACTACATCCGTTCCTGCAGATTGCTCCCTGACGGCCGCACCCTGATTGTTGGTGGGGAAGCCAGCACGTTATCCATTTGGGACCTGGCGGCTCCAACTCCCCGCATCAAAGCAGAGCTGACATCTTCTGCTCCGGCGTGCTATGCCCTAGCTATCAGCCCTGATTCCAAGGTCTGCTTCTCTTGCTGTAGCGATGGCAACATTGCAGTGTGGGATCTGCATAACCAGACTTTAGTAAGGTAGGTCAACCAAATTGGATCAGCAGGTTGTGAAGAATTATTTAGACGCAGCCCTATGTGCACTTTTGCGTATATATTCTATTTTCTCCACGCATGGATGCTTCCAGTATTTTGTTGTTTGGCAATAGCTATGATAATACCCTGACAAAAGTCTATGTGATTATTTATAGGTTTTGAGAGTTTCATAGTTCCAGGCCTCTTAAGCAGCCCGTAACTATAATTCCCTAAATGTCAGCTAATATCGGGAATCTGCTGTAGATTCCTTGAACAGATGATTTTCTTTGTTTCTGTGCGATATGCTGCTCTCACTCTTTAATCAGAGGTCCAGCAAATACGTCTTGGATAAAGATATGTGTAAATTACTGCAATGCAGACTTAGCCTCTTAGAAGTATGGGTTGCTGCTCAGCACTAGTATACAGTAAGTTAAGAGATGGTCACACAGAGCTTCTCTGTGCACTGCACCATGTGTATGTTGTTACATGTAATATCAGTGTTGTATATAAAGTCAAGCTTTTACTTCCTGATGTTCCCATTTAGACTGGTCTTTTTTTTGAACTTCGGTAGCCTGCGCATTTTTCTTAAACTGAGGTAATTTTGCTGATCATGCTACAGTCCTCTGGGGGGAATGAATATTTGGAGTAGTGGGTATCATACAGCCAGCAGCAAAGATTTCCAGAGTACCTGACTCTTAAAATGTTCTTTTTGAAATCAAATTAGCTCTTGGCTGTCTGGTCTGATTGCATCATCAATTCATCACAAAACTCACATGATTGTCTCAGAGTTTGTATTAATCTGGGATTGCTATTGCAATCTCAGTTACCACTTGAGGACTGAAAGAGAAAGAAGGTATTTTGTATACTTGCTCAGAACTGACTTTCCAGTGTGAGAACATGCTGCTCTTCTGTCAATATTTTCAGACAATTTCAGGGCCACACAGATGGAGCCAGCTGTATTGACATTTCTAATGATGGCACCAAACTATGGACAGGAGGCCTGGACAACACAGTCAGATCCTGGGACCTCAGAGAAGGGAGACAGCTACAGCAGCATGACTTCACATCACAGGTTGTGTCTCAGAACTTTTGGCATGTTAACAAAATTTTCTCATGGTTTTTTAAAACAAACAAGCACTTCCATTAATTGTTTTTTCTCCTTTTTTAAGCTAAAAAAGCAGGTTCAAAGAGAAGTCCAAAGAATTTTTCACTTAGTCTTGTACTCTTTTTTTGCTTTCTTATATGTGGCAGCTAAACATCTTTCTGGATTATGACTATTTGACAGATTAGTGCCTCTCCCATGAGAGTAATGGAGAATCCATTTTATAAAACAAGTGCCAGATTAAAGTGCTCCTTTCTGCAATCTGTTCCTGTTTTTGTAGATTCAAGTTCAAAAATACTTTATGAAAATATTATTAAATGCTGTCAGATAAGCTTGGACATTAACTTTTATGGTTTGATTCAGTACTTCACTATTGCAGTTTTAATAGCATTTAATGGCATAGTCTTGCAGCTGTGTTTGCATGAACTAATTTATCTTGATTACTGTAGTAATTGGATTATCATGTTTTTAAAACTGCAGACCAAAAATGTGAGATTGCATAGTGCTAACAGTGTAGCAAGGGTCAGTTTTGAATACCTCAAGCTCATACCTTTACTGATTGAAGCATGTACTGTTCTAATTACAGATCTTCTCACTGGGCTATTGTCCAACTGGTGAGTGGTTGGCAGTAGGAATGGAGAACAGCAATGTCGAGGTGCTGCATGTTACTAAGCCGGACAAGTATCAGCTGCATCTTCATGAGAGCTGTGTGTTGTCACTCAAGTTTGCTCACTGTGGTAAGCAACTCTTTCTATATCAGTATTTGCCTCCCTGAAAAATTAATTCAAAGTTACCTTTAAATAAAAGTGCAATATAGTTATTTAACTGTAGGGTATAGTTAAAAATTAGGTATTAAATTTAAGAATTAAGGTAATTTTAAAAACTCTGTATCACTGGCTTTTTTCTGCTTATTTTGTGATAGAACATCATAGTGCAACCAGATAAAAATGTTACTTTTCTCTGGATATGTGTGAATGCTTTGTTGCTATGATCATCTGTTTCTTGAGGTGTATTCCTTGAAAACAAAATGCAGCAATAACGTTTAAACAATCTGTTGCAGGCAAATGGTTTGTAAGCACTGGAAAAGATAATCTTCTTAATGCTTGGAGAACACCTTATGGAGCCAGTATATTCCAGGTAATAATCTCCTAAAAGTTATTTTCCACATACATTACAGTGCAGTAGAGCTTCACGTCTCAGGGTCTGTCAATAGCCTAAGGAGTTTTCAGGTGTAAATGCAGCTAATTGCTGTAGTCCTTAAAGAGTTTGTCTGTAATTAGAGACAGAAATGCTTTTGTCCTTTCCAATATTTCACTAATTCAGCTCTTACAGTAAAGTAGACCTTTAAACCAAAATTGTTAATACCCTTCTTTCTGACCTTCTACTACATAGTGGTGGAATACAGTACCCAAGTAATGTCGTCATGTGAACATTCATTGAAGGTCCAAAATGTAGTTAAAGCAGTGGAAGTCATATTCAACATGTGTATTATTTTTGGATGAGTTGTGTTGATGGATTGGACCAATAGACTCCTGAACTAAAAATTGAATCAGTGTGGAGGGGCCCCCTGAAGTCTAACTGGAAGTTGTAGCCTATCTGTAGTCCCTCTGTGCCCAGTTTTAATGGCCTTTCAGTGCCACTAGAGAAAAGTGGGACTTTTGGCATGTCCTCCTGTTCTTCCACCTGCAGGCACCTCTAGGTTGGGAAATTTTTAATTAACTTTAATTGTTCAGCTGGTTTTAGTTTAAATGGTCAGATCTTGTGTATGGTTGCCTGCCATGTCTCCACTTTTGGGTACAGTGCAGTTTACCTTGACATGAGAAAGGTGTGATCTAATTTTTCTTAGTAGAGGCTATTCAGTTCATGGACCATCCCCCACAGAAAGCCCAAATCATCCTAACAAGACCACATCACATAAAAGTGATGTTAAAAACTTCAGTACAGTTTCCATAATGAGAGGTCAATAAGGAGACTTCAGTGCAGTGCAACAGAGGTGTCTTTGCCAAAACGCAGAATGACTGGGAAATGTTCAGCTCTTATGGTAAGGCAGAAAATGACATATATTATGGACATATATTATGTAGACAAAACATGCACTGAAACAGCAAAGTAAATGTGACAATACATTCACATCGTCTAGGAACATGTGTTAGGCAGAAAAGCCAGAGAAGACAGAGCTATGGCAACCTGCTGTATCCTATGTTCCACCCAGCTCCTGTACTCTTGTGTATCCTCTTCCACCACATTTCCTTTTTGCATTCTCTGTGATAATGTAAATTCCTTTGTGCAAAGCTGTTGTCTTCTGTGTTGGGCAAGTAGTGAGAGGAGATACAGTTGCTTCTGCGGAGTCTCCTTATTTCATATCTGTGGGTAGGTAGGGCTTTGTAGTGTTTCGCTGTGTGAATTTCTTGTTTGCAGCAAAAGAAGTGGGAAGAAGATGGGTTTTCATTCATTTTTATGCAAGTCCAATGTATAAAATAGTAATAAATGGTCATTCCTTGTAAAAGATACAGAAAGAACTACTTCTATATGTTTGATTGATAGATTACCTCTAGGTCCATAATATTCACTTCCCTGTCTACCACTGCTTTATTTTACAGTAGATCTTTCTGCGGAACAAAAGTATTTAAAAAAAATCTGCCACTATGGTACTGATACTTAAATGAGCTTCTCGTGTATTCCCTGTCTATAAATTCTTCCAATTAATCTTCAAGCCCTTCAGGACTGAAGGATTGGAAAGATGTAATTTTCCTTTTCTTTTTTCTTATAGTCCAAAGAATCCTCATCTGTGCTTAGCTGTGATATCTCTGTGGATGACAAATACATTGTCACTGGCTCTGGGGACAAGAAAGCTACAGTCTATGAAGTTATTTATTAGAGACAAATCTGAATGCAGACAGAACTCCTTCTCCTAGCACTTTGCTGTATATTCCTTTTTTTTTTTTTTTCTTTCTAAACTGAAAATTTAAATGCTCATCACAGTTGTGGAATTTATTTTTACCTTCTTAACTTGCTATTGATTTGTGAATGTTCATTAAGAACTTGTGATACCAAATTGTCAGATATCTACTTGGACAAAGATGGAATAAGCATACTTAACGGTGACCTTGACTCTTTAATTATGTATTATAGCTGTAATGTATTTATTTTGTTTAAAGAAGGCTTTCTAACAATGAACTGACTAAATAAAGCTGTCTGGCCCGGCTTTAGTTTGAAAGATGCATTCTATACTTGTGTTTTTGCAGGTGGATAAATTGGGGATCTTGGAGAAGGATGTTCAGGAGATAGTTAAAATTACACTAATAGACTTGTAGTTTCTATTTAAAAAAATAAACTTTGTTATATTTTTTAGTCCTGTTCTTGGATGAGACCTCTAAGTGTTATTACAGTATAATTATTTGGTGGGAAGATGCTGTATCTTAACTATTTTAGACAGTCTTGGAAACTTAGGAAATTGCAAACTGTAGCCAGTGATCTACATGCCTGTGATGAATGGCAAATTCAGTTCACATCTAAATTAAAATCACTTTAAGTAAGAATGTGCTAATTTATATATTTGCAATGTTAATATAGCATCTTGTGTACAGATTTGTTCTCAATGCTTTTCTGTTGATAAACATAAAGCATTTTGGTGTCAAGCTAGGTTTTTTAATATAAACACCTCTCTTTGTTATATTGTAGAGAGTACAATAAGTTGCCTCAAAGAATCACCTTTGTTACTTCTGGAAACTTTTGCGATGTTTCCTTGAAAATGGGGATATGTGTCTTTGGGCAATTTTTCAATTACAAGAGATTATGAAAAATATTTGATATGTTCTTTGGAAACTGCACTGAAATAAGAATGGATGCCTACCAATATACAAACTACAAAAGCAATGACCTCTGAGGTAGGATTAGAAGAGTACTCATTCCGACATACAAAAAGGAATGGATTCTCATTGGGATGAGGACTTGCTTTGTTCGCCAGCAGTTCAATCCAAGTCTTGATTGGATGTCCCTAAAATGGACGCAGACTGAGCCATTGTGCCAGAGACAACATGTTATCTTTTTATGTTGTTGTTGTTGCTGTTAAACTATGATCTGTGACTTTTTTTTTTGAATGCTTTAAAAAAAAATCTTTAAGTCTGTGGATCTGCTGATGTACAGTGCCTTTGCTGCTATGGATCAAAATCAAGAGACCCGTGTAGATAAATCTTATTGTATAAGTAGAAAATTACTTAATTTCATACTAGAAATGGATTGATGCTGCAAGTTAAAATGGACTGTTTATTGAAGTTCCAAATGTGGTAGCAAAAAATGGTGTCTTAAGTGCTTAGTGTTTGATGTCATTAACAGTTTCGTAATACTCTACATTGTAGAAAGATTTTGATACTAAACTGTGTCATTGTACATAGTTCTAATGCATTGTATTGACCACCAGTACTTCTATAATGGTAGATTATTGTTTGTGCATTCAGACTTTTAAGCATTAAACATAAGTAACTTCTAAGATGCATTTTTCTTTTTTTCTCCCCCTCCTTCATCGTCATGTGTGTGATAATCTCAGCCACGCGTGCAGCTGTTCAGTCACAGGACATACCACTGCAGATACTTGGTGGTTTTGCCACTGAGACACGACAAAGAGTTTCAGCTGAGGTAGTGAAATCAGTGGATTTATAGTTTCTCAAGTTACCTGACTGCACTGGTTCTGAACACTTGAAGGCATCAGACTTCAGCTGTGCCACCTGGGAGTTTGCCCCTTCCCAGCTGTGTAGTTTTCCATCTGACATATCCATGTTATCCCATACCTTGGGAGAGAGTGAAAATGAGGACCATCACTGCTCACATGCCTACTGGAGTATGTGGAGTTCAGCAGGATTTGGGGAGGGATGTTGCACTGCAATGTCACACCAGGGTCTCCTCATGCAGACCTGAAGTCTGTTCATGCTCACAGACAGGCTTCTCTCACTGACGTTTGGGTTTAGATCAAGGATTTAGCCCAGATTTCATGAAATTAATAAACACAAGTGAACTAGGACAAATTAATTTATGCACTGTTGGGAGGCATGGGGAAGGGAGGAGTTATGCTGTCTGTAACAGGAAAAAAGGAAATGGAAAAAATCCAAGGGAAAATTGGAATTAAATCATTGTTCCGTAACCCATTTCTGAAAAGTGATGCTGTGCATGGTGGAAATCCCCAAGCACACAAGCCTGTTGTGCTGTGATGTGCCAGCCTGTGGTGACCGCTGGTAAATGAACCCAAGCTTAAAAATGTTTTGGATTTTCTTGAAATGTCAAAATGCAGCTTAAGTTGATGAAGTAATTTCCTTGTAATTTGAGTGATTAGGTAATACTTGGTGGAGGAGACTGTAGGGACAGGTTTCCCGCAGGGCTATCAGCCTCCTTGGAGTTAAAAGTGAGGAGTTTTCCAGATGCCCCCCAGAATAATGTAATATTTCACTTGTACTGAGGTTCTGTGCTACTTAATACAATAATTCTCCATAAAAGTAAACATGGTACAGATACCTTCTGTTAATATTTACTCTTGTCTGAAGAAATATAATTTACTGGTTATAAACATATTGGAGACACCTTATCTTTTCAAAGTCATTCAAAAATTTAAAAGGCTAGGGTGTGCACCATTTACTGACAAAAGAGAAACCACCTACTTAATATTTGCAGAGGATGTTATATTTTTATGTAGTAGTTCAGGCGTGAGATTACTTAAAACATCTAAGATAAAGCATTCCTTTAAAAAGAATAAAACATTGCATACACCTGAATTTGTAACAGAGCTAGTTTTGACAGCGAAGTAATATACTTCTGAAGCAGCCTGCCATATATCTGCTTATTAATGTTTGTATTGATGTCTTGTAAACAGTGTAGGAATTAAATGCTTTAATCCAGGATTACTGCAGTTAAAATGTGTAGTCATCCTGATTTTTTCCCTTCAGAGCGCAAGGGAGAGATGATGCAGAGGTACTTTCTGGTTTTCAGGTGTGCACACATAGGGTCACCTTTCTCTTTTATTCATTAGTTTTGCTTGCCACTGCACAGAACAATTTTGTGTAAAGTATTTTGTTGCAGATGTGGTTTGTGCCACGAACTTGTGGCAAACATACTCCAAATCCGAGGTACAGCCATTGATTTCTCTGTATTCTTCCCCTTTCAAATCTTATTTGTCTAGTGATTGATTAGGAAAGACATTTCTTTTTAATTTTTTTATATCTTTTCTGACTGGCCAGTGTAGGTATAATTTAAAGGGAACACTTCCCATCAAACCAGTATTTTCCAAAGATAAAGGATTTTAAATTATATTTCTCCCATTTGTTTTTAGCCAAAATTGATTTCTCTCTCCTATTTCTTAAGCTACTCCGATTACATAAAAAAGAAAATAAGATTTACTTAACCAGCCATGAGTTTCATGTATGATGGATTTTAAGCCTGTACTGGAATAGTTCAAATTGAATTTTGTGTATTGCTTTAACTCTGGCACCTGAACCACATATAAAATTCCTTCTTCTTGAAATGTTGATAGGTGCGTGGGAGAATCAGGAAGGCAGCTATACAGGTCTGCATATGCCTGGTCTATATTCTACAGAAACATGCTAGGTCCTTGGCACAAGTAAACACTTCTGTAATTCAGACAACAATGCCTACACATGGCCTACACAGATAAAAATCTAGCTCAACACAATAATCACGAGGGGACCAAATCAACCCATTAGGACTGAGTTGGCTTTTAGTTGTTTTTTTTGGTGGGGGAGTGGGCTTAATTTGAAGTGGCATGTTTGCTTGTTTTATTTGAAAGAGTTTAATCCTTTGATTCTTTGATTTGAAAGAGTTTGATCATTTATTTCTGATCATCCCAACTGAAATCCTGATGTGACTAGCTTCTGCTCAAGGATTTGTTATGAAAGAAAATGAAAACAAAAAAAATAAAAATAAAACAAAATAATTTTTAAATATACACTCCAGTTTCTGTTTGTGCAGGAGTCTTGAAATTCAAAGTAGAAGCTTGGGCTGCACTGTTTCTCATTTGCACTGAATATACTACATCTTTGTGGCCCCAAATTAACACTGCTTACAGCAATACAAAAACACTTTAGAACATCAAGTATGGCTACTGAGAAAAATGTCACTTTGAATTTTTCAGAGTAAATGCACTCTGAATAGTTCATCCAAAGAGCTGCTCTTATATGGGATATGTGGGAGTATAGTTGCCTTCAGTACTGGAGAGCTTTTCTGATACTAACGTTTTGCAGTGACCAGAGTGGTGTTGAAGAGGTTTGAGCAGTTTGGGCTTGATGTGCAGCCAGCCAGTTCTGCCGTATATTTACATGAGAATCCCCTTTCCAGACATAGCAGGAGATGAATCCTGGAGTAGCGTGCTGTAGAAGATCATCTCTGACAAGCTCTTAAATAATGCACCTGCCACGTCTGCTTTTGAACCAAGAGTTACTGAACATAGCCCTTGAGATTTCACGTTTCTTCCACTATTTGGACTACAGCGTTTCCACCGCACAGCAAGAAATTTTTATGTCAAAACCAATAAATGTTCTTACTCTTACCAAATGATTTTCTGTCCCAGTTACAAGGAAACAGTATTATAGTGTCTTTTTTTATTATTAAAAATGGTGTAGTCTGACATTTACAACATGTCCATAAACCTGCCATGGAGTGCAAAGAAGCTCTTCTGTGGGGTCACTTTGACTAACGTGGTTATGTTCTAAAATGTAGCAGAAATAAATTTTTCCTTGTTTTGGGAGGGATATAATGTAGGATGTTAAATGCATAGTGTACAAATTAAGGGAAGGACTGTCTAGTAGTTACTTTTGCATCTGTGGTTTGGACTTAGCTGATTACCCCAGAATGCTAAAATGCAACTGAAGGGTAAAATCAGTAAGTACAAATATTTAAGGATTTAAAAAAAAATTCTGCTGTTCTACAGTAATTATATTGACCCAAACTGTCTTTTAATGTCATATCAAGGTAAGCATCTGTATTACACCTTCTTTTGATATTCAAATAAAAGAAGGGGTGGAGGAATTTTAAACTAATCTTTACCTTTCAATCAAATCTGTCTTTAAAAAATACCCCAATGCTAGTGCTTGAAGAAATAATTTTCTTGGGTTTATTGTCATTCTTGAAGAATTTTATATCAAATCTGTTGTAGCATAATCCACAGTAATGCCATAAATGAGAATAGGTGATACAGCTGCTATTAGAAGTTAGGATTTAGACAATGCTATTAACAAAAGGGAAAAAAACTTGGATTTGGTGGTCAAAGCTGTTACCTCATTTCCTGAGCAAAAGTTATATGGGATTTTAGCTGTGTATTTTAATGCATTTGGATGTCTGTCCAGGATGTCTTAGAGGTTCAACATCAAACGGTTTCTGCAATTCTGTCTTGAATTTTTGCTGTAATTTAGAATGTATTTGATGAAAAAATGCTAATTAAGCACAGCTCTGGTCCCAGGACCATGGGCAAGAGGTGATATGTGGAATGGGTTGTTCTGCTTCTGATTCCAGCTTGTGCTCTGTGCTGCCTGACATCTAGTGAAATGATTTGCATGAGCCCTGTGTAAAGTGTTTTTATGTTCTTCTTCACGAAATGCATTATCTAAAGGCTAGCTATCCGTTATTTTGAAAAATTTGTCACAGCTGTATTGAAATATAGGGAGACATTTTCTGTTGGGAAAAGAACAAGGAGGACCTCTGGGGAATCAAGCATTTCAACTCCTTATCAAGCACTGTAAATGTGCAAATGAGGCAGTCACACTGCTGTGTTATAAACTGTCAGTCTTCTGCTAGAGTGGGGAGAAAAAAAATCCTAAAATATATGATATAGAGATAATAGACAGTCTTGTGTTTCAGCATGGCTTTAAGGTATTAGATATGAAGTCCAATTTGCACTCATTTTAGAATAAATAAACATGAATCCTCTTGTGATATTAATGATTGCATGGCTGGCCACCTAACAAAGAAATAGAGGCTGAAAGAATGAGGATAGTTACCAGGCTATCTCCTCTCTAATACATGAAGCAATATTATAAAAAAAAATCTGCTCATTTTATAATCTCATGTGAGCAGTGATGTTAATACTTCAATGAAAATATTTTTTCCAAAGCGTTGTCATCCTCCCATTTACCTATGCACACGTCTTTGCCTGAATAAAAAAATTCCCACCTCCATTGCAAATTAACTTATTTCATCCAGGCTTTTAAGAAATAACCAGAATAGCTTCTCTACATCATATCAGTTTTAGGTTTTTTTACAGGTTGTGTGTGACTCCACTGATATATTCTCACTTTTTCCTCCCCCGCTGAGAGCCTTCCTGAAGCTGGTGTTCAGTGCTCCAAAGATGCTCTTGCTTGTGGCTTGGTCTTGATCTCAGGGGTTACTCAGTGAATGGGAATGGGAAGCATTCACAGGATTTTGCTGGCTGTAACAACTGCTGTGACAGCTGTTGCAGACTCACTTATGCCTCCTCCTTCCTCTGAGCAGTCTTAAATAAAGAGATGCAGTAGGAGCAGTCCTCTGCACAGCTGACCCTTCTGCTTTACCAAGTTTCACAGGTGCTCATCATCTGGAAATGACAGAGGAGGAGAAGGAGCTAGGAGTCCTAGGTAGGCTCAGTGTGCCAGCGGGAGACAGCCATGAAAAAGACAAATGTGATACAGGATGTGTCTGGAGAGGCATTTGCTGTAGAAATAGGGGTATTGCTGCCATTATACAAGGCACTGGTGAGACCTAGCCTAGAATAGTGAGTACAAACCTGGTCTCCCGTGTTCAAAAATCTTAATTGAAAATGGGAGTGATAGGGAGACAGGTGTACCCTACTGGGCAGACTGGAAAAGCAAGGGGATGGAGAATGTGTTATGTAAGAAAAGCCTATATCCTTTTAATCTTACAAGGTGGCAGACCGAAAGCAGATACAAATGGCATCTAAAAATGCTTAGGATGTCTATTAATCAAGGGTTGTGATATTACAACTGAAAGATAAAGCTAGTACCAAAAAAAAAGAGGAAAACAGCGTAACTTGGAATTAAAGAGGCTCTGTTAAGAGCAGGAGACCCTGCAATGGCTTTCCAATACACAGATGGTCAAGAAAAAGCAGACTGCTTTTGAGGCAGAGCATGATGCAGTTATGAAGATGTGTGTGTGATTGCAGGATGGTGGCATCCATAGCTCAGAGGTCTCTTCCAGTCCTTTTTATATGCTTGATCTGTGTATAAAAAGAATGTATAATCATAATGGAATGAAGGGGTGTTTATTTTGGAAAGAAGTTTGGTGGTTGAAAAGAGTGGGAGAGAAGGGCTGTCAAACAGAAAACATTCAATTTGAGTGTTTCTCTGCAGCTGAAAAATGAACAGTTCTCTCTAGATCTATTTATTATGACACTGCTTATCTTAAAACAATTGTATAAAAGAAAACTGCACATAATTCAAGCTCTAATGCAGTGTTCTCTGGCCTACTTAGACTCACTGGTTTGTACTCCATCAGCCCAGATGGATGATCTGGTTTCTCTTATAAGTCAAAAGTGTTTGGATTTTGAGCTTGGAGATTCAGCAGATGCTTTTCCTCCATGTCTGTTGCTGTTCATGTCCACAGCACTTGGGTTCAGTGGAGTGTCCCAGACTGCAGCAGTGTGGACTGATAGCTGTAAACTGCTCAGAATAACCTCAAGGGAAGAGAGGGAAGATGATCTAGGCTACACAGGAGGGAGGCAAGATAATTACAGCTCGGCGTAGTCAGTCGTACTGACTGCTACTGTGCACTGCTGTGAGAAATGTGGCTTGAGGACAAGGATTGCCAAGGATTCCCTCACTTACCGTGTCAGGAAGCACAGGGGTAAATGGTATTAAAAGCCAAATTGTTCCATGTGAAACACGGGTAGCCTTGTCCCATCAGGCTGAATTTTACTAGCCTTGGCCTCTAGACCAGGCATTTCTTTTCCTAAAGCCTAGCAAAAGGAAAATTTCTGATCTTTAAACAAGTGTTTGTATACTTCATTCTGGGCATGTGTGCAGCTGGAAGAATGTGAACATGGATGTACAGGCTTGATGGATCACGGTAGGAATTGTTTCATATCAACTACCTTATTTTCTTTTTATTTTTTTCCACATTTTTCCCCTGTTTTCAAACGTAGTGTTTTCTGAAGCTGGATTTCTGTCCACCAGAGAAATCATTGCTGATCATCCTGCATAGCTTTTCAAAGAACTTGTTTCATGTATCAATGTGCAATTGTAACAATGCAAGGAGATTGTGAACTGAGTTTTCCCTGGCCTCCCATCAGTTTCAGGCACAACTGAAAAAGTCTGATGCAATTAAAGTTGGGTACCTAGAATGGTACCCAATTGGAATGTAGGAGGTTGGTAAAGGAACATGCAGAAGAAATGCAACAAATGGCTGGCTGAATTTTGGCAGCAGAAAACTGTGACAAGGCTGACTGTACTTGTCACATTAAAAAAGCCCAAACAAACCCTCAGCAATTCAAAAGATAATCTTCTCTTTTCCTTCACTTTGAAAGCACTGTGATTGTCATCTGTTTCCCAAGCCCCTTGTTCACACTGTGGAAGTTGGATTTCTTCAGAAGAAAAGACATGAAATTTTTGTGGAGCATTTAGGTTGTCTTGTTATCCCTTACTGAAAGATTGAGCCACCTTGGTGGCACTGAAATATTTGAGACTTATGGAGCATACTTCTTTTCTGCCTGGCAGTCCTAACTGTCTGGGTGCAGAGGACTCTAACTTCAGGCACGTAACTGTATGGTTTTCATACGATCTGGTGATCTTTTCTCACTGCATCTCTCCTGTAGTTTTATGACTTACAGGGACATTCCCATGACTGTAGTAATGGCATGAGAGGCAAGGAAATGTGACTTCACACTAAAGCATCTAAATATCCTGAATAGATTGTAAAATGGGAGCAATTTTGAGTCCTTAGAAGGGTTTTTTTCTCAGACACCTCTGTCCTGGGGTGGCATAATGATATCTTGTATTCCCTATCGTTTTGTATGCTTGACCAGAAATATGGTCCTGTAGCTTTAACTGTGTCCCCCAGCGGGGAGCTCTTCCGCCAGCGCGGGATGTTTTGAAACTTTCCCCAGCTCTCCTGCGGGGGAGTGAGAAGGAAGGGACACTGTTTTTTTTTTTTTCCTCCCTGGGACTGTTTTTCATCGTTTTGGCCCCTTTTCTTCGACTTGCTTTCTCATCCGAGAACCTGAGGAGCCCCGGGGGACAGCGGACGAGAATCATCCAGGGAGCCACCGAGGGAACTTCACCTAGCCCCTTCGGGGCCCCCCCGGAAAGGGGAAGCTGCGCCTGAGGAAAAGGACACTAAGTTCATCAGCTGTTTGTTCAGGTTTTCTGACCCCTTTTCCCCTTTCCCTTTCCACTGTGTGGTCTGTTAATTAAACAGTTCTTCCCACTTTAGGCTGAGATATTCTGTGTTGTCGGGGGAGGAGTGCCAGAAACCTCTGCTGTGGGGGAGGCACCTGCTCGGAGTGCTTTCCACCTAGGATATTTGTCTCTAATCCAAGACAACCTCCAAATCATTTGATATGTGTCCTTTCTATAGCGCTGCATCAAGCTCTGGGCTCCCCAACACAGCAAGGACATCAACCTGTTGGAGCAAGTCCAGAGGAGACCACCAAGAAGATCAGAGGGATTGAGTAAGTCTCCTAGGAGGGAAGACTAAGAGAATCAGGTTTATTCAGCCTTGAAAAGAGAAGACTCTGGGGAGATCATGTAACAGCCTTCCAGTACCTGAAGGCAGCCTCCAGCAAAGACAGAGAAAGGCTTTTTGCAAGAGCACATCATGACAGAACAAGAGGTAATGGTTTCGAACTGAAAGAGGGTAAGTTTAATTAGATTTTAGGAAAAAGTCCTTTGCTACGGGGGTTGAGAGGCAGGCAATGGCATAGATTGCCCAGAGAAGTTGTGGATGTCCCATCCCTGGAATTGTTTATGCCCTGGAAGAGTGGCCACATTGCAACTTGCCCCTGTATGCAAGGGTAACTAAGGTTCGTGTTGATAGATCCCTTGGCGCAGAGTAGCATGAGATGACACTGAATGACTGGGGCTTTTAGAGAGAGAGAGAGAGGGAGAGAGAGAAAGAGAGAGGGAGAGTGAAATAGATACAGCAGGTTTATTTTAGTACAATTTGGTTGCAATTGAAAGGAATTACGTAGCCATTTTGGTTATTATCTATAGAAAAGCAAGAATACAAAAAGTAGAAAGATATCACTCAAGGAAATATATAAGGAAAAGAAAGAAAGGATAAGAGTAGACCACAGGGAGGAAAGATATCACCATTCATGGATCCAAGGATGGGACTTTATTTTGCAATTTAGATGACCCTTGGTGCAAGTGATGGTTGCAGTCTTTGATGACCTATGAGCCTCTCCTAAGACATGACTGCTGCCTCTCACTGCATCGTTGAGCCAGTTATGCCCCCTCAGAAGGGATGAATACCCTCAGGCCTGCGTGTGAACATGAATGACCTGACACCTTGGGGATTTTTACACCCAAGCCAGTTGTGTAAAGAAATTAGCATGATAAAAAATACTATCCCACCTTGCAGGATCTGCTTCTTGCTGGCCTTCTCCCCTGTCTGGCTCAAAGCCCAGCTTGTTTTTAAACAGAGGTCAGTTTGTCGTTCATCCTCTGGTGGTGGCTGTGTTCCCCTCTGTACTGGGGCTGTTCTGTTGTTTCACCACACACACACACACACTCAAACACTCACCTCCTCTCCTCAGCTGGGGGTGCAAACCTAGCCTCAACAAAACACCCACTGCTTTTGCAAATGGCTGTTTTTTTGAGTCATTAGCATTTCAGTCTCAGGCCAGGCTGGATGGGGCAGCTCTGAGTAACTTGCTTTAGGGGAGGGTATCCTTGTCCACAGACGGAGAGTTTGAACTGGATGATCTTCAAGGTTTTTTACAACCAAAGCATTCTATGCTTTTATGTGTCAATGATAGTCTCAGTGAATCTTTCAGGAAGTAATTTTTTCTTTTATAGTGCTTCTTGACAATTTTTTTTTCTATGAGAAAACCACCAAAAATGTTTAATGTAGGCCCTTAGCTTCTTGGGACAGGTCTCCATTGTGTTCAAAGTCTATTAACAGATTGGCAGTTTCTGGTTTTTCTGCATTGTAGCTTAGCAAAAAGAAGAAAACATTCATTATTGCTTTTTCTTTTTGTGGCATAATTGAACAACAAGGTATAAGACAGTTAATGTCCTCAAGAATGTTGCTGAATTTGTTCAGAAGATATGCAGTTGAAGGCAAAGGAAAATATTTAATTTTTCTGCCTTTTAGCCCACATCTCTGCATGGAGCCCAGTGTTGGTTTGTGACAAGATATTTCTTAGGAAAAAAAAAGTATTTGTGTTCCAGATTAGCTGCTTGATCAGCTCAGTCACAGTGTGTATGCTGTATAGTCCTATTTACTTGCCTAACTGGATGAATCGTTGTTTCTCTGTCACTGGTCTTTTGCTTCATTTTGCAACCTTTCCTTGATAAATGGGAGGTTTTGTGTCCAAAGGAGAGTACCAAAGAGCATGAAAGGGCTAGAGGGCATGACTTAGGAGGGTACTAGGAGAGGATACTGACGAGCAACCCCAATTCTCTCACCACCTCTCCTTCTGCTCGGGGAGTTGAGTGGTAGGGGCTGATCTCCTCCCTGTTGTTTGGAGCCAGGACGCGAGGAAATGGCTTAAACCTCATCCAGGGAAGTTCAGATTGGATATTCTGAAACAGTTTCTCACTGAGAGGGTGGTTGAGCCCTGGAGAAAGCTTTCCCAGGGAAGTCATCATGGCCCCAAGTCTGAGTTTTCAGGAAGTTTTTGGACCACACTCTCAGACAAAATGTTTAACTTCTAGGTTAAACCTATGAGGGTTTGACTATGACTCACCCTATAAGAAGTCAAGAGTTGAACTTGAAGAAGCTCAGGGTCCCTTCTGACCCATGAGATTCTCTGATTATGAATTACAAACAGCTAATAACCTGGAAAAAAAAAAAGTGAAATAAATACAGAAAGCCTCCAAGCAAACCAAAAGTTCATAAAAAATTGTTTTTCCTTCACGGAAAATCTAAGATAATTGGTACCAATTAACTTTTCAAATTGAAGTTTGCGTTTTAGATTACTTTTTATCTGGAAGATCTCTAATGACTCAGAATTCTGGTTTGGCTGAAATTATGAGCTCCCTTCCTGCATGAGAACACCCTGGGCATGGCCATAGGTGAGGTGGGCAACTCATGTTCTGTCTCCTACTCTCCTGGACTCAGAGCAAGTGCTTGTGTGCTGGCTGTTGCCAACATTGCAGGCTATTGACCCTAGCCATTGGATACATATCTGGGTGTCTGTGTCTCCTATCTTGTTTCCTTGGTTTCAGCCTGTTTGGATACTGTGTACAGTGACTGAACCTCTCTGAGATCTTTGCGCTTTACTGGAACACAAATAAAATTTTGTCCTTGTTTCTGGTTCTAGAACTCGACTCAACTGTGGGCCCAAAGGTCGCTCTGAACAAATCTCCAATTTTTAATCTGTTTTAATAAACAGATTAAAATTATTTTATTTTAATTTTAAAATTATTTTAATAAATTTTTACATCAATCCATTATGATGAGTCTGGGACTTTTTTTTGCTGTGTTGGGGGTTAAGAGATATAATATCAACTCCTAAAATCCTATTCTGGCCCAGATAGAAGACTTTAAAAGCCTGTTTGGTGTCGTTTTCCATTACAGTACATATGCCTACAACACTGACTTAATTTGGAATATCGGAGTACTCTTGTCTTCTGTAATGGCTAGCAGATCTGTTTTTCCACAGTGGCTCCTAATCCAACATTTTGATAATGTATTCCACTGAAATCGATGGAAATTATTGTATGATGCTACTCTAATTTAGTTTTTATCCCTTTTTAATACCTAGTCAATAAATATGCTTCTCTGTGAGACATTTTGTTATCTATGGATTAGAAATGGGAGTGTAACTATTATGCTTTGCTTAGGGTTTGATTTATAACCTACTTGACGTCTATTCTGTGAAAGATTACATAGAGGACAGAAACATATTTTTAACATATCTGCTTCAGGAAATTTGAGATCAAAGCATGGCCTAGGGTGAAAACCTGACACACCTGTAGGTATTCCAGAACCCATAATGCTTGCATGTTGTGTCTCATTATGCAGAATCATGTATAAAATGAGGAAGCTCCCGAGGGATATCATAATGCTGCCACTTGGTGTTTGCTGTGCACTACGATGTTACTCTTGGACTATGAGTCTCTTAGGAGGACTTCATGTAATGGGGTGGGGCTTGTAGTGGTTTCCCAGGCAGACCAGAATTTTAAAACAGTAAGCTTACTCTGAGCCTCTAAATGTCTTTCTAATGAATAGGTTATCACTACTGTAGTCTCATTTCTCCTTTTCTGAACCCACATTCTGGATGGGTGAACTTTGACAAAAGACTGCATTGCAGCTGAAAGCCTTCACCAGACATTATTATGTAAATAAGGGGCATAGAGCAAGTGTGTGACTGTGTCTCTCTTTTGAGTGCATCCTTGCTCATCAGTTCTAACAACGTCTGGTAGAAGTTATGGAAGTCTGGTTGTTGTATAATATTTGGAATCCTATATATTTTCTGTTCTGTCAGATATGATAAATGCAGTATTTGATGTGAATGGAGATAGCTGATGGTCTTTGATAAGCCCAAGATGGAAGATGCTTCCACTACTTTACACCAATATCTTTGCATTTCTATTTGAAGACCTACTTTATATGAAACTGATAAAAATATATTTGCTTTAATTACAGACATTGTTTATATAAGGATTTGAGACAAAAATTATGTCATCAGGGTAAATATTGTGTAAAACCTGAAGGAAAACAGAGAGATTTGCTAGAAACAAGTGTTTTTTGAAGTCCTCTGTTACTAAAGAGTTTTGAACAGCCTATTAGGAAAATCTGAGACTGTTTACATAAAAGCATTTCAAACTCTTCCTCTGTTACAAATAATGTGTGGTGACTAGGTATGTTAATGTTTGCAGTAAACTTCTTTATCATGGTAAGATAAAAGAATTATTTTTAAGTTTTTAAAGAATGTATTTAGTTCTCAGTAGATAAATATTTTTCCTCTAAAAAGAACTATATTTCTTGCGGTTGTTAAACCACTATCAGATGGATAAAAGTGGTTAGCCTATTTAAGTGTTTCACCTATCCAATGATCTTTTTGGTTGCAGGCAGATACGCCACAAGAGAATGGTATGCCTAAGCCAAATATTTTATCTTAAACAAGAAGAAAGCTATCATTTTCACTTGGAGACACCATATATAGTATACGGTTTCCATTGTTTCTTACATTTTTCTGATGGCTTATTTATGGCTAATTTTTTTAATAAAAACTGAAGCATCACTAGGTCATAAGACGATACAATTCAAGTAATTAAGGTAAAACATTTTCTTGTGTATAAGCATCTTTAAATGTTGATGGGCATCAAAATTTGGGCTCAAGCTGATGCAAGATTGAATAGGGTGGCTTAGGCATTAGCTTGAGCATGTGTCCAACAGCTGAAGGTGTGATGGTCCTTTGTTCTGAGAAGAAGTAACAAAATCCCCAAAACTGTCATATCTTTTTAAAGATGCAATCAATTTTAACCTGCCTCTCTCTTTGCTGTAGGGAACCTTATTTTTGCAGGCCGCTGCTGGGAATGGTACTTTCGTCTGGAAAGGAATGTTTTTTTCCATTTTTCTTTGCAAATTTTCCACATGGCATCAGTTTTACTGAATAAAATCACTCAGCAGTGTAGGCAGCTACCTGCAAAATAGGATGGTGGGCGTAACTGTGAAGCTCTGCTCAAGACACTGGTAAGACCTCTGTGTAGCCTGTCGGAGTCCTGACACTGCACTGTCATTTCACAGAATCACAGAATCACAGAATCACAGAGTCACAGAATCACAGCGACACAGAATATGCTGAGTTGGAAGGGACCCACAAGGATCATGGAGTCCAGCTGCTAGTTCTGCACAGCACCATCCCCAGGAGTCACATCATGTGCCCAAGATTTAACCCAAGCAGAGCAGTTATGCTGCTGGATAGCAAAACATGGTTGAAATTTGTTCTTTTTGCTTTTCATTGCTCTTTGGTAAGATCAATGCTGCCCAAGTGACTGGAGATGTACTTACACCTGCCTGGCCTTCCTCCACCTTACAGCTTTCAAAAAATCTGCTATTTGATACTGAAGTAATTGACACTATAACTGTTCTCTACAAAACACTTTTGAGATGAAATATGAGCTAGATCTCTCAAGTTGGATTCTTTTACATAATATATAAAAAGTGACTATGTATAATAATACAGTAAATGTGTGCACTCATTATGCTATAATTCATTTGATGTCCTATTGTGATGTGCCATTCTGTTTAATATCTTAATTTGCTCAACTGAAGCACAAAAGCAGCAGAGGTGTAATGCAACCATTCACAGTGATAAAGGATGATACATTTTTTCTTAAAGGGACAGTCCTTTGATTTTCATCTGATTTCACTGAGGCAAATCCCCTTTTACTTCTATGTATATTTGCTTTGGAAGAAAGCCTCATGTTTAGAGCTAAGATTAGGGTATACAGTTAGGCTTTGTAATTGCACTTTTAAAAAATTTTGCTTATCTGTCTTTGCAACTAGTACCTCAGGTACAAAAATGGTTTTGAAAAATGCCTTCTTTGAATGCTAATGTGAACCTTAAAAAAAACCAAAACAAAACAAAACACATAGCCCAACATGTTTTCATCTTCCTAGGACAAAAAATCGTGGAAAACTGACTCTGAGCTTTGGTTTCTTTAGAAACAAGGTAAATGTGAAGTACAGCTCCAGTGGGAAAGTTGACAATAAAAAATGCTTTTTCTTTTATAAATATGTTGCTGTAATGAGTACTCAAAAATATAATCTACATATTACGCAAATATGCATCTGGATATCGAAAGGTACAAACTTGAAGACAATATCTGTATGCAAAAATTATGTCTGCACAGAAATAGATGAATGTTTAATTGCAGTCAAAAGGAAGAATAGGTTCATAATTTTAAAAGTAATTGTTTTATAATTGGGGAAGTTGTAAGACAAGAAACAATTTTTGAGGTAGTTCAGTGTGTATAACTGCCTGCCATGAAATAACTGAAATGCAAACTACAGAAGGACACTCACAGTTAAAGACTGACCTCTTTGCTTAAGCCAAACAAGACTAGAGTAGGATTATTCTGTTTATCTTCTCTTCTCTTTCTAATGTCCAAAGAAAGCTGTCAGGTGGATGTGAATTTGAAATTGCCTTCCTTTGTTAAACATTCATTTAAAAAAAATAAATATTGCAGACAAATGTAAGTGAATGAAGGCCTCATTCAGTTGTTTCCCCCTACAGTATTGTAAGCAGATATTTTTGGTAGGGTATTTTAATGTTTGGGGTTTTTGTGGTTATGGCGGGAGAGGAAGGAAAAGGGAAACATGAATAGCTCTTTAACAGATTTCGCAGATATGTTCATTTCTTCAACAGAAGGAGAGTTAATAAATGCCACTTATCTGATCTTGTTCCCTGAAAATTCCTGCCAAAGGCCTCAAACAGAGTAATTTGATATTTTTCCCAGCATTCCAACACCTACTTATTGATTATAATACGGTGTTTACTGCACTCACCAGGGAACTTAACCCAAAATGCTTTTGGTTCCGATCAAGCAACTCACAGAAACAGCAGAAGATTAAGAGCTAAGCCATGCAAAACCATACTTGTGGTACAAGTGGATAGAAGTTAAGATAATTTAATTTGGCTGCTACTACACTTATTAACAATTGTATTTTTAACAATTTCTTGTCCTTTTCTTGTATTGGCACAACAAAGGCCTAGTGATTGCTCGTGATGTGTGATTAGATGAGCTTGAGCGGTCATAATAAAATGCTGTGAAATCTTTCCAAAAATTGAGATGTGCTTAAGAAATCATATTGAAATCCTGGTAACCTCTCTTCTCAAAACCTCAAGAGTTATAAGTATATAAAACTCTCACCGGATGCTACCAAGCACTGTGTTATGTGTTGCAGCAGAAATCTGCCCAATGTAAGAGTAATAAAAAGGTGCAAAAAGTATTTTCTATCTCAATTTGCTCTTAATCACCAGCAAAAGAATCTCTTTTACCCAGTTCAACTGCTGCTGCATCACATTTTTTCTCCATTAAAAAACAATATAAAAAATTGAAATCTATTTCTTGATGTAGGTGTGAAAATCTCTCTCAGTATTTCTGCCTGTAGAGACTGTTAGGGAAAATGCAATGTGAGAGCAGGAAGAGGCATTCCACCAGGAAGATGGATTGGGTGAGTGAGTACCTAACCCTCATGCCATTTGCTGCTGATTTCAAGGAGACCTTGAATTGTAAGAAGGCATTGGAGAAGGAGGATCATCTTGCAGCACTTTCAAGCTTCAAACGCTGCTGCTGACAGGTGTGCAAAATTTAGAGCAATGTATTACTGCATTTCATCCCTAATTTAGAGCTAGAGCATGTTTCCAAGAATGCGCTGACTGTTGCAGAAACCACCAGTACAACGCTGAGAAAGCTCCTCTCAGTGAAAGCAACCATGTTAGAGAATAGCTCCTGCTATGGGCTTAAAATCAGTGCTGGCTGCCTGCCAAGGGGCAAATATTTTTGGCAGCTCAGGAAAATGATCCACAGAAGAAAGTCTGTTGCCACAAGAAAGACTAAGAATTGCCTCTGAAAATATATCCTGGCTGGTGGAAAACCAATTAAATACAGTCATTGAATCCTTTTAGTGTTTTGCTTTATTTTATTTGCATGGATTACATTAACAACATTTCAAAGTGTAAAAACTTTATTTTTGCTAGTATGAAATAATGAGATTCTTCAGACTTAGTGTATGTCACATACTGTTTTATGCCCTTCACATTGTGTAAAACTATATGCAATGTTCTCTGGAAGTGAAATAAAGAGAACAATCCTTTACCTGATCTTAGATACTTAGGAGTTTAATGATAAGTAGTAATCACCTTTAAAAAGTATTACTCACTATAATATTTAATTAAAAGAAAGAAATTAGAGGGGATACTTTAAAAGGCAGCCACCCAACCACCTCAGTTTCATCAGCTTACAATGAGAAATTTGGCAGCTAGATTTTAGCTTGCTAAATTATTCTCTTGGTTTGAAAGACAGGTGCCTGCTAAGGAAGTTGGGGACCTTCCTTAGAATAGAGAATGTGAACCCCCTTCCCTCCAAATTATTGTAACTTTGGAATCAAGGGCTTTCAGGCAAAGATATGGGAAAAGGACTAACAGTTCTTTACTAGTATCTATAATGAGACAAACAAGCAACAACAACAATAGCAATAACAAACAAACCCCAGAAACCCTGGTGGCAGATGTCCCTGGGCTGCCAGACACTGTCCCGTTTGGTGCAGTCACGGTCACAGCCAGCAGGGGGCGCTGTTGGGCTCCCCACCAGGCAGGGCAGGTGCGATGACTCCTGCGCAGCTGCAGGGGGCGCTGTGGCACAAGGGCAGCTCTGTGTCACGTGTGTAATAGCTGATGGGCTGGGCAGGGATGGTGAGCAGATAGATGGGGCTGGGGAGCAGCCGGCACGCAGCAGGACCGGCTGGACAGCAGGGAGCTCAGAGAAGGGATATGGAGCGGCACGACTGGCTTATCTGGTCAAGCCAGCAAAAAATGGCAGGAGCTCTGCAGTTGTGTCAGTGTGTTCTGGCAGGTGGGGGGTGGGGTGACAGTAGCCGGCCCCCCTACGCAGCAGCTGTGAAGTGCAGCTGGGAAGATGCACACTCCAGGAGGGGAAGAGGGAGTTGGAAACCCATGTTTTTTTCGCCAAATGAAAGCTGATCCCAGGAAGGAAAGAGAAAGCAGTGCAGGGCCGGGTCCTCTCTCCACAATCACTGTGAAAAGGAGGCAGTAGTTTCCACCTTTCCCTTTTTGAATTCCAAAGTCTGGTCAGAAAGTAAAGTCACTGAATGGCCAGATCCTCTCTTCCCCTCACCACACCCAGCCACATATTTTGTCTCTTCCAAAATAGTAAATGGTCCTTAAATACCTGTTCATTGTGGTTTCCTAGCAACAGAATGGGAAAAAAATTCCCCCGAACCTTCAACAATTATACTGTGAGATTCTCTCCCTTGCTCCTTTTCCATACCAGAGTAAAAGCAAAAGAATGGATGGCTTAGCTTGAGCATTTCAAACCTTTTGGGCCTTAAAGAATTGAAACAACCTAGGCTGGACAAAATTCTTGAAGCCTTCATTCAGGGAATAAATTTCTTTATTTTGTATGGTTGGGATTTGTTTTGGTGTTTGTTTGGTGAGTGGTTTGGTTTTTTTTGTTTGTTTGTTTGTTTGTCTTTTTTGGAGCTGAATGTTGCATTTCTGTTTTACATTGCTGAATTTTTCTTGCAATGTAGAAGAGAATTACTAGACATCTGCAAAAAGTTGAGAGACACTGACTATTCCTTTCTTTGGAAAGCTGAACTGCACCAGGCCAGTTGTGTAATCTAAAACCATGTTTTTATTAAAAGTTAGTAAGTGTTTTTAAATGTTTAACAGGGCTGTCAAACAGGTTGTATTACAGATACAGGCTGTATGTAGATAAATACAGCTGTATGTTATTTTTGATAGTTTTGATACTCCAGTTTAGACAGCATAGACTGTGGACTTCTCACACCACAGAAGGATGACAGTACTTTGAGGATGAGAGGCATGTTCCCAGTCTGCTGTGACTGACTAAAAGATTTAGATTTTTTTTCTTTCAGATTACATATGTTTTTCAGTCTTTCTAATAGCTGGTTTGTGTTTTTTTTCCCATTTGTAAAAGTCATCAAAGTTTTTTTAAGATATGAGTTTGCTGATATGGGCAATCTCTACCATCTAGATCTTGTTCATCCAGCTGGTGTATGCAATGGTATCATTTTGCTGCCTTGTGAGATCTCTATACAGATCTCTACACCATCCAAGTCATATGTTTATGGAATGACTCTCTTTTTATCTCACTCCATCCCATTTCTCCCTCTGACTCCTTTGAAACTTCCAGGCTCTGCAGCTGTTGTCAATGCCAAAATCTGAGGTGTTTTGCCAATGGAAAGGCTCACAAAGTACTGGATATGTTGGCATCAGATGGCAGTCACCTTTCTCAGTGAGGGAGGACAGTCTTTGCTTGGGAACTAACGGGGCTCATTGGCAGAGCTTCAAATTAGGTGTGATGGCAGAGGGGGACAATATCAGGCTTGTCGCTGGCAAAGTGTGGGATAACAGGCAAAGGTTAGAGGCACAGGGTGCCGGCAAGGGCCCTCAGACTCTGAACTGTGCTGGAGCACCATCAGTCTTACAGAAATGACCCAGGGACTCCTAAAGAGAAGCCAACAGGGAAACACCAGGGAAATATACGAAACGACTCCAGGGGTGCTCCTCTAGGAAGGTGTCCTAGCTTCACCTAGGGTAGAGTTAATCTCTTCTCAACAGCTGTGACAGTCCTGTGTTTTGAATGAGAATGATGTTGACAACACATTGATGTTTTGGTTTTTGCAAAGTTGTATTTATCCTAAGTCAAGGACTTTTTATTTCTTGCCTCATGCTCTGCCAGTGAGGAGGGATGCAAAGGAAATTGGGGAGGAGCATAGACAAGACAGGTGACATGAACTGGCCAAAGAGGTATCCCACACCACAGAACAACATGCTCAGTAGCTGGGGCGAGTTACGCAGAAATGGGGGTCTGATATCAGTCAGCAGGTGGTATTGTGCAACCCTTATTTTTCCCTTTTTCTTTGTTATACACTGGGCTACTGATTGATGCCAGACTGAACATGAATCAACAGTGTGTCCATGTGGCCAAGAAGGCCAATGGCATCCTGGCCTGTATCAGGAGTAATGTGGTCAACAGGACTAGGGAAGCCTTCTTCCCCTGTACTTGGCACTGGTGAGGCCACGCCTTAAGTGCTGCGTCCAGTTCTGGGCCCCTTAATTTAGGAGGGACACTGAGGTGCTTGAATGTGACCAGAGAAAGGCAACAAGGCTGGTGAAGGGTCTGGAACACAAGTCCTGTGAGGAGCAGTTGAGGGAGCTGGGGGTCTTTAGCCTGGGGAGGAGAAGGGCCGGGGTCTTATCACTCTTGAGGACTGCCTGAAAGGAGGCTGCAGCCATATGGACGTTGGCCTCTTCTCCCAGGCAACCATCAATGGAACAAAAGAACACAGTCTCAAACTGCTCCAGGGGAAGTTTAGGCTGGACATTAGGGAAAAATTCTTCACAGAAAGAGTGGTTGGATACTGGAACTGTCTGCTCAGGGAGGTGGTGGATTCACCCGGAGATGTTTAAGACAAGGCTGGATGTGGCAATACAGAGAAACCTGGAGAGACTGGATCAATGGCCTGAGGAACAGCTGTGTGAGGTTTCACAAGGCCAAATGCTGGGTCTGCACTGGGGTCACGGCCACCCCACGCAGAGCTGCAGGCTTGGGGAGGAGTGGCTGGAGAGCTGTTTGACAGAAACAGACCCGAGGTTTGACAGCAGCTGAACATGAATCAGCAGTGTGCCCAGGTGGCCAGGAAGGCCAGTGTCACCCTGGCCTGTATGAGTGACAGTGTGCCAGCAGGACCAGGGCAGTGATTGCCCTCTGTACTCAGCACTGGTGAGGCCACACCTCAAATCCTGCATTCAGTGCTGGGCCCCTCACTTTAAAAAGGACTTTGAGGTGCTGGAGCATGCCCAGAGAAGGACAACAAGGCTTGTGAAAGGACTAGAGAACATGTCTCATGAGGAATGGCTGAGGGATCTGGGTTTGTTCAGTCTGGAGCAGAGGAGGCTCAGGGGCACCCCATGGCTCTCTGCAGCTCCCTGAAAGGAGGGTGCAGTGAGCGGGGGGCGGTGTCCTCTACCACACCTGCAGTGAGAGGACAGAGGAAATGGCCTTCGGCTGACGCTGGGGAGATCCAGATTAGACATAATGAACAAATTTTTTGCTGGAATAGGTTGTGCATGGGAATAGGTTGCCCAGGGAGATGGTGGAGTCACCATCCCTGGAGGTGCTCAAGAGCATTCTGGATCTGTTGCTTGGTGGTGTGGGTTAGTGGTTAGGAGGTTGCTGTGGTAATACTGAGTGGATGTTTGGACTCGATGATCTTGAAGGTTTCTTCCAACCCTGAAGATTCTGTGATTCTATGATTCATTACCCAGGTAATAGACAGCCCTACCAGAGGAATGTGTTACTTGGATCTGTTGGTCACCAACACAAGTGAGCAAATTGGGGACATCAAGATTGGAGGCAGCCTGCATTGATGGAGTTTGCACATCCTGAGGGATATGAGTCAGGTAAGCAGTAAAATTAGGCTCTGGGATTTTACCAAACTTCCAGCTCTTCAGGGAGATAGTCAGTGGGTTCCCCTGACAGACTGCCCTGAGGCACAAGACAGTGGAACAGATCTGACAGATTTTAGGGAACTCCTCCACAGAGAACAAGAGCTAGGAATCCCCAGAAGCAAGAAATTATGCAAGGAAGGCAAGAAACTGGCATGGCTGAGCAGGGAGCACCTTGCCAAAGCAAAGGGAAAAAATAAAGGCACAGACAGTGGAAACAAGGAGAGGTGACCTGGGAGATGAAGTTCTGTTGTGGGGATGGGGTGAGGAAGGCCAAGGTGAAGCTGAATCTAAGACATGCACAAGAGGCAAAGACTAAGAGGAAGGGCTTCTAGAGATATGTTAACCAGAAGAAGAAGGTCAAAGGTATACCGTGTGATAAACAATGCAGGAAAACTGGAAATTATGGATGAGGAGAAGGCTGAGGTTCTCAACAATATTTTTGCCTCAGTCTTCAATGGCAACCTCTTTTCTCACACCTCGGTCAATGGCTCAGAGCCCTGAAGGACATCAGTGACAAATTGTGTCCCTCAGGGGTCTGTATTGAGACCAGTGTTATTTAATGCCTTCATTAATAATATAGATAAATGAACCAGTTGCTCCCTCAACAATTTTGCAGATGACACCAAGCTGAGTGGTGCTGTTGCCACACTTGAAGGATGGGATGCCACCCAGAGGGACCTGGAACAAGCTTGACAACTGGGCCCATGGAAATCTCATGATGCTCAACAAGGCCAAGTACAAGGTGCTGCACGTGGCCCAGGGCAGCTCCTGTACCAGCACAGGCTGGGGATGAACAGATGGAGAGCAGCCCTGGGGAGAAGGACTTGGGGGTGCTGTGGGTGAGAGGCTGGACATGACCCAGCCATGAGCACTGCCAGCCCAGAAAGCCAAACGTGTCCTGGGCTGCATCCAGAGCAGCGTGGGCAGCAGGGCCAGGGAGGGGATTCTGCCCCTCTACTCTGCTCTGGTAAGAGCCCACCTGGAGTTGTGTGCAAATTGCAGCCTTCCAGTACCTGAAGGAAGCCTCCAAAAAAGATGGAAAGAGACTCTTTACAAGAGTAGTGACAGGACAATTTGAGGCAATGGCTTCAAATTGAAAGAGAGCAGGTTTAGGTTCGATATTATGAAAAAGTCTTTGTTATGAGGGTGTTGAGGCACTGGCACAGGTGGCCCAGAGACATTGTGGATGCCCCATCCCTGGAGGTTTTTATGGTCAGGCTGGATGGAGCTCTGAACAACCTGTTCTAGTGCAGAGGGGTTGTCCATGCCCACAGCAGAGGGGTTGGAACTAGATACTCTTTAACATCCTTTCCAACTCAAACCATTCTGTGAGTCTGTGATTTATCAGTGAAGTAACTTCAGATTATCCTGACTCCTTGATTAAGGTTTTTAATATCTCAGAACATCTGATATTCAAACTGGTTATGTTAATTACACAGAAGTGGGAATGGTGATGGTGGATGAATTTTGTAAGCACTGTATCAGAAGTCTGATTCAAGTTTGAAACTTAGGTTAGTCTTTACTACAGCAGGTAAGCTGGAGCCTTGTGAAGAAGGAGGTGGCTCTGAGAGGGATTTCTGTTTGTCCCTCTCACTCAGACTGCTGTTTGCAATCTAACTACCACCTGTACCCTTCAGTTGTTTGAAGTGGTCCATTACAGAATACATTCTAGACTGGCTGATATCTAGTCTATACCAGTTTGATTCAGTACATGTTATTATTTTTTCTTTTCATTTTGCCATTGTTTTCCTTGCTATGATTTTTGTGAGGCAATTTAACTATACTCTTGTTGACTGAAAGGGTGTGTTTGCCCAAGTGCATGCATGCAGATGCATTTGTGTATGTTTTTGATTACTTTTAGATTTCCTAGGAGTTTTGCCTTGTTCTCTGGTGCACTCTTTCTCCACCATCTGTTGCAAGGACAAGTGAGACAGTCCATAAAATTGTTTCTTAGATGCCTTAAGTCCTGAAAGATGGTGGCACTTGAAGTTGAGTCTGGAGTAATTACAGCTCTTAAAACAAAACTGTGATCTTAAAGAGAATTTTTAAGTATCAGAACTTTTATGATATCTTGGATAAAGGAGAAAGGAAATTTCTTTATATTTTTGATGTTTAATCTGTTTTGATAGAAGAAGGTTTGTCTCTTTATTTTTTTTTCTTCTTCTGTCCAAGGAAAATTTGTACTTATATGTGAAGGATGGTTTTATATTGTCTATAGAACTCATCCTTTTGTATAACACTTTATTTGCCTGGCAATTATATTTGTTCCTTGTTAGTATATTTTAGTACTTGTATACTCTATGTAAATATTTATGTAATTTCTTTCTCAGAGTGGGAGAACATGAGATATAAATAATCCCCTGAAACTGAAAAGAGAGATTTTACTTTGTTCCTTTGTATTTGGAAATATATTAATTTATGATATTCCACAGTGTGAGTATGAATTGAAGATATATTCAGGAGTTGATTAATTTCCCAAAGGTGCTCTACTCTCAAGATATCATCAAATTACTATTACTAGTTTTCTTACTATGAAGGCTTCTTGGTTTTCGACAATTTTTGTAGTATTTGTGTGGCACAGATGTCTGAGGTGGTTAAACTTTGTGGTTCTGAATGCCTGTTATCACTGGTGTTCTTGGGATTGCAAAACTCAAAAGCAAATGGATGAGCACAACTGCCGAAAACTTTGTTTAGTGCTTCTACAGAGTGTGACATTCTGTGAATAAAATAATTTCTCTTCTGATTTGGTGAATAATTCTGAGTGCAGTTTTCAGAGATCAAAAATCTTAATTTGTCTGAATTGCAGCTCTGTTCTTTTTCAGTTTCATAAGTGTTCATGACTGTTAAAACAAGAATAAAAGATCTGAGCAAAAAGCAGGTATCAATTTTACCTGCCAGACCAAGAACTAGCAATGTACCTCTGTCTAGTTCCCACAGATAATGCAGTATTTCTGAATGGAAAGGTTGTGGACTGGATCTTGACAAAAGAGTTTAAAATATATCAATAAATAAATTGACTTGTAATTCTTAGTACAGATTCAGATAGGCATATTCCTTGTCAGTTAACATGCTCTCAAAATTACGAGTACTAGAGCAGCTTTTGGAAAGTAGCTCCCCCTGTGGGCAGTGCATCCCTGTTTTGTGAAAGCTATAATGTTTCCAGAATAAAGGTAAATAAACCTTTGCAATTCCAGAAATGAATGCTGAGGAAGGGAGAGAGGTATCCTACAATAAGTACTGCAAGGCTTTTCCCAAAATAAGCAGGCTGCTAATTTTTCCCAAGTGCACGTCAGTTAAAAGCATGTCTGAAGGATGTCAACATTTCTAAAGTATGATAAAGTTCAGCACTGCATTTGTTAGTAGGTAACAGGAGCTTGAGTACGGGTAGTCAAATTAACAGACATTTTTTATCATGCACAACTACTTCTTTGGTGAGAGGAAGTTTGTGTTTCTTGTAAAACACTTGACTGAGATTTGGGACACAGCATCTGCTCTTACTGATGCCAGGAATGACCTCAACCAGATTTTTCAGATCACGTTTTGGCAAAAGGTTTGAGCACAGATTTATGTCCCACTGATTACAACACAAGCATTTTATGGAACACAGGGAATAATTCCACTGCTGCTTAACTTCTCATCTAAAAAACTAAGGAAAAATTCCAACCCTTTTGGATCCCCCTCTTTCTACATCATGCACTTGCATTGTCACTTTCCAAAACAAGTATTTTTTTCTGTAGAAATACATCCTCTTTGTAATGCATGTCTGCCAGGTGAATTGGTTCAAGCTATCAACTCTCATCACCAGCTCTCTAGCAGTCGTGACTTTTCCCTGAGATTTCTTGGCACACACAGTGCAGCTCTTTGTAAAGAGATCTGCAAATAGTACAACTACCGGAAAGTCTGTAAGGCTTTCTTTTCTAGTGGTTGGTCTGTCATTAGATGAGTGAACCAGTTATACTTTTGTTTGTTGCATTTATGATTTTTTTCCTTTATATTTGGATGAGGTTCTTTTGTTTGCTTAAGGTTACACATTATACTTGGACAACTGAGATTTCAGCAGAGTTAAATACTTGCTGCTTTTGAACATTTAGACTGTTTTGTAGCTCAAAAGCATGCATATAACTTTCTGCTTAAAATTAATATGATTTTATTTCTCAGTCAACCATAAAAACCCCAAAACACCCCAAAAGTCAGAAATGCTAGAATTTTATTTTCACCACCAAAGCTGCCAAACCCTTTTCCAAGTCAGGAATATAACATTTTCAGTCTTACTGACTTTCTATTTTGCCATTTAAAAAATCCAATTCATATAGAATGGATATTTAGGAGCAGCGTAAGCCTGCACAATTAGGTTTTGAAAAGACAGGAAAGCCAAAGGTACCATGCACTATGTACCAACCTATAAACAGTCCTTTTAGTTGTAGTTATGACCAAATTTAGGATCTACTCTACTTGTGGACCTCCATTTACATTCTTATTTGTAGAATTAGACTGTGAAATGGGAAATTAAACTAAGTGATTGGTTTCTAGAAGGTGTGGGGAACAAATAGGGTGCTCTTGGCTTCTTTCATTCATTCTGTCTGCCCTGAGCCAGACCCTTCATTTCATTTGTCACCTTTGCAGGAATTGCTTTGACGATTGCTTATAATAGACGAGGTCTGTAATGTTCTTGCTTCTTGCTTATAAAATTGCTATGCAAGATCTGAGCTTAGTCATCTGCTCTCAAATTTTCCACCAGCCTTAGCATTCCAGATGGTGATATATACATAGACCTGGTTGGCTATCACCACAGCATTTTTGGTATTGACAAGTGAAAGTCCTCTTTAGGCAACAGATATTGAAAACCTTTAATTATCTCTGCATTTTATGCCATATTTTGTTTTAGTGTTGACGAGGCATTGCTGTTGCACGTTTTCAGTTAAGTTTTTCGGTTTCGATCAGGCAGCTGCATCAGATCTTTCCCACTTGTCTCAATGCACTCTTCGCTGTTGGGGTTTGGTTTTGTTTCGATTATTTTGTCAGTTGATCTTTCTAGTTGCTTATTCTCTTTCATAATTTTTGCCTTTCTTACAGCTAACACTGATGTACAAATATATAGGCACACTACCTTTCTTAACTCTGAGGGAATATATTTTTATTTTAATTCTTTTAAATGTGTACTATATTTTGCATCATTTGCTGTTCTTTGTGAAGTTTCCAAACCCTTCCATGAAGTACCATACGCAAATTTCAAGTTCTTTAGTTATTTCTCTTCATCTGATTGGTTCCCATCTCAGTCAGCAGTTCCTCCATATCGGAGTGGCTGATCATGGAGATGCAAATATGTAGTCAAGTCCAGAAACTTGAAGTGTGTACATCACAGACAAACCTGGAGAAGTATCTGCTCCAGTTGAAATAAGTTATGTCAATAGTAATGAACCATTTTCATTTCGTTATCTAAAGGTTCATATCTATATATATTTTCCTGATCAGTGACTGACTTGACAGGTACCAAAGCAAGTTATTTTCACCGCAAATGATATTTCAGACCCTTGAAATGAAATACTTATAATTTACTTTGATCTTTTAATATCTTTGTTATTTATAGAAATGGTTATTCCAAATTAAAAAAAAAAAAGGAATTTTATTTCTTGGAGAGATTGTACATAGAGTGGTATAAGAATGAAACACAGAGGAGCTCAAATGTGAGGTATCTATGAGAAGATTTAACAGTAAGAGACATAGTTTCCCCCCTGCCTGTACTTAGGCTGGCATTTTCCTTTACCCTCTATCTGGGGGTTTTCTAGTCTCCCATATTGCTAGAAAGGTCATTTATGTGAATAATCTGTAAATATTTGGGTCTAAATGCATCAGGTGCAAAGAGTAGCTTAAAAGGACCCAGTTTGATTCATTTGGAAATGAAATGTTAGGAAGCTCAGATGGAAAATTTGAAGGGATGCAAACTTTCAGAGGGAGAAGGTGATGATTGGCCAGGAGAAGTTGAGCGTGGCCACTTCCCCTTCAGCATGGGTGGGTCTTGGACCCTGTCTGTAATTTTATAATTTCTCTTCTAAAGAAAGACAATATAATCCAAGCAGAATTATTGTCATTTTTTAATTTCCAAAATTCTCTGAAATTAAAAAAAAGGAACTTAATTCTTGATATAGATAAAAACCAGTGCACTAGTTTTCTCATTGATTAATGAAATTCATAAGCTAGGCTTCAAAACATCACATACTACATGCTGAGTAATTGATAATGACTTATTTTTGTTTCTTTCCTGGTTTCTGGTAGTGTGTGGGGTTTTTTTTAGGATATTCTTGTCCCATGTAAAAATATTACTACAATTTTGTATTTTTCTTAAATATGAGATGAGGTTTCTTCTAGCAACTGGTGTTTGGATATGCTAACATAAAAATCAAGTCAAAAGAAAACAAAATAACACAAAGTCCCCTTGATTATCAAAGTAGTTTCTATTCCATACTCCTTTGATGAAAACACGAAGCAATTGATTGCATAACAACTTGACATCTGAGTCTCCAGTTTTTTGACATAGGTATAAATAATAGCTTATCAATGGTGGTTCCATCAGTGTGAGATTTCTCTGCCCTTTAACATGTGGGAGGGCATATTGTTAATTGTGTGAGTCAGAAAGCGGTGTTTGATTTTCTAGGGCTGTGCACATGTGAATATGGGGATCCTGTATGATTTCTGGTTGGAAAAAGATGAATATACCTATCTTGGTGTTATTAAATTTAATTTGATATTTCCTGTTGATCTGGTGAAATAGGGACTGGAGCTCTGTGTTAGCAATAATCTATGTTACATCACTTTACTGATGATGAAACAATCCTACTATGCAGCTCTAAGTGCTTTCTATAAGAGAAATAATATGACAAACATCAAAGGGTAGGCTGACACTGGTAAACAATCATCAACTATTTAAAGTAATTCTGAGAAACACTGCAATACCTTATCAGTTTCCAACAGGAAATGTGAGAAAATTAATTATTTCAAATTGCATTCACCTGAAGTTGAATTTTGAGCAGTATGTTTTCTATTTAAAATTAAATCTTTGTGCGGGCTACTTGCATTTACTGCTAATGAGCTTTTTATATCATGCTGACTTAGTTGGAGCATGGAGGTGAGCCATTAGTCTTCTACTTCCCCTGTAGAGTGCATGTAAGTACTGTTTTTCTTGGATTTATAGTTTTTCAGCCTTGTGCAACCTTAACACAAGTTACTCTTAAACAGCGTAGAGGTTTTTAGTTTTAGTTTAGGACTCCAGTTCCGCACATGTGTTGTATATGTCATATATTAGTTTTGAATTCAGTGACACTGTGTGCTTGCCTGAGCAGGTGCACACCTGATATCAAGCTTGATCCTGCTGTGACTTTCTTGTGAGCAGTTCAATGTTATAAGGCTCTCTTTAAACTTCAAACCATAAAATCATAGAATCGTGGAACAGTTTGGGTTAGAAGGGCCTTTAAAGTCATGTAGTCCAACCACCCTGCAATGAGCAGGGACAACTTCAACTAGGCCAGGTGGTTCAGAGCCTCATCCAACCTGACCTGCAATCTTTGTCCAATCTAAACTGACACTCCTTCAGTTGAAAACCAGTACCCCTTGTCCTATTGCAGCAGGCCCTGCTAAAAAATTTGTCTCCATCTTTGTTATAGGCCCCCTTAAAAATGAGTAAGGGTGCCTTGTAAATGTAAGTACTTTCAGGTCTCCATACTTGGAGTGTGTAACAGATATCCTGGTTTCAATCATGTTCCCTATATCTGTCTTAGTGTAGCCATATATCTAGTGAAATATACTGTAGCCAAGAACAGTAAAAAAGCCTGAGGTTTCATTCTACAGCCCTTCTTTTACATATAGGGCTGCAACAAAAATGTTATACAATTGAAATTTTAAATCCTCAACACTGTGATACCAGAAACTGGCTTGCTTGATCAGATATGTAAAATAAATAAAATATAAGAATAGATAAACAAGAGTCAACTTACAGAAGAAAAAAATAAGGTATTAGTATATCTATCCTTTTCTCCAGCAGAAAATGTGCCTTAATGTAAATACCCTGCTGCTAAATTTCTAAAATATCTCTGGTTTTAATTCCAACACTCTGTGTAAAATAAAATAAATGAAAAAATTATATTTAATTTATATATTCTATATCTATATCTATATCTACATAGATATACTTTAAGTATACATATATGTTTTACATATACATATACACTTTACATATATATATGAAATGTATTTTATAAAAGTATATATTGCCAAGTACTCTGTTTTCTTATTCATGGTCTTGGTGTTTCTATCCAGCAGATAGTTCAGTGTAACTGTTTATCAGATGATATTATTACCATACCCTAATAAATCAAACTGTGATAGGCAACTGCTGTCTTTTAGTGCTGCTGGTGTTCACTCTTTGCAGCTTGTAGGAAGTCTGCAAAAGGTCATTCTGGACAGTGTATAAAACTCAACATCTACCCTCTCAAAATTCTTTGAGACAGACTATAGAGATATTCAACTCTTCTGTAATTCTTGCTATCTGTGGAGCTAAAACACGCAGTGAGCTGATGTGTGCAAAGGGTAACTCTGTGGTGGAGCACTGCCTCCAGGGGCAGTCAGGGCATGGCTTGCAAAGGAAAGGGGCCCTGTGTTTGGCTGACACACAGCAAAACTGCATCACAGCTGTGGAACTTTGTACACAAAGGGCTGGGAATGGAATCCTAGAGAAAAAAGAAGCTGCAAGGGTAAGTCACAGCCAAAGAAAAAAGCTGGTTTCCAAAGGGAATAATAAACCCTTTGCCAGTGGTAGGTGGTGATGAGCTCAGCTCAGTTCTGGTCTGGTCACATGAACAGCCAGAGAGAGATAATTGTACTGTTTAGAAGATATTTATGCTAATGTTGCCTTCACAGTTAACAAGCTAAATCTGCCAACAACGAAGACTTTTAAATATTTACTACTTAACTTCTAAGGCAATCATTTCTGACAAGCTAGGAAATAGCATTAAAGCACTATGGAAAAAGGTTTCTAATCCTCTTATATTTATCACTCGTATTTCTGGGGTCAAAGATGATGTCATTTTTCAGTGGTTACCAGCAGCCATGTGCTCTGCAGTTACAGACAGTTCTAACAAAAACCTTAATTCATAAAAAATCCAGATTTTTTTGCAAGTGATTTCTCTATGTGATCTTTCAGAATACCATTGTGTCCCTCATAAAATAAATACTCAATGTTAATCCTTTTAGCCTTGTTAATCATTGAAGAGCTGTATAGGACTACTGTTACTGTCCCTATTTTTTTTTTTCCAAACAGCTTGATATGATTCCTTTAAAGGAGGCATGGGCCTAATATTTTATGTTTCTCAAGGATGTTTTCTTTATAATCATTCATTTTCACTGTTAAGAAGGAATGACTGCAATGAGAAAGCCATCTTGGTGTAAAACACTAATAAGATATTCTTGTTCTTTACAGAAAACATAGCAGGTTGTGTGTCAGTGAAGCAGGCAAACATAACTTCACTTGCAAAATCTCTGTTCAGCATACCCCCTAAGCATCCACTTAAGACACTTTGCAGTCAGTGCTTAAATTTAAACATGTGCCCTAGTGTTTATTGAATCTGGTTCATGATACACACCCATGAATATGTTTAGTTAATGAATAATCTGTTTTAATGTATGTTTTCCATTTCTGTTACTCACTAAGCCTCCTTCATTTTCATTCCCTCCATTAAACACTAGTGCTTTTCCCAAACACTGTTTCAGGAAGGTTAAAACCTTTTCTCATACAGTGACTTTTTAATGGCAGGAGTTTGGTTTGTGTCTCAGCAGATTTTTGAGCATTCATAATGTTAGCTACCATATTTTCAATCTTTTCATTTTAACTTATATCCAGTGGACGTTGACTTTATAGGTAAATTTGGTATAAAGATGATCCTAAAGCAAAAGATAAATTGTAATTATAAACATCACAATGGTTTGCATGACTTCGTACTCAATAGGCAAACTGCAGCAAGTTAAATAGTAATTTGTTGTGGAGTGAAAAATCCCAGGAATAAATTATATCCATGTATACAATTTTCTATCAGGTTGTCAATACTCTATCAGCCATGGGAATATGCATTTCATCTATATATTATAGAACACTCTGCAGTTATTCTCTTCTGGCTCTTTATCCCACTGCTGTTCATACATCCCCCAGTGCCTCTCAGAGAGACAACGCTGTCTGCTTCCCATATGACTTCAAAGGTTGTATTTCCTATTTCTCTAGCAAAAACTTCGGGATTTTTTTAGTAAAGTGGGTTATTTCTGTACACCAGATCAAAATATTAATCTTGGCTTTAATTCAGGTTTGAATAAACTACTTTTATTTGCCTCCTAGCCTTCCATTAACATTCCTATATGGTTGTGAGGAAGTTATTTTATTTCTACGGTTTCAGGTAATCTCTGCCAGACTGTAAGAAGATGCAAAAATCAAGAAAAATATTGGCTTGTGTACTTTTGCTGTAAATGCTGGTACTACACAGGGAAAACATTGCATTAATCTATTAATTTTTTAAAAATATAAATTGCAATTTCTTCTCACAAAACAAAATAAAAACTGTATTTCCAGAAAAACGAATACAGAATCTAGCTTCCCTGATTGGAATACTACAAAAAAAGTCCTTCTTATTAATTACTATTGAAAAAGTGCTGCTTCATTTTAGGAGGTAAATATTTGTTACTGAAATATGTAAAAGCATTCTAGAAACATCAGTGTATCTGTTTGTAATGTACGCCTAAAAATAAAAATTACTTTTATGTTACATACTTAGAATAAAGAAAAAAATTAACAATAATGAAAATTATACCTTATCAGAAGTTTAATTAGAATGTGTTAGAATCATAGAGTCATAGAATCATAGAATGGTTTGAGTTGGAAGGACCTTAAAGTGCATCTAGTTCCAACCCCTCTGCTGTGAGCAGGGGCACCTTGTGCTAGAACAGGTTGCTCAGAACATGGCCATAAACTCCTGCAGGGATGGCGCACCCACAATGTCTCTGGGCAACCTGTGCCAGTGCCTCAACACCCTCATAACAAAGAATTTTTCCTAATATCTAACCTAAACCTATTCTCTTTTGGTTTGAAGCTATTGCTCCAAATTGTCCTGTCAGTACACGCCCCTGTAAAGTCTCTCTCCATCTTTCTTGGAGGCCTCCTTCAGGTACTGGAAGGCTGCAATTAGCATACCCTGAAGCCTTCTCTTTTCCAGGCTGAAAAAACCCAAATCCTTTCCTCACAGGAGAGGTGCTCCAACCCTCTGATCATCTTGGTGGCCCTTCTCTGGACTCGCTCCAATAAAGCCATGCCTTTGCATTGGGGGCCTCAGAGCGGGACACACAACTCCAGGTGGGTCTCAGCAGAGCAGAGCAGAGCAGAGGGGCAGAATCCCCTCCCTGGCCCTGCTGCCCACGCTGCTCTGGATGCAGCCCAGGACACGTTTGGCTTTCTGGGCTGGCAGTGCTCATGGCTGGGTCATGTCCAGCCTCTCACCCACAGCACCCCCAAGTCCTTCTCCCCAGGGCTGCTCTCCATCTGTTCATCCCCAGCCTGTGCTGGTACAGGAGCTGCCCTGACCCAGGTGCAGCTCCTTGCACTTGGCCTTGTTGAGCATCATGAGTTTCCCGTGGGCCCAGTTGTCGAGCTTGTCCCAATCCCTCTGGATGGCATCCTGTCCTTCAGGTGTGGCAGCTGCACCACTCAGCTTGGTGTCAGCTGCACATTTGCTGAGGGAGCGACCGGTTCCTTTATCTATATCATTAATGAAGGTATTAAATTAAACACTGGTCTCAATACAGACCCCTGAGGGACACAATGTATCACTGATGTCCTTCACGAGCTCTGAGCCATTGACCACTACACTCTGGCTGTGACTGTCTAACCACTTTCTCTTACATTTCCAGCCATCAATTCCATTTTTCTCCAGTTTAGAGAGAAGGCTGTTGTAGGGGACTGTGCCAAAGGCTCTACAGAAGTGCAGATAAATGACATCTGTAGCTCTTCTCTTGTCCACTGATGGAGTCACTCCATCATAGAAGGCCACTGGGCTTGCCAGTCAGGACTTGCTCTTGGTGGAGCTGTGAAGGCTGCTTCAAATCAGCTCTCTGTCTTCCATGTGGCTTAGCACAGCTACTAGGAGGATCTTTTCCATGGTCTTCTGAGGCACAGAGGGGAGGCTGAGAGGTTGGTATTTCCCAATGCCGTTCTTTCTACCCTTTTTAAAGATGGGTGAAGTGGTTTCCCTTTTCTAGTCCCCTGTGACAGCCATGACTTTTCAAATCTCATGGAGACAGTCACTTGGCAACTAGCTCAGCCAATTTGCTCAGGGCTCTGGGATGCATTGCCTCAGTTCCATAGAGTTACGTACATTCAGGTTCCTCAGGGGGTCAGTAGCCTGCTCTTTTGTTCCAGAGGAAGGGACTTTGCTTTTGCAATCTCCATCCTGCTGTCCACCCACTTGAGAGTGTGGGAAGAGAGGTTGCCATTGAAGACTGACGCAAAAATATTGTTGAGTACCTCAGCCTTCTCCTCATCCAGTTACCAGTTTTCTATCACTGTTTATCAAGGGGTACATCTTCTTTGACCTTCGTCTTCTGGTTCACATACCTGTAGAAGCCATTCCTGTTATTCTTTGCACTGTTAGACTAAGCTCAGTTTGAAACACCCTTCTCATGATGAATCTACAAACTTCTCAAACACTTAGGAGAGTAATGATGACAAATAGGTTGTCATTTCTTTGAAGCACTCTCTAATACTTTTCCTTGAAGTATTTCTACAGTTACAATAGTGCCATGCTTATTAAAAATCAACAGTAGTATTTTGTTACATCTAATATGTACTGGAAAAATTTCCTATTATTAATTTTTTTGGTCAAGCACAGATTTTTAAACTTGTATTTCAGCAATATTTTAACAGCAATGTATAACTACATTGCTGTTAAAAAAAAATTGTCATTCTCACCATTTTATGTCACTTCTTTCAAATTCTTTGAAAAATAAGATATATGATTTTTGCAGACAGACACTTAACCTATGTCCTTAGGTCTAAGACCATAATAAAATTAGAATATGGAAAGTTACATAATTGCAAATAAATTTGATAAGTTTGATGAATAGGCAACATTGTGTGATTTAAATCAAGACCCCACTCTTGACTCTGTAAAAATCACACTGCATCGGTATGCAGTGTAAAGAAACTCAACTACTCATTCATTATACTTAATTATAAGGAATTACTGTTTTTCTGCAATATATTGGAAGACCTTGTACTGAAATGTGACTTAGCTCTCACTTCAGTCATCAGTCCCTTTGTATTCTGGAGCAGTCTGTTTAACTCTGAACCCTTGGAAGTTGAATTTTCTGAAAGAAAGTGAACAGTGCTGGTTCCCTTCATCATGGGAGAGATTCTTCACAGCTGGGATTTGACAGATTGTTTTACTTGATGAATTCTATGTGACCTGGTGGTAAATGTTACATCTGAATATTACCATTTCTGTCCAACAGTTTAGAGTCTTGAAGAAAGGATCAGCAGTTGTATAACTTTGCATGTGGATTAATCTATATGGTAGTATTGGAAAGAGGAGTGATTTGCAATCCAATAATTGCAGTTTGGTCAGAACTTTCTTCCTTTTTCAGGAAACATTAAGCCCTCCATGAAGTCACTAAATGAGGTACAGTACCTGGGGAAAGAGATACAGAATTGTATCTGTCATTTAAACTACAGTATTGAGGATCTAACTTCATGAAACAAAAAAAATAGTAAACAAACTGGAATATGGAACTTTCTAATTATTGATAAGTAAGTGGTCAGCTGCATTGTTTCAGATATTTGTAATGTTAGCCCTTCAGATTTGTCTTAACAATATGTTGTGAGAATATGATGCCAAAGCAAAATGAAAGCTAAAAATGTACCAGTTTTCAGAAATTAATTAAAAACAGAGCAGAGAGCTATGGAAAAGAAATATATGACAATATTTAAAATTCCTTTTTGAATTCCTTGTTAGTACAAATATAAAGGTTTTCTCTTACTTTTATGCATCAAGAACGACCAACAATGAGAGAAATAATCCATCTGTGTTTTCTGTATTTCAGGAGAATGATTCATTTATTTATTAAATATAATTTATTTAATTATTTATTACTGTGTCTTCATCATTTTGTAAACTATGAAGTGGCACTAATTAAGATGTTATTGTTAAAGGTGTAAATGTTTTAACTGCTTCATCTGGGTGGAAATAACTTCTGCTCTTCTTTCTCTAAAAAAAAAAACCCTTCTGGAGAATTGTAATTCAGTTTTTGTGCCACAAATAGAATTCAGAGCAAGTCTGATCCTTGCTGTCTTTTAAATTTTAGCTATTTTAAAAAATTTTAAATCTGTATATTGTCTAGGGCTATCATTAAATAAAAAGACCTAATGCTACACTCAGGGAGACAGGTAGAGAGGGGTGATCAGCTTCAACTTGTACAATCAATGAATTTGTTCATACCAAACATACTTCAGTTTAAAACTTCTAGCAGATCCCTAAGTAAGGGGAATGAACTGCAAACTTCTGAATTTAAAAAAATTGTTGATTCAACTTTAATTCCTGAATACAGACTGCTCATTCTTCTCCTATGCAAAAAGGGTATATTAATTGTCACAAAACCCTTTTTTTTTTGTTTAAAACTATAGGCTTCCAAACTCATTGCTTCTATTCAGTACAAAAAAAGGTCCCAAAAGTCTTGAAAAAAGTTGGGTTTTTTAAACTATGTAACTTACTCTCTAAACCAAGAGATTGAAAACCACACAAGGACATGAAACATGACTATACTGTAGTCCAAAGGATAGGACTCAAGATTCTGCAACAACAAAGGAAGAATAGCTTTTAAAAATTTTGTCAATTTTTTAGGACAAGATGACATCAAAGCTGTTGCATAAACTCAAGCTAAGCTCTTTGGGTTATTGTTTGTTCTTTTGCTCAAAATAGTTTTCTGGCTGGACCTATGCTCCTCAGTAATTGTAATAGAAAAGAAAGAGAGTATAGCTTTTAAATAATACTTTATGTTTCTCTCTTCCCACAGATCTTTTAGACAGTCAGCCTTTTCAAAATATCTTAAAGACCTTCTCAAAATATCTGTCTGAGAAACTGATGGGAAAACTTGCATTGTTAATAACAAAATTACATATGAGAGCTCTGAAGCTTAAAGATTTTAATTTCTGTTTTATTACAGGTGAAAACTGAGTTAAAAATCTGTGACAGAATTTTAGCAGGATTCTAGAACAGCCTTTCCAAATTAGGAAAATATTATTCTGGTTCTGTGGATTTACCACTTGTATTTCAGACATCTTTTGTATCTTTGGGTCTTTGGGTTTAACGATAAAGTAAAAGTAAAAACATCTAAATGAGAAAAATGCGCAATTAAGCAGATGACATAAAATCTCTAATACTGAAGAATCCAATTGAGTCTGAAAATATGGTTGCAGTATGTTGACATATCTAAAAATTGGACCAGTTAAACCCTTCACCGGCCTTCAGAGTAGATGGTGGTTCTATACTCTCCAGATAGTCACAAGAATACAGCCCATCAGGGTTGAAAATGTATTTCTACATATGCAGCAAAACAATAAGGCAGTTAATCAGTTTAAAAAACACTCATTATTGCATTTAGTTTAATTTATTTTCTAACTGTGAGTAAAATTTTTGTGACTGCCTTGCCGAAATTATTGTTTACAGAGGTTTAGTGGTTTACTTTGTCTCAACTCAAATGCTTAGTTTTTCTTTATAATGAAAAGATGCTTTGTGTCTGCTCCAAGTATAAGTGAGAAGTTGACCCATCTGTTCTTTGCTGTGTAGTCCACAGAATAGTTTCTACACATGTAAGCTGCATGTGTAGAAAAAGATAAGAAATGCTAAGAGATGTGTATCAGCCCTGGTCCCTATATTTTTGCTCATTTCACCTGTCCTATTTCTGGAACAAACCTAGCATAATTGCTGTGCAGCAGGCAGCTCACACACAGAGCAAGGCAATGTCTCAGGGGGCAAATAAACAATGGAGGCAGAGAAGATCTTATGGCTGTAAAACTGGAACAGCAGAGAGGTACTTTCATCTTTCAGGCCCACTACTGAAAACTCATGCCACTGCAGGAAAACTTCTACCCAGGAATTTTGTGGTAGGATCACAGTGGAATTTCCAGAGAGCAGTGGACTGAGGGAGCCTGGGCTTTGTGGGGTAGGTGATCTTGAAGTCTGGGAGGAAAGCAAGAACTTTCTTTATGTTCTCTTTCTTTATGTTCTGCAATCTCTTTACTCATCTGATGGAGATGTCCATTCCCAACTCTACTACCACAAACCTGATGGATGTTTTATTTGGTTTTTTTGTTAAAATAAGTGACCTGGCCTGGGATTGCTGCTGGGCTTGAAAGATAACATCAATTTTCAAAACCCATTTTGCATGCTGTTTCAAATATCTGACTGTAAGGAAAGATGTGTGAATGACATATTCTCTGTGACAGCAAAAACTGTTTCAAAACTGTAAGTGGGGTTGACATGAAAGAAGTAATGGACTTTGAATCAGACTGGGCACAAGTCAGAAGCTTTGTGACCCAAAAATTGGTGCAAACATTGACTTTGATTTCTTCAACGTTGAATGTCACATCTGCCAGTGCTGCATTTTATCGGTTCTCCCATTCGCAGGAAACTGTTATATCTCTATGATGTCAGCATGAAATCATGGGTCAGCTTAGATGCTCATGTATATAAAAGAACTGGATAGCTTTCAATAAGCTGTAAACTCAGTAATTGTCATGTTTTTTCTGTGTGCTGTGAACCAGTCTCTTTAAGCCTCTTTTATTGTACAGCTCTTTACACTCAACCCTACCCCCACCTGGCATGGTAAAAAAAGCAATACAAGTCTTCCGTCTTCTGGTAATGCACCTTTGTTATTCTGGGATTTTTTTGTTTTTGTTTTTGTTTTGTTTTGTAAGGGTTAAAGAAACCCAATAGGTCAAAATCTCTCATCATTTTGGCAGAAAGATTCAATAATTAAGCTAGAAGTGCCTAGCAGAGAAACTTCTGCATAAGGAAGTTTTCATTGGATGTAACCTTTATTTGTTGACTCTCAGGCTTGTATTCTAACCCTTACTCATGCAATAGCAAGTATTACATGAGGAAGCACAAAATTTTACTCTTAAGCACTCATGGTTTAGAAAATATGCAGGTCTTTGTTCCCAATTAGTGGTGTCTGTCAGCTGAGCAGAATATGAAAGGGGGTACAGCAAAGTGGAAGTGATCTCCTTCTCATATTCCCCTGGCTGGAACTGGTACATCTTTCTTTATCTCCTGCTGTGACAACCACTACAGACAACTTAGTTAGGCACAGATACCTTTCATAAGTGTTTCTCATACATCCTGAAACTGCCAGATACCAAGCATCTACCATCATTCAGTCTATCAATTTTTATTGGTGTAGCTTCTCATTGCGACAGCTCCATTCTCATAGGCTGAATGCTTTCAGAAGAACCATGGATGATGTTTCACCACATTCAAAGTAAGCAAGCCCTTCTTCAAAAAGATCAGTTATATTTAATGCATTTTTTTAAATCCCATATTTTGTTAACAGTCCTTTAGTGGGAAAGAGGAAGAACAGAATAAATAATGAAATTATGCTACTCCTCAGAACAAGTATCTTCATTTATATTGGATCAAAGGCAAATGTCCTGATAGTGGTATAGCCTCGAAGTCTTAAAAAGAAAACGTTTCTGCATTTATCAAAATAAATTATTTCTTGACGGCTTGACAGAGACATCTTCAATCCCTTGGGTCTACAGTCCGCACAGAAATTTTTAGCTGAAGGTTGTACAAATCCCAGAATATACAAAGTTGCAGAATCTTTTATAACTGTGATGAACAAGGCTAAGTTCTTTCTGACAGGGACTCTTTCAACATATTTTTGCATGGTGTCTAGAACATTTATATATCAGTCAAGCCAAGTCCTTTGGATGATGAAGGATAAATGATTAAAGATGCAACAGTTTCAGAAACGTGGGAAAGCCTTCTCCCATTAGTTAAGTGCAGTCTGTGTATAGAACAAACAATTTCAAGAATTGGTAGTTTTGCTAAGTGGTCCTTTTATGTGAAAATGCGCCCATATTAAATTTAAAGGAAGCTTTGACTAAGTTGTGTTTAAAAATATAATAATAACAGCATGTAAGATGCTCCTGAAGAAATATTTCTAACAATCATCCCTCCCTAATTCCTCTATTTGTGTTCTATCACAGAGGAGGTTCTGGAGTAGGTTTCCCAGCTGGAGTAATGTACAAAAATGATTTTGGTTGTATAATGGAATGTGATAAATTCAAGAGTGAAGTGATATGCCCATCTCTGTCTTGTCAATAAACTATCGATCTGTTTGCTATCTTTACAACTCTGCAATATCCCTGAGTTCCATCTTTGTACTTATGTAGAAATCACAACAGCAAGCTACTGCAAGGACTAGAAACACAATTTGACATCTCTTGTTTTTTAATTAAATAGATCCTAAAAGAGAAAATTGCACTATATATGGTATATTAAAACACTTTTGAATAAGGAAGTTAATTATGGAAATGTTAGGGTGTATTTCAGACTTTCCAAGAACTTCACTTTCTTTCATTATTCTGCTGAAACCTAATTATAAAATATCAAGACCACCAGTTTAATATTTTCCTAGCCTGGAAATTATCACATAATTTCCTAAATAGGGTTTTGGGGTTTTTGTCTGGGTTCGGTTTTGTGAAAAAAGAAATGTAATCTAAACACTGGTGAGAGACAATGAACTTTTACTAACCTTCAGAGGACCCCTTGACTATGAGTGGTACAATTTAAAGGAGGACTTCTCTTTACTGATCAAATATGAGTGGACAACAAAACAAGCAGAATGTGTGAATGTGCTGGCCAAAGCGGTCCTGGAATTAGTACCTAATTTAAATGTTAAAAAAATAATATGAAAGAAAGAGCAACTCATTAATTATCTAGTTAAATTTCATTTGCACATTTAAGGGACATTTCAGTAGGCAAGGTCAAGAGCAAAACAATAGATTATTGACGCATGTGGAACTGAGACAAGTTTCTTGAAAACAGGTCACAGAGTGTACACATGTAAGATACATGAAGACAGCCCCATTCTTTTAAAAGAGGAAGTATATGATGAAAAACACACTTATCATGTTCTCAGAAGACGAAAAAAAAAATAATACATTAACAAAAAAGGAGTCATGTAAAAGGAAAAATTAAATGCCTTAGAACTGATGTAAGCCAAATTGTTACATAGAAATACAAATCAAAGCTGTTGAATATTACTTAATAGTAAAGGAGCAGGACCTTTTCCCTAGCATATATGTAAAGGGTCTGAGAAATACAATTGTTTGTAAGACTTATAAGACTGTGATATTATTTTTGAACATTGTGAGAGATTATTTAGTAAATGGTTGTATCCCTTTTGACATGCCATATCTGTGGTCAGTTTATCAAGGTGAATAAGAGCTTGAAAGCACATTCCAAGAAATCATTCTCATTACTTTCAAAAAGTGCACATTTTGTACTATGTAATATTTGCAATATCAATACTCTGGATAAAGAAATGTCAATTATTTATTGGTATTTTGCATATACTGGCATATACTCTTGTATACCGGCATAATTTCACTTTAAACTTCTAACCCTTTTTTTTTTTTTCCTTTCTTATGCAATTTACTAACCCTATGGATTTCAGAACATTCAATAGAAGTAAAGGCCACGATGAGAGGGAAATGGGATAGATTAACAGTATTAATTATTTGAGAAATTTGTAAAATCATTTGCAATCTTTCCACTTCTTGCTTATTTACATTTAAATAAGAAGCCAAGCCCATTTCCTCATACAGTAGCTAAAATACTGCTTTCTGCATTGTTTTCATGACTTATGAGACATGCTCTAAAGGATGTTAACAAATTTTCTTCCTCGGTCAGGCTAAACCCCTAAAACCACAGATGCGTATTTTCTTCATTTAAGTGTAGTTTATCTCTTTTTAAATATTTTGCTTTATTTTTTAAAAAGAGCCCTATTGGTTGAAATTTTGCCACGTAACAGAAAGCAACAGGAATGATTACTTAACCAAGTGTCCCTGGTCTTCAGGACAATTATGCAGGCCCACAGACGATGGGTTACAGTACCTGGGCATAGAGAGCATAAACTGAAGTAGAAATCCTTCTTGCATCTGCAGTAGTGGCAGTAGAACTCTGGGTGTAAGTAAATTTTATGAAAAATGAATGGAATTTTCAAAAATGTGTGTTTTTGAAATAGCTTATAGACAGTCAAGATTCATTTCTCAAATTCAGCAAGCACCAGAATATGTACTTAACTTGATTCAGAGGAGCAGTCCACTTAAAACTGCATGATCCTATTGAAACAAAGTTTGAAAATGTCAGCATCTGCCTTATTTCAGCTCTGGTGTTTAGAAAATTCACACCACAGCCAAACCCCTTGTAACTTGCCAATACTTCTTTGCCAGGAGGTACCTTTTGATCAATCAATGTTATTTTCCAGGAAAGGACCACTGTGACCACTGCGGTCAAGGGTGGGCTATGAGAAAAGTGTAGGATTTGCCTCCTCAGCACAACTTTTTATAGAGTACATATTCAATCTGTGACTGTATGTGGCTGGATCCTTTGTTCTGAACTGCAAAAGAACCAAGGGATTAAATGACTTTGCTCTCCACAGAAGTGTCTTGTCAGGAAAAAAAATGCCTTCCAGGGAAGTCTTCTAGACTATCAATCTGTAATTGACAGGAGGACTAGTAAAAATCAGTTTATTCAACATCCTCTTACATGAAATTGCCAGATTGCCAGGCATACACCAAAATAAAATAAGTTCCACTCAGTTTAAACGCCTGCTTATACATAGACAGATCTGGATTATTAAATGTGGCATCATTAAAATCTCTCTAGATGGGTAATTAACAGCATGAAGTAAATTAAGCAGAGACATGCTGTATCTAATTTGAATTACTGTACACCAGTTCCTTACTCATACTTCCAGAAACTGACATGATGGAATGTAGAAATAATTTTTCTTAACAAGAAAAATTAGTGGCAATGTCCCAGAAGGTCATTGGAGGCTCATGCCATGAAATTACTGCAGATGTTTGACACATTAGCATGCATTTTGATACCTTCATCACTTTATATAAGCAGTATCCACATAAACATCAGGGTGAAAACTTATCATTCCTCTTTTTCTGAACCATTATTATATAAAATAGGATATATGTAACACATTTTAATTACATTACATATGTTTTGTTAATGTCTTCAACATCTTGCCTATTTGATGTGTGTCAGCATCAGCAGAAGGCTGCAATATAAGCTTCCAGGATGTGTGCTACAGATGTGTACAGATACAAAACACTGTTCAAGAGAATGACTATCTATCATAGGCCAAAGGCATGACAGGAAGTGTAGCAGTGTGAGGGTGTGAATCAGTGGCACTGTCAGACAAATGTCACAAATTTCTGCAGGGGAAAGATAGAAATTCTTCATAATTCACATTCTGCTTCTGTGGGTGACTGGAAAAGGCAATCCACTTTGGACTCTTTCCCCACAGTGTAGTCAGAGGAGTTTGCATTTACTTGTGCCAATGTACAGTCTTGCAACAATAGTTATGTTTCTGTATGGCGAAAGCAAAATGAGACAGACAAGTAGAATTGTCTAACAGTTTTTGCTTTTGGAGCAGTGTGATAGCACCCATAAGTGGAAGAGTTGTACATGTTCTTTTTTCCCTGGTTTTCATACCTGGCAAAGAAGTGTTTTACACACAGGTAACTGAGGCAAAACTGTGGTATAAACGGCACTTTCAGAGTTAGCACAAGGTCAATCAAATCAAGTCAACTGCAGGGGTAGGGTACAGACTTGACCTTACCCAGATACTTCACAGCAAAGAGTGAGCACCTTAGTCTGTTGTTAGGATGTTTGAGCAGAATAAATAGCACTGTGGGGGCTTTTAACCTAGTTAAAGAGAAACAATAGCTTTTAGTCAGTCCAGAGAATGCCTTAGTGTTTCCTTAGTGTTTTCCTTTACAAATTCTCTCTCAGAAGAACTTGCTTGTCGAAATGCTTGCTGCAAAAATGATTTTTTAGCAAATGCCAAAGTTTTCATTAAAAAAAAAGAGCACTGAGAAACATAATTCCCAGTTCCAAGAGATTTTACTAGAAACCTGTGTCTAAGTGTTACTTCCTACAAGTGAAAGCCGTGACACATCCCTGTCCTCTTAACAAGGGTGTCTCAGTCTCTAAATATTCTGAGTGAGCAGCACCAATCTATTTCATGTTTAATCATTGTTATTAGAAATTGTAATATAGGAAAAAAGATTTTAATGATGAATTAAGCTAAGGCAACTATAAATTGAGTTGAGAATCAGAGGTTTTCACTCAAATGTGGCAGAAACAGTAATAATAGTGACTCCTTTCCTGAGATCTTCTCACTATTGTTTTGTCTGTCTGCCTTTTAATATTACTGCTTACCAGTTTTATTTGAATAGTGTCAAAAAACCTCCTTTGTGGATCAGAACCTTATTCTGCTAGACCATGTATAAAGCATTATAAAGCATAAAATTGAGTGTTAAAAATTTAATTTTTTCAGACTTGTTTCTGCTGGTGGAACACCCTGAAAAAGTAAGTACTCTAGAGTTTAGGTGTGCACAGGAAGCTAGCATGCTTTTATGCAACATTGAGAGCCATGCAGCACTGTTCCTAGATTTTGTAAGACTAAAATTTCATGATGCAATTTTCTCTCACCTTGCACTTAACATCCAGGGATTTAGATGAATAGTGGCTATGAAGAAGGAAGCAAATTTGGCCTTTAAGGTTTTCTTAAAATATTTTCAGTCAAGACTCAATCCTCCTTTCACCTGAAGCAAGCATATTATTTAAATTAAGTTTATTTCTGTCTTTTTCCTTAAGCAGAAGAGTCACTCTGGGCTTGAGACATTAAAACTTTCTGGCTGACCCCACTCTTTTCCCCTTTGTTGGAGTCAGGATGCCGATACAAAGCTGATTTTCCATAGATCTGATTTCAAAGGCTAGCTGCAACACTCTAAGAACAGAAAAGAGAAAGTTTCTTCATAATACAGCAGGTAAAAATGATTTCAAATGGCTATTATTTAACTTCCAGTTTGGTCTACACTACCCAGCATAATTCTGCCCCATGTTCTTTGTTACAAAAAACTTGCAAAATTGCCTTGTTAACCAAATAAGATGTGATTTTCAGCTTCCAGCTACTCAAGGAATTAAGGATGCTGGAATTAAGGACAACATTGGGAAGAATTTTGCAGTAAAATTAAATTAAAATTCAAAAACATTCTGCCTCTGACAGCTAAGATCATGGGGGAAAGATAAGAGTGCAGAATAAGGAACTGCATAATATAATTTTTAATTAATAGTCATTTGTAAAATCAGTTGTAGGCAGTTAGGCCAACATAAAAAATAGACAGAGAACATGAGGCAAACACAGGCATCTCTGCTCAAAAACAGTAGAAACATGTCTTATTGTAATGTGAAAGAAATTAGAGCCTGTGGGTGTAATTGTGCTCTCAGTCACACGATGAGTAGAAGGCACATATATCTTAATTAACTGCACAATGTTGTAAAGAAGATCATAATCAGGAGCTATAAATCTACTGGACAGGTTAGGGCAAACAACTGATGAACCAGGAGCAACACTTAAGGAAAGGACTTCTCTAAGTGAAGATACAGCTGTCAATTAATGGGAGTCAATGGCCTTTGTAGCAGTGAGAGGTGGTGATCTGGGTGTATTCATCTATGGAAAGCAAAATATTCGTGTTTTTCTGCTTTTCCTTATTAGATAATGCTGAGAGCTCCTTTTCATCTGTCACATTTTGAATATTCATGTAATTTGTTTTCCACTCTGGTTTTTTTTTTCTATCTGGCTTCCCTTTTCATGATGATATATGTTTCTACTGCTTCCAACTTGAAAGAGGACTCTGTTCATCAAACTCCAAAATTTTCTCAGGACTCATCCTAAAATATTTAATGTTCTTAAGAAGTATTTGTATGAAGATCGCATGAGAAGATGATGCAGATTTCTTACTGGTCATGTCAGAAATATTATGTACTTATGCCACAGTTTCTAGAGGTTTCTGAGATGTCTTAAATGTACTGTTATCTGAGAAATTTCCACCTTAGCATCTTTCAAATAGAATAATATTAAAGTAAATTCTTTGCTTGGAAAACTAGAAACTGGTTGCAAGTATCTTCAGATTAAATCTGGTCTGGTTGCACGGAATAAAGGATGTAGCTGTACTCTTCTGGAAGACATTTTTTTCATTTAGTTGCATCTTGAATTAATTTGGTTCGTGTGCTCAAATATAACTCCATGATGAATGCCATAGTGCAAGCAGTGGTGATGACTTCAGGGAATACATTCTTCACCTCAGCTAAAGCATCAATGCATCTGTATAGGTCAACACTTTTAAAATATTATGTTCAATTGATACAAGAGCCAAACATTCTTATGAGATTCCTTATTAAGTTTCACCTTTACAAAAGTTATATTGACATGTATACCTGGAGTTTTCAGACTACTTTTCTGTCAAAATACATTTGGATCTTTATTCAGGAATAGTTTAATATTGACTATATCATAACTAACAAATGCTAGAAAAAGATGAGGGCTTGTTTTTCCCTTTATTCGGCAAATTTTATTTTATGAAATGAAGCCACTTCTCTACATTTTCCATTAATTTCTTTTTGATAGAAATTCATAGAAAAATATGTCATTGGAATGCCTGATATTTTGATTTGGAGATGTTGCCATGGTATCCTAGAGGGGCTGTAGTTTAAACCCTGCGAGTCTGCTGGTTCTGCTGGTGATTTAATTTCTCTGGTTAGATCACATATTTCTTGAAGTGTCTAGTTTTACTTCCAACATCCTCAGCTAAGTCTGTATTCCAGAGAGTGATCAGTAAAGAAGAAAAAGTGATTTATGCTATTAAAGCTTCAATATTTGGAGACCACACCATGATTTCCTGATTTCCATTTCCAGTTTTAGTATTTTAGGTCTGGGTCTTTTCTACTCATTTATATCTCTTGACTATATTTTGTAATTTCCACAGCAAGTGGATGTATTTATTAAAATATGTTATTTAGAAAATACTTTATTACCACAACACAATTTAAACCAAAAAATTGGTGTCAGCTCCATGACTATATTCTCACATGTAAAATCATTTCCTTTAACTGTGGCACAGTATTTTCCTGATCTACCTTCAAAAGCAGAAGTGAAATTAAACCAAGAGTTCATATCAACCACTTGAGCTATGAGACTCTGACATGATTTCAATTTTACACAATTTTTCCTCAGTCTGTTGAAAAAGATAAGCAAAGTGGGCAAGGGAGTATGAATTTTCAGGACTGATTTTGCAGCTAATGTGGTTGTCAGAGCTAAAGACACGCACATTCCCAGAAGTATTTCTGTTATTTTTCCTTGAGAAGTATCATCTTTCTAAAATCACCTTTTTCAAGGTAATCAAGTATTCCCCAGTGTGTGGCTGGTGGTGGTCTCAGGGCTGCATACTTTCTGGCATACCTCCATCAGATTTTGACATAGGGCAGAAACTGTAATTTGGAGCCAGCAGTGTAAACCCTGAGACAATGGAATAACTTTTAACTGACCTAAATCAAGCATAAACAATAGAGCAGTTTGAAAGGTTTGGTCTACGAAAAATGTCACAGTCTATGGAAGACTGCTTCCTCTGTTTGATCTGTCACTATACTGCTCAAAACATGACACTCCTTGAACATAATATGCTTTGATGATAAACTAGATTAACTTTCCTCGTACAAATGAAAGGCCACCTGTTGCCAGAATGCCCATATTCCTTGTTGGCTGTCTTGTAGCTGTCATCACTTCAATGCAATCTGCACCCAACATGCTGGAATATAATGAATATGTCAGGAGTTGGAGGTCAGCCATCAAAGTACATGAAAACTTGGCTTGCATACAGTGTCAGCATGGAGGCCTCGCCTATCATCTTGTGCAAAGGATTTCTGCACCACTTGATTTGTTTGCAGAGGGCTTGTTTCTGTTGGATGGAACACATTTACTGAGAGGCTTTTTGACAGCCCATTCAAACATTTTCAATTTGGAAAATGGTGCTTCCTGTTTCTGGCTCTATAATTGATGGATGGTGTGAAATGCCACTGTAGCTGATCATGCTTTTTGTTTATTGTTATTATTTTAGCATGAAAAGAGCCATGATGAGCTTTGAAGTATTTTGATGAGAGAAAATAATATAACAGGAATACAGTGTGTCTATCAAATCCTGTCCTTTATGCATAGTTAGGAGGACCTTACTTTTGTTCTATTTGTCCTTGCTGGACATTTTAGGTCTCTTGAGCGGCTTTGTAATTTGTCAGGATTAAAGATTTCAGACTCTCACCTAGGGGGAATCTAGTGGTTTAAAATACCATGGACATTTCTAAGAATTTTTCTAAAGAACTCTTAAACTTTTCATGTACTCTTGTCTTCATTGTGTGACCTCTGGGCTTCTCTATTACAATATTTTTAAAGTGCACTTAAAGCATGTGAGAAAACTTGAATTCTCTTTTATGTATCTTCTCCACATCCTTCCCCATCATGTTAAAAAATTTATACATGCCTTCATTTCTTGTCATCAACTTTCTTCTTCCTCTTCTGCAGACATATACTTTCTAAAGGTCCACACATTTTCTTGATTTTTTTGGTCAGCTTTCTCCGTATACACAAATTAAGATGTTCTGCATAAACTACAATGATACACTTAAGCCTAGCTCAGCCTAGGGAGTCTCACCTTTTTGGAAAGAGAAATTTAAAATCATTCTGGATTAGAAAATGTTAGATTACTGCAATTTCTTCTATTTAAGAAATAAATTTATGTATCTTACTTTTTACATGCTGGTTTGTCAAGACAGTCAATGAAAGAACCACAGAACACAAAAGCATAAAAAGCCGTGATTTTGGTTTGGTTTCTCTGTGGCTGCACCATCATCACTGCATGTCCCTTTTTAGGTGTCACGCCCCTTACAATTAGCACTAACTCCTCAACCACACTCAATAACCACAGTGAGGATAGTTAAGGAAGGGCTCTGTAGGTTTTAGGTATGCTAGGTTTTATAAAATTAGCACAGCAGTTTCTTTTTATATGCCAAGTGAAAAGGAAAAAGAAGGTAGTTTTATATGTCCCCCAATTATTGGCAAACAGATGAAGTTGGACATTTAGAAAAGAATGGAAAAATGAGAGCAACTTTCAAGCAGAAAAAAGAAGCATATTTTGATCACCTGCCTTTTCCCAAGACATTGCCTTAACTCAATTTTTTAATTTGCTGATCTGGATGATCTAATTTGGCTAGTGCACCTTTGTCTAAATTATGGTATATCCACAAAAACTCAGGCATCCTGATGCCTGAAGGAGGAAAACATCCAATGAGTCCCAAATGTTTCTGCTCCCCCCTTGAATTTGGTGCAAATGGAGGCATGTCACCAGAAGTGTTTGAGATCCCAACACCCCTTTCAATGTATGTTATTTTGGAGATGTAAATTTGACAAGGGATAAGGGATTTAACCTCTAATTTTTTACCTGCTATGTATTTTTTAAAATATATTTTAATGTAGTGGAATATATATTAGGTAATTTCATGACGTAGATGTATCTCTAAAGCAAAACCCTCAAAATGTGCTAAAGTTGAAGACAACTTAACTTAATGAACTGCTTACATTAAAATGAACTGCTCTCTGAAGAGAGAGAGGAAGCACTCACAATCCACAGCGTAAAATTTTTGCTTGCTTATAGTTTTATATGTCTTCAGGGTACATACTGTGTATCTGACTGTAACTGAGAACGTCCACAAAAAAGTAAAACCTTACAGTGAAGGACAATGTACAAATTAGTTATTTCTCCCAGTTCCTTTACATGAGTGTAAAGGGTGTAATATTTGCATGGTTCCTCTGAAGCTATTGTTTCATAGAAATGGAGGTTTACATATGCTAAATATAGAAATAAATGGTAAATAAATAATATAGAATAAATAATATAGAAATAAATTGCAAATAAAGAAAAGAAAGTTTACACTGTGAATCAAAAAGAGCGTGCCAGAAGCAGAACTAAATCACAGAGGCGCTCGAAAGACCCTCATCCTATCCTCTTCCCAAATCACCACTGGAGTTAGATTTAAGTAAAATTTTCAATATAAGAGACACTAACCACAGGTTAAGACAGAATTTATCTCTTGAAAAAACCTATAATGATATATCTCAGTACAGACAATGGTCTTAAGAGCACTTGCATGTTATGAGGTAACTTATAGAATATTTATATGCCTTTATTGTTATAACGGCAAACAGATATAAACAGGGTTGAAGTCAGAACCGTTGACAAGTCCTTATTCCCATAGGATTTGGGTTGCTAAATTTAGATTTGAGATGTGATTTTCCAGAAAACCCTGTCAGTATGTAACACAGAAATGAACTCACGAACCTTACTAAAGATTGCAACTCCTTTTGGTATTAGAATATTGTAGATAACAGAGCTCATTTTAGAGAAAGATTTTTTTCTTCAACTTTGACCCTTTCTATTGTCTTTTAATATGATAAACATCTGTCAAAAATGAATAGAAATGCTTTTGTAGAAGCTGACATTTTCATGTGTCTACTGAATTCCAAGGGGGAAAAAAGGGAAATCCTTACTGTTTTTTTGTTTGTTTGTTTGGGGTTTTGTTTGTTTGTTCTGCTTTTTTTTTTGTTTGCTTGTTTTTTGTTTTTTCCAGCAGTTCTGTATATACGAGAAAATGTCAGTTTCAAAATACAAAAATATTTCTCTTCATTCACTATGCATGCGGGAAGCAGTATTCGTCATACTCCTCCAGCGTCTTTCTTCAAAGATCATTGAGGTGTTTTATGAACATTCATTAATTAAGTTCATCAAGCCTTTAAAAGAGAGGTGCATCTTGATTCAGGATAAAGAGAAAACCTAGAGCACCAGCACTTCACCCAGAGCCAGGGAGCAGCTGCCCTGGGAAATCCGTCTTTGCCATTCAGGCACTGCACTGGGACTTTGCATAGCTGTGCACCATTTGTGTGTCTGTCACGGCCTTGCCTGTGGACATGTTTGTTTTCCCTGGGTAAATCTTAAATGTATTTTGATGAAGTAAGTGATTAAATATATCACATTCAGATAGACCAAGAATTCATGTCCTGCAAATGCACTACGTTAAGAATGAGATACATTTCCCTATCAAAAAAAGTTTGGTAACAGTATCGATTGTTAAAAATAGTCATACTTGTTATTTGTTTACCCAAAATACTACAAAGATTTCTACCTCTAATACTAACCTTTACCGAACTTTTCAGCAAAGCTGAGAAAAAATTGTGTGTAGACAGAGGTAAAGGATTGAAATGAATTTTAAATAAAAGATAGTTTTATTTAACACAGAAAAAATACCCATACATGACAAGAATATTGTCTTCATCCTACCCTGTATTGTACATTGGACAATGGGTACCAGATTCTTCAGGGAAAGTGAAAGAAATCTACAAAAACATTTCTGATCATTCACAATGCGTATAGGAAACAGTAGTTCTTTAAAAATACGTACAAAGCAGAAAATATTAATATTTCTGTAAAACAAGTATAGTACCTTGAAATTATACTAGAATTAGGATCTGTTTAAAAGTGTTTAATCTCTTATGTAGTCTATTTCTTGTTCTGTGAAGGCATTTAGTAATTTGATATATACACTGTAACTCCCTTATGAAAATCTATATTAAATGTTTGTTTAGGGATCTTAACCTAAAGCATTACGGAGGAAGGATTGTTATTGATTCTACATTGAACCCTAGGCACTGTAAATTAATTGTTTAATTTAAATTCATTATTTATAGAATTAGCCAAAAATCAGCAGCAATACAATATGGGGGGGTTGCTATGAAACATGCTTCCAATGACAAATAAATGGATTTTTCACTGACCCTTGTTTAAACATCTTTAGGAGGATCCGTCTTGCATTATCCAAGGATTTTCCTTTATTAATTGTTCTTGGAGAAAATAAACCTAGCTTTGCAAAAAAATTCATGTGTCTATTTATGATTGCAATTCAGGGAATGCAGACCAAACTATATCCCAGTTATAACCTCCAGAAAGGGCAAAAAAAAAGGTATAATTTCAAGGTTAAACAGGCCCCACAAATTGCTGCGTATAATACACTTAAAATGACTAGATTTAGGTAAAAATGAAAACTAGGAAAAATTCTACCTAACAAATGAAATACATATATATATTTATATACATATAAATATAGACAAACATATATTCACACACATACACATACACATACACATACACATACACATATACATATACCAAAACAGATTTCTATGCAAGTCTTCCTAGTGGTTCTAAGTATATTAATATTAGGCAGCATTTCCACTTTTCCTCACAGATAATTTCACAAGAAGATACTCTTAGAATTTCCTGTCTCAGAATGAGAAAATTTTCTGACTTTTGTTCTTTGTTAGTTTTTGGATGCTGACTTATGGAGAAACGTACATATAAGGTTAGAAACTGTTTTGTTGGTTTGGCTCTTCTCTTTTGACAGCTTATATGTTTCTTTGTTTTGCATTTGGATAAATGGCATGCAGATTTTATTAGGATTCTGAGCATGGATAGGGTTTACTGTTGAACTGTAAAAACACCCTTAATTTCTATGAGTTCCTCTTTCCTTCTCCAAGCTCATTAAAAGACTTCTCCACTTTACCTCGTTCTCCAAAGATCACGACATATGTGTCCAATTACTGTTCCCTGCCTTAAAACTCGAATTTACTGCTAAATACTTAACTCAGGCTGGATGGGAAAGATCAATACAGTATCTGACTGAAGGCTAAAGCATGCTGTGACTCACCTTTACAGATGAAAAAATCTGAAACAAATGTATCCTTCTTCTAGTAGAAAGCTATTGAGGAATCTTCTGAAACTTTCTGTGTGGCTCCAGGTAGGATTTCCTCAGTTCATGTAAAATCTGAAAAGTTGTGAAATGTTCACTTCAGAGAGAAAAAAATAGTACCTGTGTAGCTTGTGACTCCAGGGAACCTGAAGTAGAGTGCATAAGACTGCTTCTGGACAAGTGCAGGTGGAAAGGAAAAACTTTCTTGATGAGATACTCATTTGATATCAGTGGTGGCTACTTTGTACAGCTGCACCTGCACACAGGTAGCAGTTTCTCATATTTTTTTTCTTTTTAAGAGGTGATAGCCTACATTCATGTCTATATGGCTCCACTTAGTGAACATAAGGTCAATCTCCTTGTTTGACACCGAACTTGTGTGTAACCACCCTGTGTTCAGCTGCTGTATCTTCGCTTTTATTCTCTGCTTCTCATGCTTCTGACATTTATCCCACTGCTTGGGAATAGTCTCTGGAAAGTGACACCTGCATGAGTCTGTGAAATCCCATGCTGCTGTCCTGAATTTGATGTGTTGGAACAGAGCGGCCCCTAATGTGAAAGGATGTTGTGACCCCCTAGGCTAAGTTAACCATCTCTATCTCTTACAGATAAGGAGATGTTTGCATGGAAGAAGGGACAGTTCTCAGAAATGACTCAGAATCATCCTCCTTCTGGGTGGTAATTTTAATTTTTTTCTCCACTTGACCCTATTATCTCAGCCACATGCCAACTGCCATACTGATGCTGCATTTTTATGACCATGGCAACTATAAAGCAGAAGCGAGACCAAGGATTGTGGCAGCAGAGGTAGCTTATGTACCCAGCACAAACTTAGAAACTGCTACAGACATCATGGCAGTGGCCTCATTCTGCCTTAGAGGTCTTCTCCCAGTCATCCTAAAAGGATCCTTTCTATAACTGGAGATCACACTGAAATGAAATTATATTAATTTGCAAAGGAATTGACATGGGTAAAATAAAAGTCTAGAGACTGTGTGACTGAGGTTCTTCTCGGCAATATTATTTAGCTCATGCTGCACTCTGTCTGTCTTGTGATAAAGATTGGCAAGTATTGTACATGCACTGAAAATACAGCTGTCTGTGCAAGATGGCTAAATTAATGCTCCTATAAGGACTGAAGCTGCTGTACTTATAATGTTTTCTTATTTTACTTTATTTTTAGATTAATTTTACATTTTCACAATAGAGACTTCCATGTTTGTATATGTACCAGCCTATTTGCATAGAGGTGGGTAGATAAATGCATACCTGCATATGTATGTACATGTAAATAAGCATATATTCACTGAATGGACATATTAACTATATTGGTAGAAAATTATATGAACTATTTTCTTGTTAAAAAACAAATAAGTTTTTATTTGTGGAGTCTTTTCTTACATGACTATAATGTAGAAATATGGGAGATAGTGAAAATTGAGACAAACACTTTGTTAGCACAAATTATTTTCTTGACGTTTGTTTTCTATTTGGGGTAAAAGGATTTAATGTAAACTTTTTGAAGAAAATGATCAGATGTGCAAAAAAAAGCAAATAAAATTTCACACAGATAATAATGAACCTGAATTTGCACAACCTGAAGCACTGAAAATTGGATTTGCCCCCTCAGAATGTAATTTTCTTAAAAAAAAATAGAAAAGTAACAGCCTTTACCCATTTGATTCCTCACTAGCTGCTCTTCTGAAGTATTAGCTAAGTACATGGGTTTTTCACTGAGTCTCTAGACAGTCTCTAGTAAAATAACCTTTATATCCAAAAATATACATTTCTTATTCTACAAATGTATATCAGTGGTGAATATAATTGGTGTCTGTAAGTTTATTATAAGGCCTGATTCTTTTTCTATTTGCAGAATTTTCTGGTCATTTTCTCCAATTATTAAAAGTTTTGACTTCAAACATTCTAAAGTAAGAGAAAAAGCTGAAGTTACTTTTCTAACACTACCAAGGTCAAAGAACCTTTTCTGCAAGATAGACTTGTGAATAATACACATGCATTCACTATGTGCCCATGTCATAAAGTTCCTGGTAGAAAATACATGTGTTATGTAATACATACATTAAGGTTAGATAAAAGATCACAAATGGTTTTCATAAACTTTGAGAATCATTTTCCCACAATGTTTCTGAAAGAAATTTGGGTTCCACTCCAAGTACTAAGCTGATCAGTAATTGTATATCTAGATATAATTTGGGTATACATTTCAATGTGGATGGGTTGATGAAACAAGTTTTAATCAATCTATTTGTGGGCCCTTAATTTTTTTTCTTATCTGTGTATGCATATAATTTGCCTTACAGACTACTTTTTCCCTCATTATTAATAAATAAAACAAGTGTCTTACTATCTTAGCTCTTTATATATGTATAGGAAATGTATTCCTTGGTCTCCATATAGCAAATTTCATTTCTATGTGAGGTCAAGAGGCCAGAATCACTGTGATTGTGTCATTCCTTTATTTTCTCATGTTGCTTTGTTTATGATAATGTCATTTGATATTATGCTGAGAGCCACGTCTTCTTTTTTCTTTTAGTGCATTTCTACTCTAAAGTAATGCTGCAGGAAAAACAGCAAGCATAAATCAGTACATCAAAATAAGCCCCACCATTCTACAGTTTACAAATAGCTGTTGATGAGTTTGCCATGCTTACTGAACTGAATAAATATAAAAGCTTTTTGTGTGCATTCCTATTTTCAGTCCCAATACAGTGCGTTAACCTCAGAATATCAAATTGAATCAGGGTTTCTGAGGAGAGCTGGCTCCAAAGCAGTTAGAATGACACTATTCATTACACTATCTAGATTCAGGTTTCAGACAACCATAACCAGTGCTTTCACAACCTCTCACCTAAAGTCAGATAATGTACAGCCACCCAAATAAGCGACTGAATTTCCCTGCAAGTGCTTCTGAACCTCTCAAAATGTGGAGCCTGTGGAGGCCCTGAAAACTGAGACTAAAATTGTTATGAAGAGACTTTACTGGATGAAATTTTTCCTTGCCAGGCACAAATAAACAGCTCTCAATAGGGTGCTCACCACACAGTGTGTCAGCACATATTATGCAGTCTGGTGCTGAGTGGATGTGTCAGCTGCCCATTAGACCACACTAAAATAGAATTGCTGGGAGCCTGAAGCATGAAGCATGATATTAGATAAAGTGATGAAATTTCACTCGATTAAAGAGCCAGGTCAAGGACAGTTACCTCAGGAAATTCCTTTTTTCCTAGAATATTCTCACAAGTTTGATAAATTTATCCTCCTTTTCCGCTTATTTTTGATTATCATTCAAATTATATGAATGGCTGCATTTACACTTGCTGGCTTATGACATATTGAGGATGACAGGGATGGTGGATTTTTATTATGTAAAAAAGGGGACGAGGCAGCAAAGAATTGACTGCTCCACATTAGAGACTATAGGAAATGTTAGATTGATTTTTTAGAGTTGTTTGTGTTTTCTTCATCTGAGGTGAGAGCAGCTGGGATTTTTTGTTAGGCTCACTGAATGCTAGCATAGAGCAGCACCTGAGGGAATAGGAAATTGCTCCCTTTATCCATGGGAAATGCATGCTGTTGGCAAAAGGATCTGCCTCTGTTTTGCTTCTTGACTGGAGTGCTGAGGCCTCACCTAGTCAGATAAAACTGTGGATTTGATTTAGTGTCTGTATCAGCTCCTCAGAGTACTCCGCAAGAAGAAATTAGCGTGAATGGCTATATCTGCTGCTTTTTATTGCAGTTTATAGTTTGGCAAGAGCCATCTCTCTCTGCCTCCCTCAATTTAATTTCAATGAGGAACAGAAGTGGCTTTGAAATCTAAGAAGAATATCACTGAGTATGCCATCCTTGGAGACAGTCCCTGACCCTTATCCCATGAAGCTTTGGTACAATTTCTAAGCAGTATCTGACATCTTGCAAATTGTTTTAATGCTTATTAATTAGAACAAGCAAACTCTTCTTTTTAAGTGGATCTTCTCCTCATGCTATGCCAGATGTAAAGCAGAATTTGCTGTTAATTCAAACATGGTCATCCCTTCACGCACAGTTGCCATTCACCCGTGTAAATGTATCATAGTGAACTACATCAAAAATCCTAAGCACTGTGCCTCTTAACTGCTTGGATGTATTGGTGTTGGATTTTGGGCCAGGCAGAGACTGGTGGCTACAAGACAGCTGACAGAGAATAACATTTACTCCAGGATAAAAATGACTCCCTTCTGATACAGTATTTTCTAAAATCAATAAATTAACTTCTGCATATATGGTTAATATGTGCAAAGCTTGTCATGGAATTTTACTGGCATGATCACAGGGACTCAAATGCACCTTTGGTATTCCTGATGCAGCTGAAAAAAAAAATCTTATTCATCTTGAAAACAAGTAAAATGTTGCAGGGCTGCAGTTATTGTAGGAGATACCTGTCTGATGAATGGGTTCATGAAAAATGCCCAGATCAACATAATATAGAGGTTATCATAAAATATGAAACCTTAATATAAGTCTAGAGAAAATTACCTTTTGGATGACAAATAGCATGACATTCACTCCCTAATAGGAGTAATCTAGGAGTCTCAATAGACACAGTCATCCTACCCAAGCACACATTTAGAAGCTTGAATTATACTGCATGTAATATTTTGTGTATAACATATTGTTAATAAAAACACAAGATACAATATGGAGAAGAGATGCACAGCAGAAGTGAGGTCAGGCAATTGTAGAGGCATACTGATGAAATCTAGTAATTGTTTTCTATTTCTGCTTTTTCTGTTTCGTGAGGGTTTTTTTACTCTCATTGTGTAGGTTACAGTTTATTCTCTGCTTCTGTGAAAGTAATCTCCTGGAAAAAAGTCATAACATTCATTTTTATTTTAGATCATTTATTTATTTTTAATAGTGAATTCTGAGTCTAACCTCAAGAAAATTTCCTCATTAAAAATACACACACGTATATGAGTCCTGTATGAGGATGACACATTTTTTGCTTTTCATGTGTGAGGTTAGGATTAAAGTAATATAATCCTTAGACAGACAAAAGATAGTACTGTTTGAAATGGGTGGATCTTAAAAATCCCTTACATAGGCTCATTGAACTGGCATCAGAAAGCTTGTCTGTCACCAAGCGTAGGCAGGACAACCTGAGTGAGGCTATGTTGGTATTCTTGCTGTGTTTTGCACCACTCAAGGTGCCTGCAGCAAAGCACTTTTCTCTCTCTTCTGTGTCTTGTTTTGTTTAGCATTGCTCTTCAAACCAAACCAAACCAAACCAAACCAAACCAAACCAAACCAAACCAAACCAAACCAAACCAAACCAAACCAAACCAAACCAAACCAAACCAAAATCTTTGAGTCTTTTGCTTAAATTATTTTAACATAATAGGCCTATTTATGAAGGACAGAAAGTGGATGTTTACTGCTGGTTGACTGCTTGTTTATTAAGGAGGCTGTAGCAGGAAATCTGATATGCCACTTCCTCCTTTTTCCATTGCTGGAGGAGTGGTCAAAAGCCTTTACTAACTCATGCAATCCACAGCAATAGCTATGTGCTTCACTGTCCTCTGTCACCCTAGTCCTTTCTATCCACACCTCTGTATCACAGCCAGTGTTAAGGCATGTGAGCAGCCTGAACTCATAAAGAAACATGGTCATACTTTTTTGGGTTTTTTTTAAGGTTTTGTATTGCCTAGTGTTTGTGTGTGCTGGTACAGGGTAAAGGGAGTGAGGCACTCCCCCTTGATTCTTGCACAACATAGCCCTTTCCCTTTCATCTATCTGTAAAGGAAATAGTATGAGAAATCACAGAATCATGGAATCTTAGAAATATAGAGGTGAGAATAGACCTCTAAGACCTCCAAGTCTGACTTTCAACTGGACACCTCCATGACAACAGAGAACGACCACTAAGTGCCACATACAATTTCTTCTTGAACACTTTTGGGATGATGTCTCTGCCACCTCTCTGAGCAACCTGTTTTGACACTTAACCACCCTTTCAGTGACAATATTTTTCTTGACACCCAACCTGAACCTCCCTGGGTGCAGCTTAAGGCTAATTGTTCTTGTCCTGTTGCTGCTTGTTTGTGGCAAGAGGCTGACCCCTACCTCACTACACCCTCCTTTCAGGCACTTATAGAGAGCAATGAAGTCTACCCTGAGCCTCCTTTTCTTCAGGCTACATGAAAATAAACCCCATTTTGATTTAAAAGACAGGTGTCTGCCAAGGAAGGCAGGAACCTTCCTGAAATGGAAAATATGATCCCTTTCCCTCCAAACTGTTAAAACTTTGGATTAAGGGGCTTTCAGGCAAAGATGTAGGAAAAGGAACAACAGTTCTTTATTAGTATATATATGTATAACAAGTCAACAAACAACAACAACAGCAGCAACAACAAACAGGAAAAAACCCAGAAACCCAACCACAGCCTTCTCTGGGCTGCCACGGGCTCTCCCCATTGGTGCAGTGATGGCCACAGCCAGCAGGGGCGCTGTTGGCTCCTGGCTGGGCAGGGCAGGTGCAATGATTCCCCCGTCCCTGCAGGGGGCGCTGTGGCAGGAGCTCAGCCACCTCGCCATGTGGCAATGGTGGCTCAGGCGATAGGGGAGGAGGAGGTGGCTCCCTTTGCCAAACTCACAGGAAGCAGCCAGTCTCAGCAGCTACTGTGGGCGGCGAAATGGCCTGTAGCAGAAACCTCGGAGTGTGGGTTGGAACAGCAGACGAGGGCACACCCTGGGTGGCAAACAAAGCTTAGTAAAAACTCAGAAGCCCTGGCAGGAGCCACAGTGCATATGGGTGGGCAAGTAGCATCGAGTTAAAGTGTAGCAAAAAGCCTGAAGCAGTGGCAGAAAACAGTAGGGCTGGGCAGTGGCAGCCAGGCTCCAGCAAACAGCTGGGAGATGCTCTCTTTGGGGAGGGGGAGGGGGTCAGGGTCCCTCCAAGTGAGGTCAGATGTTGAAAAGGTCCCAGTTCAACATCCAGTCTTACAAGCAAAGGCTCGCCCACCCTAAGGAGAAGCAGTGAAGGACAGAACTCGGCAGCTGTAGCGAATTCTCCCTGCAGCAGCAGTCTAGCACCTAGACCACAACCATCTTGCTAAGAGCAAGAGCGGGCGAGAGAGCTGAGCCCAACCCCTGACTCCGCAGCCAAAATCTCGTGCTATCCCTGTACTTTCCAAGAGAAACCCCCCCCAGCTAAGAGAGTATAGCAAACTTCACCCCTTCACATCTCCTCCCCATCTTGGCCACATGTTTTGTGTCTCTTAAATACCCATCATTCCCATCTCTTAAGCAACAAATGGGAGAAAAATTCCTTGGGAGAAAGAAAAAAAGAATCCTAACCTCCAACACCTCCTCAGTCACTCCTCACAGGACTTGTGCTTCAGACCCTTCAGCAGGTCTATTCCCTTCTCTGGATGTTCTCCAGCACCTTAATGTCTTTGTTGTAGTGATGGGCCCAGAGCTGAACGCAGCACTTGACATGAGGCCAGTCACTGCTCTGGTCCTGCTGGCCACATCCTTTCTGATGGAGACCAGGATGCCATTGGTCTTCTTGGCTACATGGGCACAGTTGTGTCATGTTCAGGTTCTTTTTACCAGCAATCCCAGGTCCTTTGCTGCTAGACCCCCTTCCAGCCACTTTGCCCACAGCCTGTACTGATGCATGGGGCTGTTTTCACCAAAGTGCAGGACCTGGCGCCTTATCATGTTCAATCTCATACCAGTGGCCTCAGCCCACGGATCCAGACTGTCCAGGTCCCTCTGCAGAGCTTTCCTAGTCCTCAGCAGATCAACATTCCCACCCAAATTACCGTCATCTATCAACATTTAGAGGATGCGCTCAATCCCCTCACCCAGGTCATTGGTAACAACTTCTGACAGCCAGACCCAATACTGAGCTTTGGCAAAACTCTCTAGGGACCTACCAATGTAATTCCATTCACCAGCACTCCCTGGCCCCAACCATCCAGTCAGTTTTTAACCTGGAAAAGAGAGCATCTGTCCAAGCCATGGCCTGCTATCTTTTCCAGGAGGATGCTGTGGGAGACAGTATCACTGACTTTACTAACGTACAGATAGCCAACGTCCATAGCCTCCTGTCATCCACTGGACAGGTCACCTGGTCATAAAAAGAGATCAGGTTGGTCAGGCAAGACCTGCCTTTCCTAGACCCCTGCTGTCTAGGCCTGATCCCCAGTTGTCCTTTATGTGCCATATGATCACACTCAAGATGATCTATTCCATAAGCTTCCCCAGCACTGAGGTTAGGCGGACAGGCCTGCAATTTCCTGGATCCTCCTCTGACCCTTCTTGTAGAAGGGCACTATACTGACCAATCTCTAGTAGTCTGGGACCTCACCAAATAAACAGGAATGGTGATAAATGACAGGCAGTGGCTTTGGGGAGTTCCTCTGCCAGATCCCTCAGAACTCTTGGGTGAACCCCATCTGGCCCCACAGATTTTTGAGTGTCTAAGTGACCAGTAATTCTAGTAAGTCACTAATTACTTTCTGCTGGATTACAGGGGATCTATTCTGGTTCTTGTCCCTGTCTACCAGCTCAGGGGACCAGCTGCCCTGGGGATAATAAGTCTTTCTATTGAAGACTGAGGCAAGAAAGGCATTCAGTACCAAGTCAAATGGACTGAAAGATGACTATTCAGGCTCAGGACTAATACCAGAGCTGCAAACACTGAGAATAGACATTTCACTCATTTTTCCCAGGAATGCTTTCTAAAGGAAAAGCTTAACTGACACTGAAAGCATGAGGCAGAGGCTGGTCCCTTGGCTATTTATATAGTGCAGCAACCCAGCTTAGCCTTTTTCTTCATAGGCACCCTCAGCTCCAGTGTGAGCAAGTTCAAGCTTCTTGGGCTCTTACAAGGCCTGGCTGTGAAGGAATATGAATTAGACTGGAGTGAAAGTATCACCAGATTCCTGCCAAAACCCTTAGCAGACCCCACAGAGAAAGAGTGGTTCAGTTGGTGCTTCCACACTGGCAAACCTGAATCCCCAAGCTGCTAAAGAGTGTGTTTGCAGTTTTCATTGAACTACATTAGTTGCTCTGCTTCAAGGACCAGGAGGTGAATCACTTCCCACAAAGAAACTCATGAGAGAGTACCTTCCTGAAACGTTGCCTTGAGTACCAGGAACTGCTAGCTACCAGGCTGTGGGTGGCAGCGCAGGCTGCAGTGTCACATCTGATGGTGATGTGCTGTCTTCTCTCAGTGGGAGGTGTTAGCTCATTTATATCCTTAGTATTTCCCAAGGCTTGAAAGTCAATTTCTAGCCTTTTCAAGCTTGTAAAAAGTGAAGCTTTTCTTCCCTTGCACCCTACTAGTCCACATCATTCAGTCTAGTCAGCATGATTTGTATCTTCCTACTCTTTTCTACAACCAGGCTATTGCAGTTTTACCACAAGTGACAAGATAATACTGCCCTTTCCACTATCATGATTTAAATAGATGAATAGTTGGCACTGATGACTTGAGATAATATTTGTGTTAAGGCTTGGTGAAACAGGCTTGATAGTTTGTGTTTGAGGGTTACTGTTTCAGCCTCTTTGAAAAATGAGATGGATGGCTTGTACTTACGGTTTGAAGGGTCTTCTTTCCATAGTGACTGGAGGTATGTCATGACTGTTAATAGAAGTGTAGAATGATAGAAGATAGAATATCTGCCTTGATCTGCAAGACCTTTCAGATTTATGTGCATTACATTTGGTAAACATGAGTTACTATGTACAGTTTTCAGATGAATTGATTATTAAAATATGTACTGTAATACTAGAATGTGTGTGCTTTACTTTGCAACTTAACTGGCTGTGAAATATTATTTGTCAGAATCAAAAGTTCTGGTCCAGAGGCAATCTACAAACTGTTAGAAAACAGAGATATTATAAAACTTTTTGGCAATAGTGACAAATGTCTATCTTCACATCACACACGCAATAGTCTCTGCTTAGATGCCTGTAGGTTTATATGGCCCATTTAGACAGGAGAGGAAACCCACTAACAGGAATGCCTTAAATCACTGGAGGCTCAGTTTTGATGACATTTCCACAGTCACAGCAGAGATGTGTTTTAGCTATGTGGGTCTGAATATACTGAAATACATTCAGAACATTCAGAACATTACTCCTCTGCCATAAAGGGCATCACCATAAAGAGTTCTTCTGTCCTTTTAATCGATCTGTGTTCAGGGCTGTATTGTTGCAAGTATTACAGGAAAAATAGCACACCTTCCCTCTTTGCTTAAATCATCATACAGACTAAACCAAGAAGTTCAAGGGTTTGGTGTTTTGTTTTTCAATTGAGAAACTGAAAAAATACACTTGAGGGAATTTTCCCACCCTTAATCTCTGTAAAGTATTGAAGTGAGCCTGATTTGTGAATCTGCTAAGGTTATGCTATGTACGATAGCCACAAACTTGAAGATGGACCTTCCCTTGTCTTTAGCACCTCATCTCCTATTTTAGGCTACAGGAGCAGCTTCTGTGAGAAGCTGCTAGAAGCTTCCCCCATGTTCAACAGAGTTAATGCCAATTAACTGTCAGCGGTTCCAAGACAGGCCCACCTCTGGCCAAAGCTGAGACAATCAGCAATGGTAGTAATGCCCCTGCGATAATACATTTAAGAAGGAAAAAATTATTATGCAGAAGTAGTGCAACCAGAGAAGAGAGGGGTGAGAATATGTGAGAGAAACAGCACAGCAGACACCAAAGTCAGTGGAGAAGGAAGGGGAGGAGGTGTTCAGGTTTTGGCACAGTCTTTCCCCTGCAGCTTGTGCTGAAGGCCATGGTGAGGCAAGCTGTCCCAGTGCAACTCATGGAAGAGCCCCATGACAGAGCAGGTAGATGCTTGAGGGAAACTGTGCTCCCGTGTGAAGTCCATGCCACAGCAGGCTCCTGACAGGACCTGAGGCTCCATGAAAACAGGAACCCACTCTGGAACATGTTTGCTGGTACAACTTGTGACCTTACAGGAGACCCACTCTGGAGCAGCTTGCTCCTGAAGGTCTACATCCGGTGGAAGGCGACCCACACTGAAGCAGTTAAGGAAGAGCTGTGGCCTCGTGGGAAGGATTTATATCGGAGAGGTTTGTGGAGGACTGTCTTCTCTCAGGGAAGTTCCCCGTCTGAAGGGGAACTACACTGGAGCAGGGGAAGGACTTCTCTCCCTGAAGAGGAGGCAGTGAGAGAAACAACATGTAACGAACTGACTGTAACTCTTGTTTCCCATCTCCCTGCACTGCTGCAGGGCATTCAGGTAGAGAATAAGGAATAAAGTTAAGCCCAGGAAGGAGGGAGGGGTGAGGGGAAGGTGTTTTTAAGATTTGTTTTACTTTTCATTATCCTACTCTGCTTTTGATTGAATTAATATTTTCAGGCGAGGTCTGTTTAGCTTGTGACATTAATCAGTGAGTGAACCTTCCCCATCCTTATTGCAGCTCCTGAGCCGTTTTTTACATTTGTCTCCCCTGTCCAGTTGAGGAGGGGAGTGATAGACAGGCTTTGGTAGGTAACTGGCATCCAGCCAGGGTAAAAACCACCAAAAAAGGCAAAAATGGTATGGAGAAAAATGTACCCAGGGTGTAGTGAGGTTGTACATGCAACTTTCTGTCACTGAAATCCTCTATCACTCTGTCTTCCTTCATAATGTTTTGCCTGGTAGGAGGTTTATTCCTAGCATGTATCCATGAGTGAACACTTTTTAACTCTTTCATTTTACTGAACTGTGAACAGAGCTTTCCCCTGGGTAAGTCCATTATAACAAATCCATTGGACCTTTTAAAAAAAAATAGTGTCCTGGCTGGCAATTTGTGTGTCATGTTTCAGCTCTGGAGGTGTGGCATATCCAAGCCGTTCAGAGGAAGCAGAAATGCTGACAGGCTCAAAATGACAGCAATGACAGTGTCTGCAGCTGTACTCATTTGATTTATAGCACTTACGAGCAGTAGTTTTATTACAGTACATCTGAATATTTCTGATGTTTCTTACATGTTGGGGTTTTTGTTGGTTTGCTTGGCATTTTGTTTTTTTTTTTTTTTTGTTTGTTTTGGTTTTGGTTTTGGTTTTGTTTTGTTTTGTTTTATTTCCAGTATTGAGGCTGAAGGGCAAGCTCTGTCCTGTGACTTTGTCCTGAAACCAATACACCTCTGTCAGCATGGAAAGCAGCTAGAAAATCTAAGGTGCAAATCAATGGGCAGGAATGATCAACTGAATGTTCAACTGCACACATACAAGATGGGAAAAGTTAGAGAACTTAATTATTAAATATGAGAAATATTAGGATATCAGTTAGATATAGCTGATCACAAATGGAAATGCAGGCATTTAATGCTGCCTCCTATAACAAACAGAGGAAGTATCAAGTAGGTAAGTGGATAGTGAGGTCCACTGAAAAATGGATGAACTGTGGGGTTAAGGGTTCTGACCAGTGGCCCAAAGTTGAGCTGGAGGCCAGGCCCTTGTGCTGTGTCCCACATGTCTATACTGTGCACAGTAATGCTTATTTTCATTAATGACTTGGATGCTGATGTAGGGTACACCCTCAGAAAGTCTGCAGATGATTCACAACTAGAACTGGGTGATACAACAACTGGCTGTGTTGCTATCCAGGGGGTTGCCAACATGCTGAAAAATGGGCTGACAGGAACCTCGTGGAATTCAACAAGGGAAAATGTAAAGTCCTGACTCTGAACAAAGATAAGTGCATCCCCAAATACAAGACTGGGGCTACTTGAATGGTAAGGAGCTAACAGAGAAAGACCCTAGAATCTCGGGGCACAGCAAGTGGACCATGACCCAGTAACGTATCCTTTTGGCAAAGAAGGCAAACAGCTGCCTGGTCTCCATTAGGGTAGGGTGAGCCTGACCAGCAGGTAGAGGGAGATAACCCCTCCTCTCTGGTCAATACTGGTGAGACACAACTGAGTTTTGTCTCCAGATCTTGGCTCCCAAGTATAAGAAACGTATGGATATCCAGCAGCGTATCCAATAAATGGTCACAAACAGGAAGACTTTAGAGTATTTGACATACTGAGAAGTCAAGAGATCTGTGACGACTCAGCCTGGAGACCAAAATCAGGGGAATCTTAACAGAGTGCATAAGAATATGGTGGAAGTGTTTAAAGAATTTGAAGCAAGGCTCTTCACAGTGGTGCACAGTGGCAGGACATCACAAAAGAAGTAAAAGTTGAATAGAAGTAATTATATTTAAGTGTAAGGTTCTGGGTTTTTTGTTGTGAGAGTGATCAGACATTGGAACAGGTGGTCTGTATAGCCCACAGAAAAGAAGGCTGAGGGAAGGTGTGGTAATAGTCTTCATTTTCCTGAGGATGAGTTCTGTTCCACAAGTTCACAAAGGACACACTATAGGAAAGAGTAGACTAGCATTTGACTAAGGAAAATTCAGGTTGGATCCAAGAAAAAACCAACATACTATAGAAGCTGTGAAGTTTTTCTGATTATTATTAAATAGATTAAAGAACATCTTTCAGAGGTATCACCAGCATAGCTGATTCTATGACCAGAAGGGAAGACGGACTAGAAAATCTTTTGGACCTGCATGTTATTTGGTGATTGTTGGGTGACTCTCTGCCTGAAGGCCACACAAGTTACAAAGAGGGAATGATCAAAGTGGAAGATACAGAGAAATGACTTATAAATGTAAAATGTAACCAAGAGCTTTAATTTGTATTGTGATAAAGGTTCAGGAATGAGGAGAAAAAGGAAAAAAGGGGATGAGCGTATTATACGGAAATTAACAATTGATATCGGTTCTCTTAACATACATTACACCAATCCCAAATAAAAGTTACTGCTTAACAGGCTTGTCATGTGCAATTTAGGGTATAAAATCAGTATTTAGTTTTTTTAAAAAACTTTTTTTACTGTGACTGAGTATTAGTGAAATAATTCAAAATGTTATTTGTGGCGTTTGAAGTCCTAGGAACATTATCTTCTTCTAGCATGTGTTCTCACTCAAACCAATCAATCATCTGCCTACTGGTTCGCAAAGGGATTTTTTGTTTGATCACTTCCACAAACAGTTTCACCAATAATTGATTTTTCTAAAAGGTCCATGATAACTGCCATACTAATAAAGCTGTCATGTTTGTGACCAAATGCAAAATATTCTTTACTGCTTAGAATAAAGTAATCTGTGAGGTACAGTAGAGATGGACTTAAAGAAAGAGGATAGTTACATGTGGGTAATAATAAGAAGTAAAGGTAGGAAATTTAAGTAGAAATTCCTGTTATGGGGCTGTTGTGATATCAGTAAACACAACTTTTCTAATGGGACATTATTCAGAACTGAATATGATTGAATTGAAATTAATTCCTTTGAAAGAGTCTTTGTATACAAACAATATTTTCCTTTATATAAGATATCTTATTGTATTAAACAAGAAAAAAAAATGGAACAAGAACAGAACATTTTCCTCTTACATTTTTTTCATTTTTAGTTTTCAGATAGCCTCTCATAGCCATGTTGTGCATTTCTGATGATAAATTCTCAGATCATGTGACTAGCATATTTGTTAGAACTAATTGATGGAGAAAGCTAGATTTCAATTTTGAACTTTAGCTACAGATCTGCCGTATGCCATAAGAGACAAAATATGGTTTAGGAAAGCAAACTCACTTTTCTGTTTACTGAGCAGTTGCCACCATTAATGGCTAAACTGCTAATTTTATTTATTTTGTCCTTTGCCAAGGGAAAATGGGTTATTTTCTAGTGGGCATCACAGTTACACTTACACACTTGCTTACACATTCACTATTATAATTTATCAAACTGGCTTCACTTCTTCATATCTCTTCCACTAATACAGATAATTCAACCTAGAGAGTCTTAAAACCCCGCAATCTCACTTGTTTGCTACAGGAACAGATAAGATTCTTCGATTCATTTGTAGCAAGAAGGGAAAGAAAGATAAGCACATAATTGGGAAAGATCAGAAGCATGTGGCTTGTAAGGCAAAGTCAAGAAATCAGTGTTTCAGCACAAGGCCACTTCCCAACAACCACCTTGTCCAGTGGTTTTGATCAAACATTTCTTCAAAAAGGTGTAAGGAACAGCTGACTGATCTTTTCTCTCCAGTATCTGCTCAAGAAGATTCCCATGGTGTCTTCTTGCAGTCAAGTATTTCAGTTTTAAAACTTTTATTTTCCTGACGGTAGCTTTTTGTTAAGATATAACTCAGACCTCTTATCCTTGTTCATGGTAATCAAATTTATGTTGCTGAAAGGCTTGTGTGTTAATTCATAACATCCAATGAAAAATTTGGGTTATAGGGATCTGGGCAATGCTGCTGTACTTGGTCTGGAACATCTTATTATAAAATAATAATGGAGAAATTCAAGTCTGCTACGGTAGGTTTTTCTCTCTCTCTGCATCCCTGAAAGCAACCTAGAAAGTGAATAAAACAAGGCAGATATGTAGAAAGGAGAATGATGCCTATCATTAATAAAAGCTTACGTATCCCTTCTAGTGGGATGTAAGAGTGCAAACTTCCTGTCACGCTGTGGAGAGTGGTGATCCATTCCCAGTTTGAGCAGAATTAATCCAAGAATGGAGGACAGAGGAGTTTGAAGAGGTCAGGAATTAAAAAAGAGTTGGAGAAAATAGGTGCAAAGTGGGGTGTAGTGCCTTTCTTCCTCTGTCTTTTTTCTTTTCATTTTGTTTTCATGTACATAACCTGCAAGGTTCTTGAAGTTGGCTTTATTTTGTCTTCCACTATGAATCTAATAAAGAATCAACTTGCTTTCACAGGATTTCAGTGCTATAATTCACTGAAACCAGGGCAAATCTAAACAGGCAGGTTTTTCCACAGCCCTGATCCTATATGTTTGTCTTCAGAGTATTTGATTTTTCTTTTTTTCTGCTTGCCTTTTTATGTTGTACAGATTACTGCAAGTGTATTACATGAAGCTATATAAGCTGAGTTAAGCCTGCATCATGCAGTGAATAAATGAGGTAAAGGAGGAGAAAAATAAAATACTTCTCCCAAAAGAATATTTTCCTTGGAATGGATTTTTGTTCTGAATATAAATAATACAGCTAATATCTAGTAACCGATTGAAAATTTTGGCAGCTTTTTCAGGAACAAGAATGTGGCACTAGAAAACAATGAATTAGAAGTTTGTCATTCTGAAATACTTCGACTTCTATCTGATGCCAGTTCCATCAATTGCAATATATGTCCATTAATACTCATGCAACTCAACTGTGCAATGAAATAACATATTAGCATTTAACCTGGAAAAATGAAGTTATTCAAAATTTACATAAAATTACGGAGTAAACTCCAAACAGGTCGCCCTAAAAATGTATAATTATGCTCAGCAGTCCTGTCAGCATACATGGAAACAACTTTATTCCTAATCATCTGCTTTTATTCAATCTGGAATGTATCATTAAAATTTCCGCGAACAATGATTCTTAATAGCTACTAATGCAATTGTGACTTGTGGTAGTTGTTACCTAAATTAACCTCTGTATATTAGGTTTCCTGTTGCCCTGTGCAAAAGGAGTGTCATAAAGACAATATAGGAACTGAAATATGTATAAATTATGCTGTTCTTGTTAGGAAGTATTTTCTTACAATTTATTAGTCTACTGAGACATTTCTATACTTATATCCACTAGAATCATTTGATATGTAACCTTAATTAAGTTGTTTGTATGTAATTTTCCTGTACTAAGTTGGGGTTTCTCTTCTTTACATCTTGGAATTTGAAACTGAAAATTATGCATTGGTATGCAGTGTGTAATATCCTTCTGTGTAAAGGTATCTGTCATATACAGTCATCTATTATATTTTTGTTCTTACTTGTATGTACCCAGTACATTTATGTATTATTGTAAATTAAAGCTGTATGTTTTGTAGGTAGAATTTTAAAGTGATTTACAGGACCAATCTAATATCTAGAAAATTATTCTGAAAAAAATAAGATTCACTAAGCAATTCACTTTTCTGCTAAGTGAAATGCTACCTTTCCTTAGGTGGAACAGAGTAACTGTTCACCATCATACTCTACTCTTGGAGACAAGGCAGGAAGATTACTACCATACTTAATTGAAACCATAGTTAGAGGATTTTTAGAAGGACCTTTTCCAGAAGATAATTAATCAGATTGAAATTTATCTACCTTCCAATGTAAACATCATCAGAAGATATGTGAAGACTAAAATACAGGGTTGTTGATTTGATGTGATGTGTTGGTTCTGGCTGAGCTGGATTTCATTTTCCCACAGCAGCCCTCACAGTGCTTTGCATTGGTGTTTGGAAAGGTGTTGATAACACAGCAGTGTTTTAGCTACTGCTGAGCAGCGCTGGCACAGCATCAGCCATGTCTCTCAGCATTCTACCCCATCAGAAGGCTGGGGTTGGGCAAAGACCTGGGATGGGATGGGACACAACTGGGCCAGCTGACCCAAACTGACCAAATGGACACTCCACACCATGTGATGTCAGATATAAAATTAAGGGAAGGAAGAGTGTTGGAGTTTGGGAGGGGTGGAATTTTTTTTTCCCCTATTCGGTTGCTAGGTAACCAACGGTCAGATACTTAAGGACCATTTACACTTACAAAGGAGACAAAGGATTTTGGCTGAGGTATCGCAGGGGGAGCAGAGATCAGGTTGTTGATAACTGGCGCTCTCGCTGGATATGGAGGAGAGAGCAGGGGAGAAAGCTGCTGTCTGCTTTTTGGCTGTGATGGCGGAAAAAAACCTGGCTCTGCAGTTTCTTCTCTTCCGGGTGGGTGAGCTTTCATTTGGGGAAAATGGGCACGGGACTCTAATCATTTCTCCCCTCTGGGAGGGCGTATTTCCCAGCTGCGCTGCAGTAAGAGGGGACCCGGCTGCCACTGCCCTGCAACCCCTCCTGCCACAACTGCTGAGTTCCTGCCATCTTTCATTGCTGGCTAACTCAGGTGAACCCACCTTACTCTGAGCTCCCTGCTGCGCCCCGTCCATCTGCACGCCATCCCTGCCCAACCCGTCTACCATTATCCTCGTGAAACCAACCTGACCATGTGGCACAGCACCATCTGTGGCTGTGCGGGAGCCATCACACCTGCCCTGCCTGGTGGGGAGCCTGACAGCGCCCCCTGCTGGCTGTGACCATGACTGCACCAAATGGGAAAGTGTCTGGCAGCCCAGGGACATCTGCCACGGGGTTTTTGGTTTTGTTTGCTGTTACTATTGTTGTTATTGATTGTTTGCCTCATTATAGATAATAGTAAAGAACTGTTATTCCTTTTCCTATATCTTTGCCTGAAAACCCTTGATTCCAAAGTTACAATACTTTGGATGGAAGAGGGTTCACATTCTCTATTCTAAGGAACGTTACCACCTTTCTTAGCAGACATCTGTCTTTCAAACCAAGATGAAGAGGGAGAGGGAAATTTGTTATTTATACAATGTTTGCCTTCTGGAGCAACCGCTAGGCATGCTGGACCCCTTCTTCCCAAGAAGTGGCTGAGCACTGAACATCACTTGCTGATGGAAAGTAGAGAATTTTTCTTTTTTACATTTTTTTTGCTTATGTGTGTGCAGACTTCTCTTTTGCTTTAGTAAACTGCCTTATCTCAACCCATGAGTTGTTTCCTTTGGACTTCTCTCCCCTGTCCATCTTGGAAGGGGGAGAAATACAGCAGCTTGTTGGGTGCCTGGCATCCAGCCAAAGTCAACCCACCACATGTGACTTCAGCCTAAATTCCATAGCATATTTCAGGTGGAAAGCCCTCTTATCTTGACTGACAAAGGTTGTCCCCTTCATTACAGAGGGTTCAGCTGTGGCACTTATTCTCATCCAATGAGACTGTGCTACCTTTATGATATTTTCCTCTAACTTATGCTTTTGCCTTTTTTCCCCCCCAGGGCTTCCTAGAAATCTGGCTTCCTCTTGGTCCATGTTCAGAAATATTCTTTAGGTTTTTCATTTAGGAACCAAGTACAAAATCTCTCTTCTTGCTGACACAGCCCTCCTTAGAAAAATAATCCATAAATTTTTCTTAATTGGTAGTCTGTTCCTTTGTTCCTACACTTTCTCCACCTTGTTCCTTGACACTCCACTACAGGTACAGAAGTTTCATTAAGAAAGGATGATGACTCCAAAGGTTTTGGGAAGACTTGGGGGGGACGGTACAGTTTTTTCTAATATGGCTTTTGTTCAGCTACTGATACTGAACACTTTCATCCTTTAATCTCGTCTCTCTTGACTGTTGCAACCATGTCCATATCAACTGCAAAAGTTATATACACTGTCAGTGATAACAAATCATATAATTTAATACACTAGAGGGGTACAAAGCATGTGGGATTGGATATCTTAATGCTGAGATTTTGTCAAACTAATGAGTTTTCTTTTTAATAGAAATGTCGATATTGATAGCATGATCGGAATAACAGTTTGATTTGAAATGAAGGTCTGGAAGGTCAGAGTTAACAAGAGAGTTAAGTGAATAGGCAATTTCTTGAATATCTCAAATGCCAGCAGCATACAAGCAATCAAATATTTTTGCTTATTCTTGTGATCTGCTATATGAAGTTGCACAGCTGTGATGGAGTTTAAGTGTAATATATTTATTTATACATTGCCTCCCCCCAGTGTGGTATATTTTCATAGAACTAAATATGTTTAGGGTTTTATGATGATTTACAAACTTGGCGAATTCTGTATTAGAGCCACTGTATTCCAATACTGTGTGCCCATCTGGAACTTGTAGAGATTACTGTGGGGCCTGAAAATTGTTGATCATAACTATGCATAGTCAACCAGCAATTGCTATTTCAAAGTATTCTGCGTGAACACAAGTTCCTGTTCACAAATTAATGAGGTGAACTCTTTAATTTTCTTTCACTAATATTTCCAGCAGAAAGAACAAATCTTCAAAGCTCAGTGCTTCCCTAGAAGGTGAGCAACCAAAATCCAAAACAAGTTGTGTCTTGGTCTAGAGGAAGGAATGCAGGAATGCAGCAGAATGGGAGAGAGAATACCTGAACCCTATATATATATATATATGTGATTTTGCAACGCTCCACAACAGCGTTAACTTTTATGAGCTTATGACTTATTCATCTCACTGTTACCCACTTCCTACCTCGTATAGCCTTGGATGGCTTCTGGATGGCCAAGAGTTCAAGTCCCATTAGAGAATTAGCAATGACTTCAAATGTCTGACTGGCTATATCTATGGGACCCTTTCACTGAAATGAAGTGTGGTCATATGTGATCATTGCCATAAAACTTATGAGCATAAAAGCCATGGTAGTTAACAAAACTAAAATAAAAAATGGTGATATGTTGTAGTGTTCATCTTACTCAACTTAGAAAAATAGCACGTTGTGCCTTCTGACATTGGAATGTTATAATTTTACATTAAGAGTTTACATTTATATTTTGTAAAGGAGATGCATAGGCTTTTGCAATTTTCACTGGGAAGAGTAGTGTGGGAGTTTTAAATGTTTTTCATATCAGATTGTTTGATGTAGTGATTCAGAATGGTTACAAAGGGGAAGTTTGTTTTATAGTTGTTCAGTATGTTCCTGGCTCTCCAATTGGCTAGTGTGTGGTCTTGTTAAATAATTTTTCTGTCTTTTTACGTGTTTTGTCTCTTACGAGCTTTGTTAATCTCTTCTAATACTGTGAATGGAATAGAATAAAAAAGTGTAGCTTTTATTTTCAAATGAACACTTATATTCCACCTATGCAATAATGTGAATTGCACTGTGATAAACACTTGGTCAGTCACTCCAGTTCCCTTCTCCTTCTCCTTCTCCTTCTCCTTCTCCTTCTCCTTCTCCTTCTCCTTCTCCTTCTCCTTCTCCTTCTCCTTCTCCTTCTCCTTCTCCTTCTCCTTCTCCTTCTCCTTCTCCTTCTCCTTCTCCTTCTCCTTCTCCTTCTCCTTCTCCTTCTCCTTCTCCTTCTCCTTCTCCTTCTCCTTCTCCTTCTCCTTCTCCTTCTCCTTCTCCCTCTCTTTCTCCTTCTCCTCCTCCTTCTCCTTCTCTATTACCAGGAGAATGAAGGTGTTTTAATGACCTTGTTGAAACTTTGGCACAATGTGGGATTTCCTGAGGATTCTCTCATCTTTCAAAGAGTAGTATTTTTTTTCCAGCCCAGTATGACTCTTTGGATGAAAGAGCATAATGCAAAATGCCATTTGTTGGTAACATTCATAATAAATAAATTTGAGAGACAAAATTGGCCACAATCCTGAAATGCCCTGAAGATTGTTATAAAACCGGCAAAATTTAGGTTTGCGTTCCTGAAAAATACTGTCTAGTTTTGCTGCTTTTTTTTTTTTCCTTTTTATTTCCTGTTCCACATATAAAATAATACAATAGGAGATAATTACCTAGAAAATATTATTAATCAGTTACTTAATCCAGTATTTTACAATATTTTAAAATATTACTCAGGGCAGAAAGTTGCATTAAATTATATTCATTACAAAAACATTAAGAAAGGCTCACACGACACCTGCGTATCTCTAGAAAGATTGGATATTGCAACACAGACTTAATTCCGGAAAAGTGCCTGTGTCAATGGCAGACAAAACAGGCTGTGGTTTGCTGTTTTGGACTGAGCTGGTCATACTGATGTAGAGAAAATATGTGGGACAAAGAGAGGAAAATTTTTCTGCTGAATTAACTAATCACACATTCAGACAGATATGCTGTTCACTGGATATCACTTACAGAAAAGCACGTATCTTTTCCAGATTTTTCAACAACCGCAACAAAGTTGAGCAAACTGAAGATTAGGAAATCCTTTACAAACAAGTTGTTGGAAGCAGCTGCCAAACACATAGCAAAACACCGTATTTGACTAAGAAATAATTTTTCTTCATTATTTTGTAGGAAGGGTTAAGAGAAAATTACTCAGCAAACTTGACCTGAGCAGCAGATAAAGTGCAAATTGTGCTGAGAGAGAGAGGAGCCTTTATGATACAAATAATGGTGGGAAAGAAGCTAAGTGAATATTGCATAACTTTCATTTACAAACCTTCATTTCACTGCAGTATTAAGTCTGCTGTGAGTAGCAGTGAATGTAATATCAATTTATGATTTGAGCATGAGAAGAAGCTTAATTCTTCGGGTCTCTCTCACTGAATCTTCCTATGTACAGAAGAAATAAAATTTGAAGGATATCTTTAAAATGCTTGGTATGACAAACGTTTTATTCCTGAGAGTCTTTTCTTTATGTAATACAGTGAGCATATTTTGCATTTTCATGATATAGCACAGATCATGGATTGAATGAGATCATTGTGTCACACACAGTGCGTAAAAAGACGTTTGTAATTTCCGTAAAATCTGCTGATTGCTTATCAAATTACAAGATTGCCAGGACTGGATTCAATTTTGAACAGTTTTCTCAGAAGCCAACATAAAAATATCTGTGGTAGGAAAACTCCACATAGTTTGTAATGGGGTCAGTGAATGTTTGCTCTTACCTCACACTTGGCCAGTCTATTTACTTGCTGCGTCAGGTCTTTACCTTAGTCCTTGACAGATCTATTGGTTTCTGAGGTCTTTACATCACCTGGCCCTAGGAAGCCTAATTGCTGTGCCTAACTATGATCAAAATCAGTGAGTTATACTTACTGTTATACTTTACTGTGATACTGTTATACTTGACTTACAAAGTAAGTTATACTTTGAAAATCTACCCGCTACTTTTGAAGTAGTAAATAATACTAAATAGTTACTTTGTGGGGATATTATTAATGTATATGAAAAAGAAAAGAAAAAACCCACAGTTATTATCACAATGTTTATGTACAAACTCTGTATTTCAAAGTTTAAATTTTTATGCTCAAATCAAGTAAAACATGTCCGAGACGTAGCTGCTTTAGGCAGTATATTTGAGAGCATGATCAGAAGTCTGTATTTATGACAAAAGTTCAGGCTTCCATCCAAGTTTTGTATTTGCAGTTTGAGATATACCTGAAGTATGGCTATTCTCAAAACAACTGTGCCTGAGTTCCTCACAGGACTGAGTGACTTTGAATTTCGAAACAGATTATGAATTTAGCTTCAGAGTACCTGTTCATTTGAACAGAAATGGAGAATTCACAGTGTTGAACTAGGGAGAAGTTTGGTGATGCTTCTTACTTAATTATAATGAAAAAAGAGGCTTTGAAAAAACAGAAGAGAAGAAAAGAGTTCAGTTATCTTTTAACAGAAGCAGGAGTTTAGTCTTTGTAACTTTGCTTCTGTTGCTTCTGTTTGTTGTATTTGTGTGTCTAACTCAGACAAATAGAAATATTACTGGGATTTCTTTAGATTCGACTGTCAAATACTTTGGTTTTATGGCTATCTATATTTATAGTTTAGCAATGGCCAGGAAGGATATAACACAGCAACTGCTGGATTGTAAAGCTGCTTTTCTTTTCCTCATGCATTAAAATCTTTGGAAGGAACAACTTATCAGGAGAGTAAAGTGGGGATTGTAATGTGAATTTGCCTTTTATTCAGTTTATCAAAAATGTTTTTGAACTGTTATTTAAGTATAAGAAATTGTCCTTCTACATTCAATACACATACTAGTGTAGCATCTCAGGTCCCCAAGCTTCCTTTTTGCTGTCTCTTTTTCCCCTCCTTCAGAAGGTATTTCATGAGGACAAGGTGTAAGGCATTCAAATTTCCACACCTTGTTTGGATGACGACTGTAATGAGAAGTGAGAGAAGCTACTGGCACAACATGAACATGTTCCCATGACAGGGACTATAAATGAGGATTGTAAAACTGACACCTTTCTTAAACTGTTTTCCACAATGAGAAAAATCTTAAAAGCTGATTCCTGGGGGCACCCCTGCTGGCACCAAGTGTACAAATAGTGTTTGTATTCCAGTTCAGAAAAGGAAAAATGGAAATATTTCATTGAAAGCTGACAGCTTTAAGGAACTTTAAAGGTTAGCCTTGGTGTTAATTAGCATATCTATTCATGTCTCTATCAGTCTATTGAATTACTTAGCTGAACAGGCATACAAAAGCAAAACTAAGGAAAAAAGTAGAGAAAGCCAGCATTAATAATTCATAAATACTAGAGGCTTCTGACTGAATATTTTTTTTTCCAGGGTGTTGGAAATATGCTAGAAACTGAATCCTGCTGGCTCCAAAGTTACTTCAGAAGCTCAGAGAGCAAACCTGCCCAGGAATGTTAATGTTTCTGTAAGTGGTTAGCTACCAAAACATATTGTGGATTTTCATCCTCTCAAGCACTTGTTCATGTTTCTTTGGATTAGTATCAGGTAGGGCTTTTCATGAAATGTTTAACTGACAGTTTATATATTTGAATTTCACAAGCCTCTGTAGACCATAAAGTACTCCAAATTCAGCCATAATCCTCTGCTACAAAGTAAATCAGAATTTTTGAACAGATTCCAGATGCCAATTATGGTAATAATGAGGATATACAACCTCCTTCTCTGCCTCAGCTGCATCAGTATCAATGGTGCTCTTGACAGGTTAACTTGTCTTAAAACTTTTTGGAGGGAGGAAGGGGGAGTAAATTAAAATTTTGATTATTAAATCTTTCAATTGAAGTCTGAAGCTGTTAATGTTTTTTAGAATCAAATATTTTTCTGGGAACCAGTTGCAGTGAACGTTGCAGATGTTGTCTGACACTGAATTGATTTTAGGCAGTATTTATGAGGGATTGAAATGCAAGTTTTAAGCAATTAAGATAGTTCAGCGAAAAACTCCCGCAGTGAGCTGATAATAGAAGAAGATGCATTTCAATACTAAACCTTCCAGTCACTGAATTAAAAAGAGGCTGGTAGCAGGTGACAGGGCAGAGACTTCTTGTTGTCAGAATTTGATTCTGACTATTTCAGTACGGATACAATCCCAGGTGCAATCCACTCAGCCATACTCAGTGGTGTGGTTATTTCCAGGTAATTGTACAAGGACTTTAAAAAAAAAAAATATTTTTACTGTTTGGGAGAAGACTGCACAGGAAAGAATAGTCCTTCAGAAGCAGCAAGGCAGCACAAAGTCCTCTCGACCCAATCACCATCCTGCCTTACTGACAACAAACAGGATCTTCATTGGGGATGAGCTGAAGATTATACCCAGAATCAGTGCCTCAGGCTTTACTCTGCTGTGCAGTAGAGCCTCACTGGGGCAGGTTCATTGACAGCACAGAACTTGTGAATGACAGACTTGCCTTCAGGCAAAAGTTTACTGAATGACATCTCTTTAAACTGACGCAGTATTACAGCCTTTGTTATACTGTTCATCATCAAGTTAGTAAACCAGCCTTTGGGTGTTTGAAGAATCTGCATGACATGAAATTAGTGAGATGAGAAATGCGATACCACTTCCTGTGGGACACGCAGGAATGCTGTAGTTGGGACTACAGGGAAAAATTTAGAACTTGTTCAACATTGCTTTCAAATAACTGTTGATATGAGCTTTGTAAGTCATGCTGATTCCCAAATATTTACAGCTGTGCAATCTGATTCCAAAAATGAACTCATGGATGCATATCTTAGGTTAAAATAGATGCAGTTAGGACTACACAGAAGCGAAATGAAGTACTTAAAGTAGTAGAGGGAAAAATAATACAAACAGGATCATTGACCCTACTCTACTGATAGTAGAGGTTCTTATGCTCCTATGAAGAGGGTATAAACTGTCACACAATTGCAAACAATGAAGTTAATGTCTTATGACTTCTTCGTCTATCTACCTCAAGATGTTTTTATCTTTAAACTGGTGTTTATTAAGTGAGTATGAGTGCCTCTAATCTACTGATGCTGCAAAGTAAAATCAACTACCTTAAATCATCATTTCATTCACAATAGAATCTGAAATAATTTACAGAGTAACTGTTAAAGGATAGGAACTTCTTGAAATTGTTCTTACTTGACTGCTTATATTTATATGAGTGCATCCTTATTTTGAGTGCAGAGGAACATGTTCATTCCACTTTACCTCAGATTTACCTATTTTTTACTTACCCTTCACCAAGTCTAGAAGTAAACTTTTGATTTTTTTAATGGTACTTGCAACAACTGAAGAACACCCCTGATCCTAGAAGGCAGTTAAAGTGTCACTATGCCTAAGCTAGACTATGTTGTAATGTCCTAAATGCATGTATTCTAGTTAATTCAGTGCAATTAGTGAGAAGAGGAATTACTGAAATCATGACCTCTGCTTTTACATTATAAGGGGAATTTTCATTTCATCATCCATGAAAATAACTCAGAATCAAAAAAGGTCAGTATATACTAAAGTTTCTTATATGGTGCTAAAAAAAGACTTTTTCAGAGAAGAAGAAAATATTTCAGCTGCTTCCTTGCATTGTGTAAGACACATTTATAAGCATGTATTTTAATTTTGTTTAGAAAAAAATGACTAGGTCAATTGCCAATTATAAACGTTATATTTTTCAGAATTACAGGTGTTTTTCCTCTATCAGAAGAGAACTGAAAAGTCCTCAAAGACACATTTTATTTTTGCATATTTATTTCTTAGCTGATTCCATCACTCAAAAGGAAAACCTGGTTAAAATTAAACAGTTGTTCAAAAAACCCAGGCACAACATTGTAGCTAAATGCACAGCAGCCAGAGGCGGTTTTCAGTGAAAGCATGCACATTTATTTTCTAATGGCAGCGATGACTCTGTATGTCTCTGTATCTGTGTGAAAAAATATGATGTAGTCCTCTTACATATCATAAGCATTTCTTAATAGCAGAACTATACAATTCCCCTGTACTTGCTATTTCTTTTGAAAAGAGGAAATTTTTTTTTTGTTTTGTTGTTGTTGTTGTTGTTTTTCTTCATTTTTTTGAAAGACCTGTTTATTGATCTGTTGTGAGTCCTTACTTGACCATTATGGTCATGCTGCAGCAGGTCCATCACATTTCTGTATCTGCATTGACCACAGATTATACTATGATGGTGTTTAAAACAAAACATTTCTGTGAGGGGAAACATTGAGGATGGAAGGGAAACATGTCACAGTGAAAGGCTACTTCTCAAAAAAAGGAGATCTTGGAGAAGTTGTTGTCTATGGACAATGACTCAGGAAGCTGCAATGGCACGAAGAAGTGGCTGTGACAGGAGGAAGGGGTGGCACAGACTGCGCCATGTTGGTAAGCTGCAGAAGAGGTCTTTGTCTCTATGCCCTGTTTTGAGTTTGTGTTACTAAGAAGACTTTCTGTAGCTGAAATCTGCACTGGGCTGGATTAGTTTTTTAGAAATCTTTCTGAAATAGGTTTTTTTTTGAGGCTATGTAATATGTGAATCTTAACTGAGAGGGACAAGGCACTACAAAGAAGCCTTCACTTTATTTTTGACTTTCTGTGAGAAATCCCTTCCATGAAAAGAAGAGAAAAAGTAAATCAGCATTTCCTGCTCCATTGCAGTTTAGAAGGAACTAGTTTATTCTCTATCCTTTTGCAGATGGAAGGAGCTCCTACAGGACTCTTATTGAGAACCAGATGAAATTCCTAGCAGCTTCTCAGCTGCCACTGACATTAACGAAATGCATAGTTAATTTCTCACTCACTGCCTTCAAAAAAGCCCCTCAGTGTGAATAGGGTCATAAAAGTTTCATCCAGAATTTTCAGCAGCAAAAATACCTATAATTGTTGTCTCGTATACTACACCTCAGCCATTTTATTGCCATTTATTCTTCCAAAGAAGGGAGTTAGGATATCCGGAGTTTTCTACATGATTTATATTTCAGACCACAAGCCTCTCTTGGCTGATGCTGCAATCTTATCCTAGTGCTGTAACTAAGCACGCTCTAAAACATGTCCTTAGGCTTTCCTTCCTTTTAAAGAGATGTATCTTACAAGCTGGGGTTGGTCCAAGGCCCTATCCACTGCCTGCTGTATTTTTAATGCTCACAAAGCATTTTATTGGCCCACTCTAAGCTCCTTCTCCGCCAAGAAAAAATTGATTGTTCATTTTAAAGTAAGTATCTTTTATGATTTTTCTTCTCTTGAACAGACTCGCTCCTTTTTATTTCATTCTTTAGCTATGCTTATGTTGGATTATCAATTCACTCTTGTTGTTCTCGGGAGTACAGGTTGAATATGCTGAACTGGAAGAAAAGAGCTGTTGTAAGCACAGAACCAAGGCTAAATTGGTCCTTGGCACTGCTTTGGTCATGGCAGAGTCAGACCAGCAAAAGATTCTGTCCTTCTCAGGCACAGCCCTAGCATTTGTAGACTTCTACACATAAGCAACTTTCCCTTTGAGTATTCCCATTTAGGCATTGCCTTTGGAAACTATAGTTTCTGTCTTAATTGGCAGAGAGGTGGTAGACTGTAGCAGGTGGAATATTAGGGTGGAGCATTGTTTACCTCATGAAGGACTAAAAATTGATAATGGCAGAATTATTTCTTCTTTTGGAGCATATTTCTGTCCCTATTTCCTTCAGAAGGGTATATATGAGCACATTAACTTTGCTGGTGAAAAAATATTGATTTAAGAAATCTTGTAAAAATGTTTTCAGTTATCTTGGTTTATGTGGCTATATTCTTCAGCATAAAAATATTTGTTAATTTTGATTAGGGACTATATTTAAAAAATATAATTATTTGCCATCTAATGACCTTTGTTGTAAATATAAATTCTCTGCTTTTGTGATAAGTGTTTTTATGGACTCACTGTTTTAGAGAAAAACAGGTTTTTTTTTCCTTTTAATTTTTTTTTTACCTGGTCAGCATGTGCAATCAAGGTTATTTATGAAAATATTTGCATGGCATATACAAAGATACTTTTGGAGATCCAACGTAGGATGCTGCATTTGACCCATAAAGGTAAGACTGCTCAACTCTTTTCTTTGAAGTTTAATTGTGGAACCTGCTTTTGGTAGTATATTTACCTCCTGAAGAGGTATTTGAAACTAAATTCTTCTCATGTCCTGTTATATCACTGTGACAAAGTGATTTACTTTATACAGTATTTGAAGAATATGTCATTATTGGTGAAAAACTACTCAAATATTTATGATATTCATTACCATGACACCCAAACAAGAGCCAAGAATGAAGTCGCCTTGTACCAAACACAGACACAGACAAAGAGGAGCAGATAATTAATGTGTATAACTGTGGATCTTTAGCAAACGAAATCACAACAGAAACCCTGATGGATATTTTTGGCCATGTGAAACTGTAGGGAGAAATAAGAACATTAATTGTACAACTTCTGCAATTAGTGCTTTTAATCCCTAGTTTGTACTGTATTTTGTTACTTATTTATTTTTATACCTTTTCCCCCAATTGCTGTTTTTTGTCTTTCACAGTTTCTTTTTCTTATAAAACATATGGTATGCAATAGGAATAAAAAGGGTACCTATGAGATACAAAATGATCTAGATAGGTTAGTGTTGGCAAACAACTTTTCACATTTTGAAATTACTATCTTTGCCTCCTTTAAGCATTCTAATTATTAGTATGATCTGGGGTAAGAAAAAAACTTGGCTATGAAAGCCAGAAGTGCTTTAACTTTGTTAGATTTATAGTTGAGGGAAGGACTATATAGATTTATAGTCCTTCCCCCTTCCCTCCCTCCTCCCTCCACCCCTCCTGTCAGGGGAGAAAAAAAAGAAAATAAAGAGTCACTTCTCTAAGTTTGCGCTATCCCATAGCACAAAAATTTCAATTGGCTTGATTACTCCAGAGGACTGGCTATTAGTAGAGTGGAAAGGAATTAAAAGAAATAATAAAAAAAAATTAATTCCGTGAATGTGGTGTCCAATGCAATTACCACAGCTCTGTCTACTGCCAAACTCAGTCACAGTTGTGCTGTGATTGAGAAGAGCTGAGGGAAGTGTGGTCTGTGAGAGCCTTCCACAAGTTCTCCTCCTTTAATAAGCGGCTTGGGAGTGTGGTATGAGTGGGGATCCTTGGAGGAGGGTTTCCTGTGGCTTCATGAATGGGTGATCAAGCTGCCAGTGCAGGTACCACTGTATCTGCTGCCTCTGTGGCCCCAGCAAGCAGGCTTACTGGCACTCCTGAAGAAGCAAGAAACACAGTGGAGCTGAGGATGCTTTTCATGCCAAATTCCATGTTCTCTGCCATGATGTCTCAATAAAAATTCTGTTTCTTGATTAAGCTATCCTGGATCAATGCAGGCCTCTTTTCTTCACTTTTAACTTTTTTTTTTCCCTTTCCTGGGAGTCATTAATTTTCATGCTATCTTTATTTACCACTTTTAAGGAGCATCTGAGCACACAGAGAGAGTCATTCTAATACTCTGAAGTAAATTCTTAAATTGTCCTTAGAACAGGCAGTCGCCTGGCGCTGCCAAAGTGGTGTTGATAAAAACTAAGCAAGAATGTGAGTTCTTTGCCAGGAGCACTCAGCTAACTCTAAGATCAGAGCTGTAATTAAAAAATGGGATCTTCAAAAATAGCATTTTGGCCCCCAACAATTTTGTAAAGAAATTACTTTTCCTGCAAGACCTCATTCTGTTTGATGAACTCTTTCATCTTAATTCTGAAACTACAGGTCCCGAGCAGAAACTGTATCTCCCAAGCATTTCCTTTGTTTAACCCACTCAGAACTCTGCTTCCTTTCTCCCTCCTTATATGACTCAGATGTTGTTTCTTAAGTATCACTGAGGAACTTTCTACCTTATTTTACATATGAAGTTGTTTTGTTCCCTGCATTATGAAGTTTGATGGGCAGGAGTGTGTGGGTGTTTTGTTCATATGCCTTGGGTCTAATTTACTTTTTATTTGTGAAACCTTTCTTTTAACAAATACGAGTCATCAAATGGACTTCAGCAACAGCTTTATGGTACAAGTAACATTAGGATATAGTCACTACTATATGGAATTGATAATGAAGTGGAATGTATGAATTCTTGATAACCATTAGTGTAAAAAACCATTCCTTTTATAGCAGATCCCCTATTCTGAGATGACAGCTTTTTTCTCTCTTGTGAATATGAAGTGCCAGATTACGAATTCAATAGCTGCCTCTTTTTCAGGGCATTGCTTATGAATCTGCCCTGCCCTGTCACTGCACATTATTAGCATTAAACACACTTGCAACACCATAAATTTACAAGATGCATGCCCTAGCTGAAAAGCTTATGGTCTAAATGAGATAGGAGAAATTCACAGCAAAACACAGGACAACAGTTCAGGAAAGGCAGTGTGTAAGGATTATTATTCATGATTTAAATTAGGGAGGGAGAACTGCACAAAGAGTTGCATGTTAGGAGAAATTTGAAAAAGAAGACAGAGGGCACTTGGTAGCTAGGGAAAGGAAAATTGCTCCAGACACAGGAAAGGAATGATTCAAAGATAGCGTATCAAAAGCTTTCATCAGTGAATTAATAGCCAGGTTCCTCTCTCTGCCGATGATCTGCATTTCGCCAGATGTGCTTCTGCACACTGTTGTCAGCATAGTGTCTGCTTATTTTTGAACATCTGGTTTGAAAGACTGTAGGGGTAGGCACAATTTTATTCTGTAAATTACTGACATCTGTAGCTCATACTACTTAGGGTGACATTAATGGGAATTTTACATTTTGAAAATCAAGCCTTGAATAGGTGCCACATTGTATTTCAAATGACACATTTTTTTGTTTGTTTTAACAGGTCTGTCGAAAGGGTGTATCTATCCTTCCTGATTAGAATGAGTAGTCAGCTGCCAAAACAATGTAAACTACATATCTTAATTATATTTTTGTCAATGGCTCCTTATTCCTGGTTTGTTCGTGTTTTTGTTTTTATTTTTGTTTTTGGGGGGATCTTGTGTGGGTTTTTTTCTTTTTTTCTTTGGCTTTGGTGGCTTTTTATTTTTACTTTTAGGGTTAATTTTTTGTTTGTGATTTGTTTTAATTTTTGGGATGGTGGTATTTTATCTTGAGGTCTGTAGTCCTGGATCTGGCTGGTGTGGTAAATTGAATGGTCCATGAGTATTTTTGCAGGACTACTATGTGAAAATATACAATGTGAGTTATTAAAGAGTAAGACAACACCGTTGGTTCATGATGTCTTGAGATTGTCAGTCAGTGGGAACTGGGAGATTACTGTGATGAAATATATTTGCTCCATTCTTGTACTTCTCCTTGAACTTCCAATATTGTTGTCAGAGATATGTTACTAGGCTAGAAGGAGACTTGCTCCAATCTGCTTCAGTGGCTCCTGTGAGTATTTCTTTCCTTGTGTGTTTAGGGAGGATGGGTTTGTTCTTCTAGGGAGAAGAATAGAGAGAAAACTCTGGGAAAGTGCTAGGAGATGCCAGCATTGAGATGACTCAATTTATGTGCTCAGTCAGTGGTGGGTGGCTTTATAGCATAAAGGAAAGAGGCAATTCTTGTATTTTACCTGTAAAATGTCTGTGTATGTTCTTCCTGTTGGATGGAAGAAAAAGTTAGAAATATACAACTGTTCTGTGAAGACAATCCTCCATAATTGTTCTAGCAGGGAAGAAATGACAGTAAAATGAAAAAGGACTTGGGGATAAAATACAAGCAGAGGCTTGGGAATTCATAAGAAATTTAGGTGGGAAGGTGAAACTAAGAATGTGATTGAGAATCAGTTTCCTGCTGTCCTCCTACCATTCATATTACTGAGGTATTTTAATTTATAATTTGCTAAAAAAGAGTAGGCCCACAATACTCACTAGAGCAAAAAGTATCTTGAGGTTATCATACTGTCTTCAAAGTGGACAGCTTTGTGACTCTTGCACTAGCAGCAAGGAAGCTGGGTCTGTGTGCCCTACAACCACTCCTCCACCTGCTTTTGACCTGTCAGCTGTGGAGCTGAGGATTTTATTTCCTTTTACTATGTGTCATTGCTAAGTCACTCTGTTCCTTGTATGCAGTAAGTCAGTTTCAAACACCAACAAGGAATCTCCCATTTCTGAGGACCAGCAGCTTGGCCTCCTACCTTCCCCCACGTGCAGTATTTTCCCAAAGGACTCCCCTGCTATTCCACCAATGTTTTAGGAATAGCTATGGCTCTCCTCCACTTCCTGGAGGCTTGCACATTGCCCATCCAACCTCAGAGGGTTGCCATTACACCCTAGGGCATTTGGTGGTCCTCTTACTTCCCTCACACTGGAGCATCTCTTCTTTTAATAGTAAGAAGCTTCAGCCTTTCAAAGCAAGAGAAATTCGTAAAGCATGAGATTTCTGTGAGAGGCACACAGGTGGATTCTTTAGTCCTAATTTCTTAAGAATACCTTCAACCCCTGGGGCTTGAAGATATTCTGTAATTGCAGGAATCCTCATACAGAAGTCTTTCCTGGTAAAGGACATCATGTGGTTGATTTGGAGTGGAGTCCCTTTCACCACCTCCAAGGAATCACAGAACCACAGGATGGTTGAGATAAGTTGTAAGGGACCTCTGGGTGTTCAACCCGTCCAACCTTAAAGCAGTTTGCCCAGGATAATGCCTGTATGGGATAGAGACTTCACAAGCTCTGTGTGCAATCTACAGCCACCTTCACAGAGAAAAAGTGCTTTCTGATGTTCGGAAAGAACCTCCTGTGCACTTTGCCTCTTGTCCTGCCACTGGGCTATTTCACATGAAAAAGCCTGGCACTTTCTTCTTTGCATGCTCCATTCAGATACTTATGCACGTTGATAACTCCCCATGAGTCTTCTCTTCCTCAGGCTAAGCAGCCTCAGCTCTCAGTCCTGCATGTGTTCTGACAACTTATTTATCAAAACCAAGGTTGCAACTCCACAGAAAATATGTTCACAAAAGTATATTAATCAACATAAATAGATTTGATTGCCTTGACTTTCTTTTGAAAAGGTCAGAAAATCTCACTTTGGCATTTATGGAATAAAACATTTCATAGTTTTTCAAATAGATTTTGAGAAGAAATTAATTGTGAAAATGAAATTTGAAAAAGGAAACCTACATGAGACATTTCTTTATGGATTTATTAAACTATCAATTTTCATCAGAAGAATATTTTTTCATATTTTCGTTTGAGCTCCACAAAATTTAATAATTTTTATTAATTTTCTTTAATTAAAAATGCATTCATTCATCAATTTTATATACAGCATCATTATGCACTATGCTTAAGTTTTGGATTACGGCATTACCAGAACATGTGACTTTGTTAATCTTTTATACTTCCACCTTGTCAATAATGTAATTGTTTTCTTCATGTGTTTGTTTTCTTCCTTTTGTTCCCTATTTGCCACTGGCTGAAGTCTTCCCTGTCTTTCTTTGATGACCTTAATGATCTCTTGCTTGGTTTTCAGTATTTTGCAGTATAAAGTGTGTTAATAAGATTAGTAATCCTAGTTGCCCCGAGAGATGCTTTTTGCTTAACTCCTCTCTGTGTCCCAGTTCCCCCTTTCTCCTTGACTGTGGAAGGAAACACTACGCACTCTATTTTTTTTCACTGAGTAATGAAAACACAATTAACTTCCTATTTAGATAATTTATCCATGTCGATACTGAAATACCTGTATATAAGTCCAGCTCTAAAATATTATTAAATGTAGAGGGAAATAAACAAAAGTAGTTTAGGAGGCATCTAAACTGAGATCGTGGAGCTGAAACAATTTGTTATTTCATTACTTTGTCAAGAAAAAAAATCCTGTGTGATTTTGTAATTTTTTATAGTGTGTTTTCTTACATTTTTATCATTAAGATTTATTCTTTTTGCCTTAAGAATATTATCAATGCTAACTATAGCAGCTCTGCTAGATTTATTTTGACTGACTGACAGTTACCTATGTATTTTTATTCATTATATTTAACAGAAAAGGTCACTCTTTATTGATATTTCTGCTACTGGTAAATAAGACTCTGAAAGCCTTCTAGGGCCTCATCAGTCACAAATCAACAGTTTCGTGAAACTGATTCATGGCCTGTTGCATCCTACTGAGGCACTTAGATTTCTATTGTCAGCAACTGTAATTACTCTGTGTGTGTGTGTTTATACATAGATATATGAATATATACATATAGATACAGATATATATGTATATAATACATGTGGTAAATACTTAATCGATTTATGAAACAGATACACTCACCTGACAGCTAATTTTTTTATAAAGATGCCATTAGCATCTTCTGTTATTGCAGGTTTAGTAACAACAGTTTTGCAATTTAATTAAACAGTAATGTAATTTCCTGATCTGTTTGCCTTTATATTTATAGTATTCAGACATTTACAGGCTGCAAGTTGTTCTCTTACCTGGCTGCAGCTAGATATGTTAGGCAGCTAAAGAAATGTACTTAAAATGTGGTAGCTGACTTCTGTGCTTTTCTACAAAATGCCCACTGCAGTTTTGGGGTTTCGCGATGGATGTAGCACTACGCTGATTTTCCTTCTATTTCTCTGCTTTTTATACCTGTGCTTGATTTCTGTCTAAACACAACTGACTCTCACTGAGACAAAAATACTGTGGTATGCTCTGGTTAAATCACACCTTATTCAACATGTAATGTTTTGAGTAAAGACACGCATCTTAAGCGTAATTGAGAGAAAAACAGATCTCAATTTTTGAGCTTACACTTACTTCAATGTGCTTTAATTGATTTGGACTTCTCTCTGAAGCACTTTTTGTGCCTTTACTGCAGGTACTGCTGAGTAGTTGTGGCTTAAAAACAGTTGGATCCTTTAAATTCAGACCCATAGGACTGCTGAACAGATTTTATCAAATATTTAAATTTTAGAGGCTGGATAAGAGTCTCTTTTCAGCAAATGATTTTCAAAACCTTTTACTTTTTATTTAGTAGAAGATGTTGTTGATTATGAATAAATTTGAAGTTCAATAACATCTTTACTTTTAGTCAGAAATAGATGAAGGAAAGGATGACGAACTTATGGCATTAAAAGCAGCTGTAGTTTAGCTTATGGAATAATTGATTTTAAAATGCATATACCCTTAAAGCAGTACCCTTAAAATGAAATTATTTCAGTGACTGAGCAGATTTCACATTTGTGAACACTGAATGATGCATACTAAGCACCACTTTGAAAAGCCAGTTTTTGTTGTAAGTTTAAGTAACGCAACAAGAAATGAGAAGCACGCCATGTCACAAAATCTTCTCAGGTAAATTGTTGGATGTGTGTATCAAGGAAACAGTGAATTCAAGTCTCTTCTGTTAAGTTAGCACTATGATTGCAGATTTCCATTTATGCATAATTTTCTTTGCATCATTTTGTCTGTTTTCTAGATGTCAAAAACAGTAAAAGAAAACATGTACAGTTTAAAACCTGCTTCCTCCCTAATCTTTACTTTTTATGCATTTTGCCCTCTGAATTAGGTTAGCTGACATCAGGTTTGGATTTAGGTTGTTGAAGTAGATGCATTCTGAACCCCAAAATATCTGTCAGCAGTTAGCAAACATGGTTTGTGCTTGACTTTCAGGAAGTGTTTCTTGTGAGAGGGCTGTCAGATCTTTTGTTATATGGCTTGGAAAAGTGTTTATACTTCTCTATGGCTTTAAAAAGCACCAATTTCATTTAAATAATTGTACAGTCATTTAGTTAATGTGTTCTTTTTTAAACTTGCCTAACTATGGTGAATGTAGTTTTGATGGCAAAAGAACCCCTTTTATGTAACAGCATTTTTATTCTCCCTCCTCCACCCCCACCTCACAAAATAAATGCAACACAATTATTGTACTGTTGAGAAATTAGCTCATTTGCAAATGCCACCTTGGAACACAAGAAGAAAGGCATTTATTGAAGCACTAATAAAGGCACCATGTTAGAATAATTTTATGCTGACGGGCCTACAATCGCTCAATATTTTAAGAGCTGTCATCACACCAGCATGAGCTGCATGCAAAAGTACAAATTTATGCTGTGACATCATGGCACTAAAAGTATAATTGGAATAAAATTACAATGCTTCACTCTAGCATTCAGAGGCAAGACAGAGCACTTCAGATGCCCACCCCGGGCTGATCTTTAGCTATGCATCACTGTGCCATGCATTCTGTTAACACATGAAGTATTATGACACAGATTTCTGAAGAGTTCAATGTGTCCTTCGGGTACTTCCAGAGTGAGCTTTCAGTGGGTACTCAATGACCTGTGTTGTTAATGCACAGTACGCTGCACACCAGCAGAAAGCTGGAAGAATATTAAATCAGCAAAAGCCACCATTTTAACTCTTTAGATATGGATAATTAAGCAAGCAGTCACTACACAATGTCTGAGGACTTAATGTTATCATTTTTTAGTGAGTTAATAAATTCCAGTCATGGCCTGTGGTTAAATGCTAAGCTTTAACAAATGAGCACATCTGCATATGAACTGTGACTTTAAAATTCAACCTTTTGACTTTTACCACATCTTCATTTGTTGTCGTAACTAGGGAAAAAAAAAGAGATGACAATAGATGTAGGTGAGATATAGGAAAGTACAATGAATTATGTGTCATGTTTAGACATAATATTCCATTTGCAATCTAGCATTTTCCAGCTAAGCTACAAGCGCTTTCAGTATAATCAGGCATGCTTTTCCACCACAGTGCAAGCAGAGGTGCTGATTCTGATTTTTCTTGGATTGCTTTACACCACAAACTTCTACCAGAGTCAATGAGACAAGAACTGTATCTGTGTGATTAAACCTGCCTAACCAGGTCCTGACTTTATTAAAGTGAGTTGACGAAAACAAGTAACTCTCTCTAAGGCCATTCACTTGTGCTGTTGTAAAACTAATGCAAGTGAAAGTCTGGGGGAGCTGGTGACCTTCAGAAATAGGAAAATTGTGGGATGCAATTTTTCAATAGCAATTTAGATTGATTTAATCTGGATGCAGTCATGGTTATTGGTGAAAAAAGTTTCCCATAGCACTTTATATACCTTGTTTAATATACCTAATTTTGTTTTTAATAGGTCTGAAATGAGATTGTCTCTCTTGTTAATTCTCTCATTAATGAAAAACAGATTTATTGCTGAAGTTAAAATTGCAATGAGAGAATCTTGGTAGGGGGCTGGTAGTATCAGGGACTTCTAAGCTGAAGTTGTGCTGATAAGGCTGTGCACTAAGGGCTGGTCCTCACACAAGGTCCAGCCAGGGTGTCAGCTCAGCCGGGTGTCCCCTTGCCACCTGCCCAGGATTTGCCCGGGCTCCCAACTCTGGGGCTGATCTCAAAGCTAACCCAGATGCTGTGCCTCTTGGAATGACACCATGGTGCCAAGGGCTTCTTGGCCTGTGGAGGGAGAAGGAAGGGAAGAGGGCTCACTTTTCCATCACATCTGGCATTTGACACTATAAACCCTTTCTTTTTTTTTTTTTTCCTTAGCCCAGCACATCTATTACAAGTGCTTTTACTATTACTCAATTCTATGTATATTTTTTTACTTATATCAGACACAAGCCGTGTCTGTGAATTTGTGGCGTTTAGTCTGCCTACTCACCAAGAAAATTGCCAAATGCTTATTTTCCTAACCAGATTAGTCATAGTGAATTCAAGACCCATGAAAATACAGCTATTTATTTATTTATTTATTTGTGATGTAAATGGAATTAAATACAAACAAACAAATAAGGTCAATGAGAAATTTAATAACCCAATAGGAATGTTTTATTTAATCTGAAATAAATCAAGGTATTGCATTTCTGCAATTTTAGTACTTCTTAACAATAAATCGAATCTGACTTTGAAAAATGGTTTCAAATTCAAGAAATGAAAATGTTTTGCTTAGAAAATATAATAATGGTGATCTAAAACACAGTATCTTCAGATTTTTTTCTCTTTGTTTTTTTTCTGAAGCTACTTAAACTCAGACCAAAATTCAATATAAATCCTGTTTTTCTAAAAGATCAATTCAAATTACAGTTAATTTCTCCTACTGAAGAAAGAATAACTAGATACATGCAGTAAGGTATATCCAAGAAAACTGTTGTGTGTGGTGTGACCAAGAAGAAAATGTGCAAATTTACCAAAACGGTTTTTTCACTCCCCATCACCTCCTGCACCAGTGGACATAGACAGACATTTCACTTTCACACTGCCTTGGAAGGCAAAGTCCTCTCAGACTGACATGGGCAATCCTGTCTCTAGAGACGTGATCAAGCCCCTCTGCTTATTCCATAAAAACTGGCAGCTGCTGTCTATCTTATGAAGGGAGAGACAGTAATAGTGGGAGTCACAAACTGCTTGATCTTCCTCCAAAGTGTTTTGCTGTCATCTGTCCCAGGTGCGCAGAGCACCCTCAGACACATCTGCTCCACAGCTGCAGCTGCTCCCAGCCCTTTGCACAGAGTTATAAGGGAACCTCCCAATGGCACCAGGAAAGAGAGGCAGAAAGGAAGGATGTCTCATTCACAGAAAAGAACTGATTTTACAGTTGGTTTTCTTAGAAATGATTTGAAGTGAGGAGCACCTTTGGAAACAAAGTGACTGGAGACGCATTTTTTAAATGGGCTTAGCATACGTGCGATTCTCAGACTTAATACCGTCTTCCTATTTTTGAATCACTTGCTGCTCTCAAATGAGTGTATGCTGAAGTCTCTTCTTTGGAAAATATCCAGGGGACACAGAAATGGGAAGCTGTCCCAGACTTGGGAAGCAGGCAAATGTAATGATGTAGACTTTACAATAACTTTTATTCTACATATCTTTGCTTTATTCTCTCAATCTCATTTCAATCCAAACACATATGTTCATAATTTTTGACATGCATATGCCTGGATATTTACTGCAGAAAGAAATGCACTGAATGAAATCAAGGTTATTTTTAAGACAAGGAAAAAGATAAGCACTGCAAAAGGGAGAAAATTTTTAATACCTTTAGCCTAAATCTCAATCTCTCTTGCCAGTCTTCTGTCACCCAGGAATTCTGTGGAAATAAGTAGGAGCAAGTTCTAGGTCAGTAGCTTTGTGAGCCCTATAGGTGGGACTTTAAACATTGGTGAAAGGTTTTCCTTCTCAAAGGAGTTGTCTCAAGAGACTGTTTTGTAGCTGTTCCCCCCTTACAATTCCTGCAGTCACAGTTCTGTCTTTCTGTCCCTGCAACACCAATTCTCACTATAAGGAATCTCATAAACCTCAGCTTTGCAGCAAGTAGATCTTGCAGGCATCAAGAAATAAGAAAAGTCATTGTGAAACTGTAAAATACTTTATTCTTCTAAGCTGACTGAACCTCATTTTGTACCTTTATTGTTCATGAAAGCAGTTGCACTGTCACCAGAAAAAATCCTGTTGGGACAAAATGCTTGCCTTTATTGTGATTCAGTTGCCAGAAGGTTGTTAATTTGAAGGTGATAGCACTTTCATCTTTTACATGAGTGAAATATCTAGGATACAAGCCCTTAGGCCATACTTTCCAGAAGGGCTCTCTGTAGCAGCAAGGGTCTTGGAAAAGGCCCTGTAACTCTACAAATCAGATGTCAGTCAGCACAAAAGGCCTGTGATTTCTGTGAATAAGAGCTGCTAATAAGATCAGAAAAACCTGCAATCCTAAAATTTAGGTTGATGATTTCCATTAATTTGAAAATTTAAAATAAAATATTGATTTATTTACTTAAAAATATGGTTGACTCAGTATACTCTTTTGCAAGTGACTTTGCATACATATGTTTTGCTGAAAAAAGAGCACAAATCTGCCCTTCTCTGCTGTGTGTTACAAACTCTCCATTATGCAACTTGGCTCTTTTGAAATCTGTCTAGAATCAGGCCTGTAAGTACTCTCTTCCCATTTGTAGTAATGAAGACCTCAAATTTGAAGACATCACCACAGTCTGACTGCTTGCTCCCCACCATGAAAGAACAAGATGGGTGGTAGCCTCAACTGCAGTGATTGTGCACTGGTGAACTCACAGTCTTGAGGGAAATGGGCCAGGGGAAGAGTGGAGACAGGGTGCTAAATTGTAGGAGAGACAACTTTCAGGTTCTTTAAGAAATTAGTGGACAGGGCACTCTGGGAATTTGCCTCAAGGAACATAGGAAATGAATGGAACTGTTAGCTCTTTAAGGACATTCTTCTTTAAGTGTGAGAGCTCTTGGTTCCTACACGAGAGAAATTGAGCAAGGAGACCAGCATCGGTAAGTAAGGACCTCCTAGACAAACCAGAGTGTTAGAAGGAAATGCGCAGGCAGTGCAGTGGAACCAGTGACATGTGTCCTGGAAAGCATATAGGGACAGTGCCTGGATATCGGGAATAGGAAATTGTGGTGAGGATCATACAATAATGATAACAGTAATTATAATGATAATAATAGTAATTAACAGCAGCAACAAAAACAACAATTTTGAGGTTCTGTGGGTGTTTGCTACAGGCCACCCAAGCAGGAGGAGGAAGTAGATGAGGCCTTAAACAGGCAGCTTGAAGCAGCCTCAGAGTCACAGGTGCTTGTGGGGTTCTTGTGGGGGAATTTAACTACCCTGACATCTGCTGCAGAACCATCACTGTGAAACACAAACAGCCCAGGAGGCCCCTGAAAAGCTCTGATCACAGCTTTCTGTAACAGATAGAGGAGGATCCCACAAGGAATGTTGTGCTGCTTGACCTCACACTGACAAACTGGGAAGGCTGTGTTGGGAATGTGAAGGCTGGGGGAAGCCTTGGCTGTAGTGACCATGAGATTGTGGAATTCATCACTGGGCAGGGAGGAAATAGGACAGAAAGTAAGACTGTAACCATGGACTTCAGGAGAGCTAACTTTACCTGTTTTAGGGAATTTTCTTGGAATAATCCCTTGGGAACAGGCCCTTTAATGAAGAAGGATGGATATTCCAGGGTCACTTCCTCTTGGCTAAAGGACAATACATCTCAATGAGCAAGAAATTAGGCCAAGGGGACAAGAGACATCCGTGAATGAATGAAGAACTCCTATCATTCCTCAAGAGTAAGCAGAAAAAACACAGGAGATGGAAGCAAAGTCAGGCCACTTGGAATAAACACAGAGAGATCATCAAAGTAAGTAGAAATGAGACCAGAAAGGCCAAGGCCTATCTGGAATTAAATTTGGACAAGGGTGTTAAGGACACTAAAAATGGCTTTTCCAAATACATCAGTGCCTAAAGGGAAATAAAGGATATTGTAAGTGTGTTCCTAAATGGAGGGGGAACCCTGGTAACAGAGAAAGCAAAGAAGACAAGAGTTATCTGAACACTTTCTTTGCATTGGTCTTCACCATCAAGACCAGGCCTCAGGAATCTCGGACACAGGAGAGCAGGGTAAAGGAATGTTGGAAGGCTTTCACTCCTTCATGGAGGATGGGCTTACAGAAACCCAAACAAACTTGACATCCATAAGTCCATGGGCCCTGATGGGATGCATGCGTGAGTGCCTAGAGAGGTGTCAGACACCATAGCTGGGCAGCTTGTGATCATCTTTGAATCAGAAAAGGTGGCTGAAGACCTGAAGAAAGCAAAATATTACCCTGCTCTTCTAAAAGGGCAAGAAAATTAGGACCCAGGGAACTACCAGCTGGTGAGCCTCACCACAGTCTCTGGAGAGATGGTGGAACACCTCATCCTGGAGGCCATTTCTGTCACCATGGAAGACAAGGTGATCGGGTGTAGTGGATTCATTAATGGTAAATCATGCTTGACCAATCACCTTCTATTATGAAACAGCCACCCTGATGGATAAAAGGAGAGCAGCAGATATTGTCCACCTAGGCTTCAGCAAGGCTTTTGACACTGTTGGATACTGTTTCTCACAAAATCATCATAGACTCTCTCATAGCTGGTAAGAGTGGTCAATACCCCAGAGGGCTCTGCAGCCCTTCAGAAGGGCCTCAGCAGAGTGGAGAGATGGGCTGAGAGGAATTGTCTGAAATTCAACAAAGGCGAAAGCAGGGTCCTGCACTGGGGAGGAATAACCCCAGGCACCAGCACAGGCTGGGGCTGATCTGCTGGGAAGCAGCTCTGAGGAGAAGGAGCTGGGGGTCCTGGTGGACAGCAAGCTGTCCCTGAGCCAGCAGTGTGCCCTGGTGGCCAAAGCCAATGGTGAACTGGAGTGCACTAGGAAGCGCTCTGCCAGCAGGGCAAGGGAGGTGATCCTGCCCCTCTCCTTGCTCTGTCCTCTGGTGAGGCCTTATGTGGAGTAATGTGTTCAGTTCTGGGCTCCTCAGGACAAGAGAGACATGGAGCTGCTGGAGCTGGTCCAGCAGAGGGTGATAAAGATGATAAGGGAACTGAAGAATCTCTCTGACGAGAAAAGGCTGAGAGAGCTGGGCCTGTTCAGCCTTGAGAGGAGGAAACTGAGAGGGGACCTCATCAATGTCTGTAAGTATCTGAAGGGAGGGTGTCAAGAGGGTGGTGGTGGGCTCTGCTTGGTGGTGCTGAGCAATAGGATAAGAAACAATGGGAAGAAACTGATACACAAGAACTAATGCACATGTTCCTCCTGAACATGAGTTACCCACACATTTACTGTGTGGGTGACCAAGCACTGGCACAGGTCACCCAGAGAGGTTTTGAAGTCTCCCTCACTGAAGATATTCAAGAACTGTCTGTACACAATCCTGTGCCATGTGCTCTAGGATTAGCCTCCCTGAGGAGGGAGGTTGGACCAGATGACCTCCTGTGGTGTCTTACAACCTGATCCTTTCTGTGGTTCTGTTTTACAAGTATGTAGGCTAGAAAAAAGAGACGGAAGTAGATGTGCCGCCTCCTGGTAAACAAGACAGAAGAGCTCGTGACAAGTGTAATGAAGCAAATTAAGGTTTTCAACAAGATTTTTTGGCTCAATTTTTAATGATAAACTCTCTATCAGACTATCTATGTACACATGGTGACAGAGAAATGGAATGTGCAGTCTGGCACATTGCTATCACTACAACATTTGAAAATTTCTTCTCAGCATACAGTTATCTTTGAAAACTATGATACTAATATCTGTCTGGTATAGCAGCCATTTTAGCACTGCATATATATTTTCCTCTCTCCTTGCATTAATTTAAAATGTAATGTGTATTTGTAAATACAGTTGAGTTACTGACAATGAGGACTCTGTCACGTTTGGAAGTGGGTGCAGAGGAACTCTCTAGTTGAGAGGCAAGCCTAAAACATCAGAGTTTTGGAAAGCAAAGTGAACATCTGGCAAGAATACTGCATCTGGTTCAAACCAGGAACGCAAAGCAGCTGATTGTGAAAGATCATGTTTATACAAGGACCACTTAAGTGCTTTCCTGAGTCTCAAGTCCTGACCTTGCTCCAACACTACCTGGGAGCAGTTCTGAAGTCCTCTCTTACCTACCAAAAGTGCAGTCAGCCCTTCTGTCCTTTACAATTGTCATGCTTCATGTGATTACATCAGAGAGTTTCCGGTCTGACCGTGACCTCTGTAAGTATTTCTTTACATTCTCACCATTATGAGTGGTGATATAGATGTTTCCACACACATCTGCTCTGCTGTTTGAAATAGTACTTATTTACATTTTCTATTAGCTAACAAAAATTTCTTCTAACTTTGAATATCATCTGTAGTAAATTGCATGTGAACTTGGCATGCTTCAATTTAATTACATTTGGAAAAAAAAAAAAGTAGTCACAAGTTCCTGAAGTCAAGACCCCAGTTAGTCTGAGAAACAATGTGGAGAGTTGGAACAGAAACTCTTTCCACATCCTCCTTCTAGTATCACATGGACCAGTGTAAAAGATTATACTAGGGGTAAAGTTCCTGTCTGGTAGTCTCGTAGTGGAGACACAAGCTGCTACCGACAAAAAGACAAATTGCCTTCAATGGGAGTTTTTCTGAATAAGGACTGCATGAACTTTGTTTATGAATAAATGAAAGAGTTTGGAAGCATTTCTTCAATGATATTATATTCAATGCATGCTGGTACCTGTCTCAACTCACTTTCCATGGGCAAAACCTGTTAATGGCTCTTAAGGAACTATTGTTGAAGAACAGTTAAGAGGAGATGATATTTGAACATGGTGTTTCAAGATAAAATGAAATTTGCTTGATTTCAGACTTCATATGACCTGCCTTTTCTTCCCCCCATCCTTTTTGGTATCTCCCTGACTATTTAAAAAATAGCTTTGTTTTATACTGTATTGACCCCTATATAATTAACACAAATATATGAAAAACTCATTGTAAAGTCTGAAAAACAGCTGCTTCTTTTATCCACAGTTATATTTCCTATTACTCCTAATTTTAACCTTTCATCGAAAATCATATGTTATATCAAAACTGTATGCATACACTTAATATGTTGATACATATTTATTGTGTTTTCTAAAACTCCCGTTGCAGATATAAGCTTGTGAAATTAAAGAACTGATGAAAAAAGACATTAAGTCCTGCCAGCCAAAGATAAAGCACAGTAAACATTATAGATCACTGCTCTGCTTGAATCTCCTATCCAGTTGCAAAACAGACAACCTAAACTGTTACATAGACTTTGGAGTATTTAAGATTTTGTGTTAGAGGCATACTTGAGTGTGATAATCTCTTTGTTTCCATTTAAACAGAAGCACTGTATTGGATGAGTAAGAGTTCTTTATAGTTCTAAAAAATATGTCAAGCATTAATTTTCTCTTTAGGATCTCCTTTCTGTAGTGAATAAAAAAGGATGGAAATCTGCGCTAGTAAACCTCAAGGAGTGAAATCCTAAGTCTCTGGCACCTAAATCAAGAAAGGCTTAAAATGCTGGAATGCTTTTATAGAAATAAAAAAATGTAATTTGCTTCCTCGACATAATCTTCCATTAAAAAAAAAAAAAAAAAAAAAGGCAACAATCACAGTATAATTTTTACTTCAATTAACTTCATGGATTCAATTCAGCAACTGTATTACATTGCCTGTGAAATCCTATGGACCCAGTGGAAGAGGTCTGTGCTGCTTATGCCACGAAGCAAATCTTTTGGCTCACAGGTACAATAGTAGAATGCTGGCCAGCCTGAGATGCTGGGGCTTTTTGAGCTTTTCTTTTGTTTCTTTGTTTGTTTTTAGTTTGTCTGTTTGTTTGGTTGTTTTTTGTTTGTTTTTTTTAGCAGCTGACCTGTGAGAACAGGGGGGAAAACTTTTAGGAGGCAGAGTACTGCTTCTTAAAAACCATCATCAGATCTCTGACTGGGCTGGGGGACATCAGTCACTGTCTGAAAATATTTCTTTCCTTAGGTTATGTGTCCTTGTTATCTTAACCTGTTAATCATGAAAAAGCCCCAACTTTCAGCTAAAGGAATTCCTACTTACTACCGATTTAGCTTATTTGTCTTAGACTGAAAAATATTCCAAAAGCTACTGTGTCTTGATTTTCTTTGGCTCGGTTTTATTTTTCTGAGTATTACTTTATTGTCCTCAAATTATTTCCATTTTAGATTTTTTTTTCTGGATGTTGATATGCACTATTGCCCCTAAGCCAGGCACTATTTCATTAATTGTCATTTCCCCTTTCATTTTATTTACACAGATAAAAGAATGTTACATGGGCATATAATGCAATGAAAGCATTTTTTGTAGCTCTTGAGAAAAGATGTTTAATTCCCTACCCCCGTTGCACCCTCAAAGATAGCAGGCTAATTTTTGTTGTGCTTTGAATGTATTATTTAATTAAGAGCACAAATCTACTCCCTTTTTCAGTCTCATAAAGAATCTGCTCTCTATTTAAGTGAATCTAGAAGGTCTTTTTCCCCCATTATGTATATTTGGTCTTGTTTCAAGCAAAATTATAGTGATAATGGCTTCATGCCCATTGGTTCTGTAGGGTAGGCTGGACACTACAGGAATAGCCTGCGGGCTATACAAATTTCAGACATAGAGGGTCTTTGGCCTGATGAACTTGTATACATAATATATTGGTTTTGGTGAAACAGTATGGTGGCTCACAATTGACTGAAATCCACAAACAGATACAATGTATTTAGTAATACAGACCTGAATTCAGTCAAATGATGCAATTTCTGTTATTATTCTACTCCGGATGAGACAGAGTTTGCAGATTTTTCCTCCTTGGAAGACGCTTCTCCACATAGACATAAAAGGTCAGGCCAGGTTTTTTAATACCACTTAGGAAGAAGGCCAATTTTGTATGACAGTAATAGATTAAGCTCAAGTGTTTACTTTTCAATCAATTAATATTGATTCAGAACACACAGTTATTTAATTGCATATTCAGTCTTCCTGGCCATTTGTAGCAGCTGCTTGCTATGCTAACTGTATATCAGCCTAAAGGGCTATGTTTTTAAACCAGCATGCACACATCCCATTAGGAGTAACTGGGAATGATTGTTAATGTATGTTTGTCCATGTGCCTGCTTTTGAGAAAAATTTTACCTGAAAGCGTAAGTCTGAAATGTTACATCTCTGTCTAAATAGCAAAGGCTTCTGGAGCACCTGGTGAAAGATTTGAGGCTGTGGACCTGACACACACTGGTGCCGCCTAAGCTCATTGACTGCCACTTCCGGATGCATAACTCAGTGACTAAAAAGCCACTCAGGGTTTTAGCAGAAGCCAGTTTAACATGAATGGGTCCTTTGTGGACCATTTTGTTCTGTCTTTCTCTGGAGCAAATGCCAACATGGTTGAGATCTAGAAACTTGCTGTTCCATTGTAATAGGATATGCATTTAAATTAGAGCTCTGTGAGCTAAAGGATACTCATGTTCGAATCACTTTCTGTAATCCAGTGGAAAATCTGCAAACTCTGCGTGAACGGCTGGGCCTGAAGGGCTTAGAGGCAGGATGCAAGCTGAAAAAGAACAGCATGTATTTAATGTAGATATTTTGTTTCTATCACACCACTAGCAGTAAAACATTTCAAATAAATCCTATTAGATTCCTTCCATTCCAGCATATTATTTCCACAGCTATTATTTCAGACCAATGTTGTTTCCAATGGTTGGATTTAAAAAACATTTCTTGGAGGACACCTGTCTCAGTGCTGGTGGCTTTTTGTTTGGTTGGTTACTTTTTTGGTTTGTTGGGTATGTTTGTCTTTTTGTTTGCTTGTTTGTTTTAATAATGTATCATATATGAAAGGTGAATTTCTAATTACAGTTTAGCTCTTGAAAAACTGCTTGGTTTGTCTTTGGATTCAGCATCTAAATCTGAATGTTTCATGAGACTTTTTCTCCATTTTTTTCTCCACTAAAATGCTTTTCTTTAGTAAAAAAATAAAGGAGGAAAATGTAAACATCTGTAATATCATTGAAGTCAGACATGCTCAGATTGCTTCACAAATTTTTGTAAACTAGTGAAATTGGGGGTTTTTGTTTGTTTGTTTGTTTATTTGTTTTATTTTTGGAAAATGGGGCAACAGAAGTAAGAGTGAGAGCTGAAGATTTGCTACTTGGTGAACAGGTGAGTTATGCATGTCTGTGAGTATACTTCTGTCTTGGTAGTACTCCCAAACCAGACTTTCAGTGTTGAAGTCCCACTTGGTCCGAGTTGAACCATCTCTTCTGCAATGTTATACCTTCATGATTTGGATTTTGACAATGTCCATATATGTTATCCATGTGAACAGCATCTAAGGACAGCCTCTGTGGAAAGGATTATCTAATGTATTGGTACTGTGAGCGATACCCGTGGCAAATACTTCACAAGAATGCTGTAAAGCAAAGAAAAAAACCAAAGAAAAAGTGAAACAGAAGAAGTGAGACATGAGAGACTTCCAACCAACTTTGACATTAAAAACAACCAAAAAATGTTTTACCTAACTGCTAAAGTACCATAACTGAAAGTAAGTGTGACTGTAAATAAATTTGCTTAAGATTTTACATTAAAACAGTTTTCTGGATTTCAGGAGAAAACAACATTATTATAAGAAGTCTTTCCACATCTTGACAACTTTATTTTTAAGATACATATTAGGAAGAGGAAGTGAAAATTACAAAAAACATTTTATCTTTGTTTTTTTTATTTTTTTACCGTTGTGTTTGATTATATATATATAATCTCCTTGTGGGAAAATCTTGTGGTAAGTTATTTTAGGACAATTCATTATTTACTGCATCCAGAAAATGAGATGGTTAATTTCTACATTGGCTGTGTGCTGTTTCCTGTTCTGCATGCTTTATGCAGAACAGGCAACTGACATTGTAAGATGTCTCAAGATAAAAATGGACTCAGAATCTGCCTTTCAGGTTTTTTGCCAGAACATTTTGCTTCTGTGCAAAGAGTAAGTTGAAAGTTCTGCACACAGGAATTGTCTGCATTCTTCCTGTTTCTACTTTTAAAATCTCCCAAGTCCTTCACTGACTGATAGAGTGTGTGCATTTAGAAACTTTCTTTACTCCTTGGTGCCTACTAACTCAAAACTTACTTATACAAGTAACCAATTGGAAAAATGGGCCTGTTTAAACTTATATGGATGCTGTTATGTGATTTGAACTTTGTGCTTAGGTAATTTTATATGACTGATGGCTCCTTTCATTTTTGCCCACTTCCTTCAAGTCACAAAAAGAGAACACAAAAGGGGGAAAAACGCCAGAGGGGTACATAAATCTAGTCAAGCTTGCAAAGATATGATGTTTAATCTGATCTATTATCTGCAATTATGCATACTGTTCTCAGTGTTACTGATATGACCTAATTTGTATGTGTTTCTATTACTTTGCAATAATCCACTTAGTGAATAACTTCTGTTGGCTTGAAACAAGGTAAAATTCAGCAGAATTGGTAAAGAATGGTAAATCTTACACAGTGAAGTTTCTGATTCCAGTTTTGTTTTAAAATTCAAGTAGAATAAACCCAGAAGTACCAGGAAAATTAACTTCATGGCCTTTCAGACCTTGATCACCATGGCACCTCTCTCTCAGGAGTGATATTAGTCTCTTCTGTGCTGGGAATTATGCCAAAGACAAAATTTTCTGAATAGTGGATTTTAAACAGTAGCGTACACCATTTCAAGAACAGAAAAAATGCACCAACTTCATCTTCATCAGACCCAAATGTCTTCAGGTTTGCTCTCCATCCTATAAAATGTACAATGTTTGAATATAGCTCAGTATTGGTTAAGATAAGGCACACAGAACTATTTTGAAACTCTTATGCAAGGAATAGAGAGCAAATTATTAGTGAAAATGCAAATTATTAATGAAAATGCATAATTAAGGGAGAAATATAATTTTGTGTTTTAAAAAATCTGAGATTTAAAGGTTTGTTGATTCTGGTTTTAATGAGCTGTTTACTTATCAATGTTTCATCTTTAGGCTCTATAAATGCACAGGTGTGCTCTTCTGCCACAACTACTTTTTAATAGAGTAATTGCTCATTGCATCTTATTGATTTTAGGTTATTAAAAAATCCATGATGATTTGTTCTCCTTCCTGTTGGGTTAGGAAGTGGGTCAATCTGTAGCTAGAATTTTGTTAAAGCTGAAATATGTCCAAGCGAACACACTTCAGCACCGAGTCCCTTCGCACTGTAAACCTTTCCACTACCTTTGTTGTTTAGTAAAGTTTTGTCATATTTATTGAAAATATGCTGATGAAACTGTGATATACTCTTTGTATTGAGGAAAAGAGAAGCTGACAACTTATGTGGAAGGTGTCTCTGTACATATGATTTGCTGGAGTCACAGAAATATCACCATCATAGAGGAGATAAATCTATAGATGTGACAGTATAGAGTGGGTAACAGAAATTTCAGGGATTTTTTTTCTGTTAGACATCTGTTGAATAAATAAATAGAAGATTTAGGTCAGTGGTACACACTAATACACTGAAAGGACTACTTCATAGCATTAAATCTTTAAAAAGCTGCATCTTCCTTTTCATTGAAGATTTTTGGGGAAAAAAGCTTACTTTAAAATACAATTATAAATGATTAATAGAATCTCTGTATTTATACATATACACAAGTGTTTTTTCTGTAGATAATTACTGCAGTTCTTCTGAAAGGAGGAGCTGCTTTTCTCCCTGTTAAATATGACTTAGGATAATTAATTAAAAGTCTTTACTGTGTTTGAGTATTTCTTCTGAAGGTTTTCTGCATGATCACTTTTTAGAAGCCTCTGTTTAGTAAGAAGTGGGATTCCTGGAAAACCAGAGATTATTTGAAAATGACTTCACATTGTTAATGATCTTTCTTTTTGTAGTCATAAAACTTGGCCATATTTTTGGCTTAAACAAAAATCCCTCCAGTAGAGAGCAAACTTCTTCTTAAGAGAAAGTTTGAGAAAAAGCTACTGAATGAGTCTTCTTGGGGTTTTGTTCGTAGTTTGTTTTAATCTATGTAAATGTTAGAAGTTTTTGCTTACAAAGCACTGTCATTAGGCTGTGAAAATTTCATAATATTGGTTTGTCCCAGCATAAATGGTGTTCCCTCCTTACTAACTCACAACAGCCCAGTCCATGCTTTATAGAACACCACTAACTCTTGCACCATTAAATGTTACTGATGCGTCTTGCAATGGTGTTGTCAGCACTACTGTATAAACAGGCAGATATTTTCCTAACAAATGTTTAAGATTTTTTTCCATACAGGACTCTCTGCCTGACAATTTATATTGCAAATATATTTCAGAGTTCATAATAATGTCTGTGCTTCACAGTGGTTGAAAGGACATGTGAGAAGGTCATGACTGTAGTCTTGAAAGGTTATTCTGCTTAAGAAAGGTGAGATGTCTCTGTAGCTGTGGATACATGCTTTTGATTCTAGAAAAACTGTGTTTAGGAAGTAATAGTATCAAAACGTTATTGTACAGAAAAAAAGAGGTGAAGGTTTTTTTTTCTGCATTTAAATGGAGGAAATATATACATTTAGTTTTGTAAGTAGCTGATTCCTGAAATCCTTTTTTTCTTCCTTTGAATTTTATATAAATTTTTGTTGCATTTGCTTTGCTTATACAGTAGGCAGCAGTGCCTAGCAAGTGTAATTATTGTGTATTTCTGGTTTACTTAAAATTTTGATTCAATCAGAATCCCTAAATCTGACAACCTATAATCAAACAAAGGGAGTACTCTAGTAGGTGGGGGATTAACAGAAGGGAATTAAACTGTCATTTTGCAACAGCTTAGACCAATATGAAAACCCATTTATGAGTCTCTCAGTAAATATCCCTTTTGTTTTGTCTAATTGCTAGTTTGAATGTACCAGACTCATCAATGGGATTAGGGTTAATAGATGTTTGGTCACGCATAACATGCAGAGGAGGAATCTGATACACACACGCACAAAAATTGCACTTAATGAGCTTAGCAAATGTTTGCCATATTTTTAATGAACCCTGGGGCTGTCATTTAGAAATGCTTAGCAACTGCTTTTCCATCCTTGAAAATAGAACAACTGAAGGACATTAACACTATGTACACCATAAATAATGCGAGCTATTTAAAGATACCAACTGGGAGGTGGGAATGATGACATTTTCTGTGCAGGAGCCAGTGATACTTAACACTTCGTGTGTGTGTTAGATCTCTCACATCCCAGACAGGCATCTCTAGTTTCCTACAGGGAATGGGTGTGAGTGTTTGAAGGAGATCAAATAACTCCATGAGGAGGTTTTTTTTTTGTTGTTGTTGTTGGTTGGTTTGTGGTTTTTCCCCTTAAGTTAAACTTCTTTATGATACAGCTTTCAAAGCCGCTCTCCCCTGACCTTTTTTTTTGTTTCACCCTCCTCATCTTGTTGCCAAATAGTTGCAGGGAAGATTTTTTAAAAAGTGGATGATTTGTTTGCATCATCTGCTTCTGAGCTTATAATTTCTGTCTTTGCCATTAAGTAGAATGCTTGCTTAAGCAAGTGATGTGGCAAAAAATGGGCATACTCTGGGGGACTGATTGCACAGTAGATTTAATGATCCATTCATTAACCTCTGGGACCCCTGCCTAAAACCAATGCAGGCTGATTAATGGGGAATTATTGGAGCAAACCATGTGTCTTGTGGTGTAATTATTTTGACTGGACGTAACAGAATCAGGTTTTCCTTAGGGAAGGATTTGACTTGATATAATAGCAAAAAAAGTGCCATTCATATGAATTATGTCTAGAAAAAATAAGTTCTTTTAAGATTTCAGTTGCCATAGTGGCAGTGGATCTAAGATCCTTTGTCTGCTCACAGAAATCTTTTGAACCATCAGCTCTTAAGGTCTTGGATAGGGAAAAGAATCTGAAAACTGAACTGGCCTTTAAATGCTTGTTCCTGCTGCTATCAGTCAAAGCAGACCCTGCTGTGTCAAGTGGGTAATGCTTTTTAAAATTTGAATAGCTGAGAAAAAGCAGTATTATTAGTTTACAGAGTTCACAGATGTCACCAAGCAAGGCTGTATGACTGCTGAAAACTTGTGTTTCACTAGTACATTTTAGTTAATGTGGTAAGGAAGGCTTGCATACAACTTCTGTTATACTAAAGTGGATGCCACAGTGTAAAAGCAGAGAGGATTTGAGAAGGAGGCAAAAAGAGAAAGGCCTTCAAACATCTTTCATCTAATTATGCAAATGTGAACATAAACAGTGTTGAAATTCAATAATTATTTCTTTAATTTGCTTGAATGGTGTTGCAAGAGGGACTAAGCTGCTTTTTCCTCATTCTGCTTGTGGCTCATACATTACCTTTCTTGAAACTAGACAGGGAAATATGATGGCTATCCTCCTCTTAACTTTGACTTTCATATGTATTTCAAAATTTTAGAAATAATCATTTTGGCTATTCATTTATAGAACATTCAGAGATCTAAGTAACTCTGAAGTTCTTCAATGATGTGCAGAGACATTTTACTCTACTCTGCAATTAGTTGAAACCCATAGTTGTCTGGAAATGTTTTTATATAATAGTGATGCTATGCCTCATACAAAAGTCTTTGGCCCCGTCTCAAATCTTTGTGAAGAGGCCCTCACCATACAAAGAAAAGCTACCTCTGTGTTATTTCATATATGTTTATGCAAAATGCATAACTGAGCTGCTCAGGGGTTGCTTGAAAGCAGAATAAACTTTTGGAACTGCTATGAAGCAATATGGCCATTCACAGGGCAGAGACTACAGATAAGGGATTTCAGACTGCAGCTCCTGTCATCCATATCACTGGTAATGTAGCTTACATGTTTTACTACCTTATTTCTAATGTGCTTTATTTCTCCTGGACCAATTTAACAAATTTTCTCACTGATATTTTCCTATAGGAATTTTCAGGTGATTCAGGTTGATTATTTGTCAAACTTTAGAAAGTAATCTAAGACTAAGCTTTGACAAGATATAATGTATATTTTCAACATAGTCTTAATTTGAAAGAGGTCTTCCAGCTCCTTTATAAAGGAAAAGCTTTTCAATTTACACAGCTATGAGGAAAAAATTGCAGTTTGACACCAAATCTAACTTCATCATTGTTTGAATTGCTCTGAATAAGTGATACCAAAAAACAGAAAACTAAAAAAGGCCCTGTTGATAGAAGAGGCATGTTCAGGAAGGGTTGAACTGACTGTGTGGCGCAAAGGAGAAAGTAAATATTGACCTGACTGGGGAATGTCCATACATATGAACAGCATAAAGCTCTCACCCAAACTTCAAGACTGTAAGGGAGTAGATAATGTGATTGTATCAAAATAAAAGACACTGAGAACAAGCATGGGGGAGACCAGCAATGTTTCTTTGAAAACTTTTCATTATCTATAGCTCATTCATCTGGATGTAAAATCATACAAAATGTATTTTCTGACTTCACCATTTGTGATGAGGAAGGGTAGTAGTGCAATATGCTGCTATTTTCAGTTGAATTCTCTGCAGGACAATGGGAAGTGGTCCAGCTTCCAGCCTGGTCCGTCATGCTGCTGGAGCCTCTACAGAAGTCACAACAGGGGGCAGGGATTGTGATCAGACAATTTTGTACCAAATAAAAAATATATTTATTTTGTTATATTTCCCTCCACCCATCCAAGGTTTTGGGATTTTTCCCTACAACCCCATGTGAAACCAAGGAAACTACTGCAGATCTTCAAATCTCTGCATGAGCATGGACGAAGAGGTGGTTTCTTTGACAAAGAAAAGAAAAAAACGTAAATACTTCTGATGTGGGAAAACTCATAATTTGACTTCAGGTACCTGCACCTCTTGTCCTTAAGACTTTGGGAAGGACGTAGTAGCAGGTACTGCTCCTGCTTATGCACATGTTCAACAGTGTTTGCACACTGAGAGTGAAACCCCAAGAAAGCTCCCCAGGTTCATAATGGAGACCCACTCACCTGACAGTCTTGTGTAAATCAGTAAGACTGATGTCGTTGTATTGGTCAGCATGTAAAATAACCTGTCATCAGTACAGAACGTGATGTGCAGAATATCAGTGTAACTTGAAATTCATAGCATTTTAACACCTGTTTCCATAGCTACAGTGTAATCTAGACATCTGAGAAGCCAGCCTGCCTTTGCCAGCCCTGTCATTTCAAGGGAAATAAATTAAGGAAGCTGATCACAAGGCCTGGATTATACAGCTTCTTTAAAGTATAGCAACCAGACCTGAAAACTAACCAGGAATGAACATCGTTTGGACAGAATGGATAAAACCCATTTCCTGCAACCTTTGTAGGAAAACTTGAATGTAGCCTCTGCTATACCTTTTCTTACTTCTCTCAAGCAATATTGTATGTTATATCTGCCAGTCATATTTGCAGGACCATATTTCTTGATTTTTGAGAAGTTGTACCATATTCTTAAACGAAGCTTTGAAAAAATAAACAGATGGAAAAACGGGAGGGAGCAGGCATAGGAAAGAGATACAGTTAAGTGAATGCTAAAGGGCAAAGCTTCAGTGCCAGACAGTTATTTGCATATGCACAATATGTTTCTGTCTAGAGGCATATTTTCTCAAAGTCTGTGTGTGTATTTCTATGAGTCTATATTTATCTGTATTACTGGCAACATATGTATGGCTATGAATAGAGTAAGGGTGTTTGCTGAATGATTTATGATGTTGCTTAATATTTTTTTTCTTCAAATACACACTGGTTTTGAGAAATGATCTCCTATAGGTAGGGAAATTGGAAAAAAGTACAGGCATCGTTTTGTAAATGTAAAGTGCTGGAATGCAGAGAAGATGCTGTTATATACATATTTTGTGCTTAGAGGGCAAATATATAATGGGTATGCATGCGTGTTTTCTAGGCCAATTCATTTGTAAAATGTTTAACAGGGAGATGAAAGCTGTCCTGGTATTTGCAGGACTGAGGAGCAAGGCTACACTCTAAAAGGTAATTCTCTTTCACCAGATTTGACTGGCAGAACAGATCAGAGGCTTTTTCAAAAGTCGTGTTTTGTACCCAATATTTTGTGACATCCCAAGAGAGATGGAAGAGAAGGCTGTACAAAGATTTCATAGCTTCTATCTACATTAGGTAACTGTCCTGGTATAGCACTACAAATGGTCTATATGGGTAAATATTTGCCATGATCCTAGAAGATTGCCTGTATTACTCTTGTGTTTGGCAAATGGGAATACGAAGTATGTCTACAGCAGAGAGTGGAAATACTGTCCTGACTATTATGTAATTTATCACCAAGTAATTTATAAGGCCACTTATATTACTTACATCAGTAAGCAATGAAATTAACAAGAAAATATGTGTGATTTTAAGTAAACAGAGCCTTGTATCTATTATTTTAAAGACAACATGTTTGTTTAGCTTTGCTTTTATGAATAGGTCATTGTCCTTGTATTGGCTAATGCAAGCATGTAGAATGGCACTGAAATGCCATATTTGACTTCTTCTTTTATATAACACCTTTCTGGTAAGCCATGTCCTAATGAGTTAAAATAATATAATTTCAGCCTGAAATATGGTTTAAATACTTGGAGAACACAGCAAGACAAAATCAATGTTTCTGTTCTTGGGCATAGTGGTGTTTTGTTGGGATTTTTATTTTAGTTTCTTCCTAGAGGTGGATATAAAGAGGCATGATACATTGACTTTGACCTGTCAGGCTGAAGCTATTACAGTCTCCCAAATCAGTGATCCATAAGCTAAAGACTCTCAGTACAAGCCTTGACCCAATAAGCTGAAATGTCTTAGTAAGAATTGTTATGGACTTTTGAAAGAATAATAAAACGGATTCTCTGCAGTGCCTATGCAATTAATAATTCAGCAGCCTGAAAGGTCTCTGGAGATACTGCTCAAAAGTAGTAAGTAAATAGTATGTTTTTAGACATCTTCTTATGTTTGTGGTTCTAAAGGTGTGGGCTTTCTATTTGTATTTCCTGGAAAGTTTCCAGGCAAAGTAACATCTCTGAAACTGCATTAGTTTGGTAGCTGCTTATAATTAGTAACAGGAAAAGATAACCATTTATTAAATATATGATTTCTAATATTTCCCTTTTATCCCTTGAAAAAAAATCCTAATTATGACTTGTACTGCATTGCTAAATATATAGCTGAGGCTTAAGGGGGTTTCAGATTAGGCCAGAAACTCCATTTGTCTCATAATTTAATGCTCAATCTTACTGTAATCTTAATTCAAGCAGTAGATGCTATAACTCTAGACTGTTAAAAGTTCTTCTCAAGATGCTGTGATGACACTACCTTTTGTTAGAAAGAAAATGACAATGGATTAGTAGTCCTGATCTCTCTGTGTAGTTGTGGATACAAGACTATTTTAGAACAAGATTTTGTCCCAGTACTTGGTACACAATTTCTCAGTAATAAGCTAAAGTGTGGGACAGCCAAGATAGGGCCAAGTGGAAGTCCTAATATTGCTAAAAAAGAAAAGTCTTGGTTGTACTGGTCTCTCCATCCAAATACTGTGCCTGTTCTTAAGTCTGTCCCAGAAACATATACAATGAAATAATGAACTTGTAGGAAGCAGTTGTATTTGGAGACATAACAAGTCAATGCAATAACATAAAAGGATACATATAAAATATTTTAATCCACTCTGATTAATAAATAAAATTCTGGAAAAGAAGAGTTGGAAAGTTTTAACTAAATAATTATTAAAATCGTGGAAATAGGAGTGTTCTGTGGAATTCAATATTCCAGATACTGATAGAGGCTAAGAATTACATACTTATCAAAAAAATCAGAGAAATTGATATAGTATAAGTCCAAGACACAAGAGCTATAAAGTCTCAACTATAGTCACCAGCCACAATGAAGATATGCCAGGGAAAAGCTTTGCATTATGGATATTTTCTTAGTTTCATTTTTGTCCTCTCTGACTGCTCCTGCTTGCCGAGAGATACTGGGCTAGGTGGAGCTTTGATCCAAGAGGTGACAGTTCTTATCTAGAAACTCTGGCCTGTAACTTTTTATGTCTACCTTCTTTGGTTTAGATTTTCATTGCCACAGAAAGAATAATCTGGGTGTATAAATGCAAGCATAAAATTGTGGAAAAATGAGAGGAGAAGGATTCTATTTCATGTAACTAAGAAAGAGGACAACAGATTTACTACAGATTTGGATCCTAATGTCTCACTATTATTTAGAATTTATTAGTCTCACCAGTTCACTTGAAACTGTTTTGTTGTCATTGTTGTGCAAGACTGAATGGACGGGGCTTTAAATTTTTCCCTGAAAACACTTTTAAGTGCTTGGGTTATTGCATTGCTTTGAATTATCAGCACATTCCAAATTTTGTGTTAACAGTCTAGGTGTCTTGGGGGGATGTTATGTTAATCCTATATTCCCTATCATTTGCTTTTATGCCCAGGAATGTGGTCTTGTAGCTTTAACTGTGTTCAGAAGCTGGGAGGAAGATCCATTGGTATGGGTTGTTTTGAAACTTTCCCCTCTAGGCTTCTCAGCCTGGGAGCACGAAGGGGAAAAAGAGACATTCCTTGGATCTGGCCGCTGCTGCTGTTGCGGCTGCTAGTTTTTTCCTAGGACTGCTTCTTCGTCACATCCTTTTTGGACTTTTTCTTCGACTTGTTTTCTCACCCAAGAACCCAAGAAGTTCTCAGCGGACTGTAGACGAGAATCCTCCAGGGAGCCACTGGAGCAACTCTGCCTGGCCACCTGGAACCCCCATGGAGAGGGGAAGCCACACCTGAGGAAAAGGATACTAAAGTTCATCAGCTGTTTACTCAGGTTTAATACTTGTTTTCCCCTTCCTCCTTTCCCTGTGCCTTGCAGGGCAGTTTGTCTGTTTTGTTGAATAAATAAGTTTTTTTTCACTTTCATTCAAGGAATTCCCTTGTGGTGGGGGGAGGGGTGCCAGGGTCCTCTTTTGGGGGAGGTGCTCATTCAGAGCCCTTCCCCCTGGACTTGTCTCTAACCTGAGACACTAGGTAATTACATACTAAAGAATACAGTAACCACTTCATGACAAAAGAGAATTTTGAAAAGGAAAACATAAGGTAAAACAAATTGAATAAATAGAATATAGATATTTTCCTTCTAAGACCTAACCCATAGAATCAAACAATGTTTGAAAGGATATTTAAGATCCAGCTGGAAACCCAATACTGCCAAGTCCACCACTAAACCATGCCCTTAAAGCATCAAGCCTACCTGTCTTTTAAATACTGCTAGGGATGGTGTCTGAGTCAGTCCCCTGGGCTGCCTGTTCCAGGGCTCGGCAACCTGTCCTCAGAGAAGAGATTTTTCCTGATATAAAATCTAAACCTTCTCTGGGACACCTAGATGCTGTTTCCTGTTTTTCTATTGGTAAGGACAGTAAAGCAGAACAGCATTTGTCTCTGATAAGGACAGTAGAATAGAGTTATTTTCTACTGGTAAGGACACTAGGATAGAACAGCAGAAGCAGACACATTGAGAGAAGCAGACAAAGGATGGAACCTAGGCAAGCAGGATGCCAGTTCTGCTCTGTAGGGCTGACAAAGCAGGAGTCATGCAAAACAACAGTATTGCGCTTACTCAAGAGCTGGGTTCAAGGAACAGCCACCTAAATTATTACAACAGTGGATGATGGAGACCACCAAAGAAGACCCCTGAAAGACCATAAGGACTTCCAGCTAGGGATGCAACTATGGAAAAAGAAAGGAATACATATACATACTTCTATTCTGTTATCTTTGTCTGTAAAAAAAAAAAAAATATTATTCCTTATACTGGAATAATATCAAGTAAACAGGGACAGTTAACGAATATGCAATCAGTGTGTATGATAAAACTCTGTTCACCTGATGCTCGCTGCACTCAATCAGAGGAAGGTTCCTCGGAGTGACTAGTGAACTGAAATAAAGAATGCCTGCCTTCTAATACTCAAAACTCTATTAGAAAATTTCTGCCCGACCAATTTTGATATTACTGTTGCTTACTATTTGGGAGAAGAGACCATCCCCCACCCTTCTGCAATGAGGTCCTTTCAGGTAGATGCAGAGAGTGATAAATGTCCCCTGAGTGTCCTTTTCTCCAGGCTAAAAAAGGTTGAGCTCCCTCAGCCTCTCCTCATAGGACTTCCTCTGCAGATATTTTGTCAGCTTCATTGCTCTACTCTGGACATACTCCAGCACCTCAATGTCTTTTTCATTATGAGAGGCTCAGAACTGAGCACAGGGTTTGAGGTGTGGCCTCACCAGGGCCAAGTACAAGGGAATGATCCCTTCCCTGGTCCTGCTGGCCACATTATTTCTGATACAGGTCAGGATGCCATTGGACTTCTTGACCACCTGAGCACAGCTAGCTCATGTTCAGCCGCTGCTGTCAGCACCTCCAGGTCCTTTTCCTCCAAGCAGTTGTCCGGACACTCTGCTCCAAGCCTGTAGCAGTGAATGAGGCTGTTGTGACACAAGGGCAGCACATGGTTCTTCACCTTGTTGAACCTTACACAGCTGGGCTTGGCCTATTTATCCAGCTGCCCAGACCCCTCTCTAGAGCCTTCCTGACCTCCAGCAGATAAACACACTCACACAACTTAATATCTCCTTCAAGCCAACTGATGATGCACTTGATTCCCTTGTGCAGGTCATTGTTAAAGATCCTAAACGGAGCTAGCTCTGACACAGAACCTTGGGGAATATCATCAGTGACCAGCCACCAACTGGATGTAACTCCACTCACCAATGCTCCCTGGGCTGGGCCATCCAGCCAGTCTTAACACAGCAAGGAGTGCACCTGTCCAAGCCATGAGCAGCCCAGGAGAATTCTGGGGGCAACAGTGTCAAAGCCTTTACTGAAGTCCAGGCACAAAAGATCCGCAGCCTTTTCCCTCATCCAGTGACTGGGTCACCTTGTCACAGGGAGAGATCAGGTTGGTCAAGAAGGACCTGCCTTTCACAAGCCCTTCTGCTGGGTCTGATCCCCTTGTTGTTCTGTATGTGAGTAATGGATAATAAAATAGATGAAAACCCTAAAGAATAATTATGAGCAATAAAATATGTAAATAGATCTAGAAATGGACAAGAGTTATTTATTATATTTGTTTGGGCAATAATGAGGCTAAGAATATTTACAGAATAAACTGGGTGTCACTGTTATCAGAAGATTCATATCACAGTCTTCCTCAAATGTCATAGCTGAGTATATAGGAGCACTATAACTTTTTTTTGGAAACCTTCTTAGTTTAGTCACATCATAGCTTGATCTCATGATATTCAACCCTGGAAGCTAACAGAAATAATATATTGAAAAGTAAAAAATGAAAAACAACTCAGGCATTTCATTAAAATATTCAATTCCTCTGTCTTGAGGGATGTTAATGAGTTGTTAGAGATCTACTTTAAGGAAAAAAACATAGAAGCCCCTTAATGCTAGGATGTTTAAGCATTTTTTTTAAAAAAAGATGTAAGTTTAGGAAAACACATGAGAAAATCTACAAACTTATGCTTTCACAATGAATAGAAGACATGTAAGTTTTTTAAGATATGTCTAGGTCTGGAAAGATTTAATTTCTTAGGTATTTCTTTCAGTCTGTAAATATTTAACATTAGTCTCAATTCTTTGGTCCATAGGAACTTTTCCAGTTCAGAAATGCCACCTCCCAACCTTTCAATATCCTTCCAACATGAAAGCTTTCTTAGAAACGTTTTACTTGTTGCAAGTGAAGGGCAGTTGAAATCTTGAAAAGCAGGCAGAATTTCGCATACATTATACAAAATTACTTAAATAGAACTAAAAAACATCCTGAATGTCTTGTCTTCTCTCCTCTAAAGGACATCCTGGAGATAGACTCTACCTTGTAACTTCAACATTTGATCCCAGATATGTAAAAGACAAAATTACAATATCTTACTTACTTTTTTAATTTGTAATTTTCTTTCTTATTTTCCCATTTTGCACACCATGTTCAGCTTCTTATTTGATTAGACTTTTCTTGCAGATCATCCAAAAAGGCAGAAGTTGTAGGTACTGTTAATAATTGTGGCAGATTTTGATTTCTTTTAATGATTTTAGATAAACAAGACATAGACTATCTCTCTTGCAGCACCATTTTGAGTTGAGCGACAGCAGGTTGCACCTCAGTGCTTCTTCACAGACTTGTCCATCCTCGTACTGTGTTCCATCAGCTTTCAAAATGGACCAAAAAACATTAAAAAAGCAAATTCAAGTCAAAAGGCAGATTGTCTGGAGGTCCACTGTGACCAGAGATGTTTCACACCTCCTGCTTCAGACTTGCCTTCAGTGAGAATATTGCTGGAGTTGGCTTAGCAGAGGTGGCTGCTGTTTCAGAGAAATCTCCATAGACAGAACTTCTCAACACGACCTTCCTTCCCAGCGCAGCTGAGGAACAGCCAGCCTTTGCTTGGACTGGACACAGTTGGCAAAGGGAAAAAGTCAAAGCTTTTGCTGCCTACCTCTACTACCAACCCTTCTGTAATATCTGTGGTTGCATTCAGGTCCTTCACTCTACCCTGGTGCCAGAACTTACTGGAGTGCTCAGAAATTCTGCTGCGCCCTTTATCTTTTAAGAACAGAGCTTGACTTGTTTAAATTTTATACTTTCTTGATTGTTGGAGGTTTGAATTTTTGTGTCTCTGTGTGTGTGTTGTTGACTCTATGAATAACAGGAAGGAGGGAGGGAAGAAATAATTTCCAAGGACATGAGATTCTGTAAGGTTCTCTCATAGCCTCCTACCTCAGCTTCAATCTGTTTAAATAAATGGCATGGCAGCGAAGGCTGGAGCTGGGCCTTGCTTGGTAATCCCATTGCTCAGAGTCAAAATGTGCCAGAGGCAATGTTCGGTGATGGGATTTAAAATCAAAGAGCTCTCTCCCCAGCAGTACTGTGCAGACACAGGGCTGCCCCTGTGAAGGTGTCACTCTAGATACCCCAGTCTGGCATTTGTCACAGGCAGAAGCTGCTGATGGGACTCAGCATCACTACTTTCCTCCTTAACAAAAATAGCTGAGCAGCAGTAGGTTTAGGAAGAGGAGCATAGGGTTTAGAGCTACTGTGGCTGTCTTGTTTGACATAAGAATTTCTAAGTATTTCTAAAGGTTTGCAAGTCCTTTACTCTTCTCAGACATCAAAGTTAGCTGGTGCTCTGAGATGAGAAAACCGAGTGGACCCATCATTCTTTCTCCCCCCTTCCTCTTGAAAGCCCAGTGTTTCATACAGATAACTAAACCTCAAAGCAAATCTGACCCAGTGCGTTTTCACAAGGCTATGTCAAGTTCAGCAGTAAGATGCCCGAAAAGATTCATTGCAGTACTGTAAGAGCAGACTTAAGGTCTCTGAGAGTAAATCTAATCTCACTTGTCTTTCTCTAGGATGATGAGTCACCTCAGGTTGCCTGGTGCTGCTATGACTATCTAAAAAATTTAACAGCTCTTTCTACTTGTTAAGGAAGGAAAATGTGATGATTACTTTCCAGTTCATTTGGCAGCACTCTCCCCTGAGTTCTCCTTGAATTAGTTACAGTTGCACGTCAGAATTGATTTGGAAACAGGGCCTAAAAGAATACAAATACCTGAGTGAACTTGTGAACTTGTGCTTTCAGAGCCTGCAGTTTAGAGGAGTAAGCAAGTGCATGTGTTTTCCAGGAATCTATTAAAGAGAAAGTAGACATTAGATACATTTATGGTTAATCTACGCAATGAAAAGCCACAATTAAAAATCAAATAAATAAAACATTCAAAGTTGTTAAATAAGCACACTGAAGCTCCCTCATCCTGGTGTGAAGCTGAGATTATTTTGCACACATTTTTGTTAAGACTCATTATGGGGGGTTTAGAATCTTAAATTGACTAGGAAGTTAAATCTCAATCAGTATTGTAGTTAATCCAATGTGTTGACTAAAATATTTGAAGTACATGTGTCTGTAGGACTCACACAAGCATTCTGCACATGATATCTTACCTGAAGAAAGTGAAAATTCCTTGATTTATACTAAGAAAACACTTCAGGCACTCAGGACAGCTCTGGTTTATCACTTTTCATCATTGATCCTACTTTCTTTGAGATGTTTTGTTTTACCATGTAAAACAAAGAAGTCGAGAAGCAAACCAAAGGTAGTGGATAAAGAAAGACATCTTTAGCTCACAATAATATATTAACTTATTTCATGCCAATCTGGCATACAGAAAACATTTTTAGGAAGTTATTATCTCTCACAGAGATGGGAACACATCTCTTTTCCATACACAGACATATCAATGACAGAACAGAGACAGATGTTTACTAGAAATCCATAGAAGAGAGTAATTTTTCTCAAGTCACTCACAAACATGTTATATAGTATCTGAAACAGAAGTTCTGTTCATGCCTGAAAATGCAGAATCATTTATCCCTTGACAATGATTCATTGCTTACTTCAAGCTCTGTGTGGCCTACTCAGAAAGAGAGAGACCACATGGCTTTGTCTCCATTTCATGACATAGGAAGACTTCTTTTCTTCCCTACCTCTTTTTATTCTTTGAAATTTATTACCTTATGCGTCAGCTTCAGAGTCATTCTAATTGATTCAAAATCAGTTATGTAAATGTACTTTTTCTGAACTTAGACTTCCCCCCAGTTTTTAAGCATTTTTAGCAGTCTCTGAGCAATGTGGTTCCATCACTGAACAGTATTTAATCAGATCTGCTTCAGTTTTTCACAGATCAGGCTTTAATCCAGAAATGCAAAACAGGATATCAGAGTTAATAAATACTTGCATTTTCTATATTCTCATGGGTTTTCCTATGTACTACCATTTCTTACATACTTTGAACTTCTCATTAAAGAATTAGCCAATTCATCAAAGTAGATTATTAGTGGTTAAGTCAAAAGTCATTGGAACAAATGATATTTTCTGAAGAATAATTTATATTTATTGTTAAAAAAGAATTTTCTAGCCTTACATCTAAGCTTGGACTATGATCTTCATATATTCATTGCTACAGATTTTCATACAGTTTAGTGAATTGTGTGAAAACAATTAGAACACACAGTTCTTCCAAGATAAATTCTGCTGAGGCCAAATGAGTATTTCTCTTGTAAGTCTTCACAGTGAAATCAAGAAAATTATGGAGACAATGCTGTTATTAAACATCAATTGCAGGTTATCATTGAGGTAGTATTAGAAGGATTTTCTTGTATTTGTGTGTAGACAATATGAAAAATACTTCCAGTTTTTCTGTCATCAATTGCTCCATTGAAATATTTACTTTTTTTAATGATTACTGCTAATTGTCTTCCTCTGCAAGGCAGTACATCACAGGAAGGATTTGGTTTTGGAATTAAGAAGAGGCACACAAATATAAAAGCATCTAATGATGGAAGGTGGATTCCCAGGAAATAGCTGCAGAATTTATTCGCACAACATAAATGAATAAATATACATAGGTGAATAAATTAATTTACTTCCCTCCATCACTGGAATGTAGATCCACTTTCTTGACTGAACAAATAGCTGATGGATGATACAGCAATTCAACAGTGGCAGTTGTGATACTTCCAAGTACAATGGACCTGGAGGGCAGACGGTAATGAGAATTTGCTTGGTGGTGCTTAGAAATCTAGTGAGTCTGGCTGGGGTCTGTGGAAGTCTGACATTGTCAACTGAACCTCCAAACCAAGTTACTCTTTACAAACATTAGGTTACTCTTTACAGCCTCCGGTGGGCTGTTGGTGGGTTGTGGGCTGCCATGCATGAATGTTGAAAGAAAGCCTTCAACTGGATTATGGGAAATTATCGAAGGTTTGTTAAGGAAGGATCTTTGTGAAAATTTATGAGACACAAATATCTCTCCCTGCTTATTTTTAAATGACATCTCAAGATTATTATTGCAGGAAAGGATTCTGTAAACATTGTGACAAAATTATTTGGCCTATCCGACATTTCAGTATAAATAAAGCCTGATAAAGTTGTGAGAGATGGGAATATCTTGGTAAACAGGCTCTCATACATCGTTCATTATGTAATTTATATTATATGTATTTATGATAAAATATTATTTATCTACTTGAAGAATGATAAAATGTTAAACAAGGAAGAAGGTCTCTAAGCATGACACAGTTTCAAGCTGATCTAAGGCTTAATTAGAGTTGTTTTGTTTCTTTTTCTTTTTTTCCATTCTGTCTATTGCCAGCATTCATCAGTGTTGTTTTGGAGGCTCTCACAATTAAAAGGTTAAACATTTTAATTGTATAAGCATTTAAAAGTATCTGTTTTCTTCTTACCTATAATATCACAACCTAGATCTGTGCATTTTCTCAATCACATAAAAACATCACCCATGTTGTCCTCATGTTCCATTTGAACTGATTGTTCCTCATACATGATAGTCTCAAGTGACCACTGCATGGCAGTCCCAACTAGCTTCTTCTAATCAGAGGACTTGATTATAAATTAGGAGTTGGTCATAATATCCTGTTAAAAAAGAATAAGAAATGACAAGCACAAACTGACGTGAAAGTAATCACACCTGCATATTTGGTTCTGTAAAAAATTGCATTCTGCAAATTGAACTAACTCAGTTTTATCACATTCTCGCTAAACCAAAATCTGCTTTCTGTGTAGTCACATGAAACTGCTTCTACACAGCAGGTCTGTGTAATCACTGCTACTCTACCTTTTCACTTACTGAGATAGCTCTTACAATTCGTCCCTCAACTAGGAAAGAAATGATCAGGGAACTTTAACCTTTTGCAGCTAATCTTTTTTTTTTTTCTTTTTTTCTTTTTTNTTTTTTTTTTTTCTTTTTTTTTTTTTCCCATGCCCAGGTACTTAGCTGTAGCTGCAAAACTGAAAAAATAATATGTACCAAATTTCTGTGATGGACAGCAAGTAAGCACCAGCAAGTTCACTTCTCAGGCAGCCTTTCAAAATACATTTCAACTTCAATGATTGATCAATACTGAACACTTGTTTTCTCCTGGTTGAATAAGAAAACTTATAAAATACGAGGAGGTTAGAAGCAAAGCTGGTTTTGCTTTCAGTTTTTCAGATATGATTTTCTTTTTATCAAAACTAAATGTGAAATTACAAGAATGTGCCTCTGACTATACAGGAATGAACTATCTGGTCTGCTAAATCCATGCTATTTATTGAGCACATCTGCATGCTTTAAACAAAGACACAGTGTTTAAATTACTTATAGAGCCATTCAGACTTCTTTCCACTGAAAATATTTTCTCATACTTACAAAATAAAATCAGATATATAGCAGTGAAGGTTTCTTTTGCTAGCTAATAGTAGCAATCTAGAAATTGTCCTGAACACCTCTGTATTTTGGTTAAGAATAGAATACATATGCCTTGCTCAATATTTAAGTCCAAGGAGCCTCCAGAAATTTCACCTGCTTTATAACTATTTTGTGGAATAGTTGCACTGGAAAATAGTATTTTCTCACCATTTTTAACTGTCATTATTTGGCAAAAATGTTTGGGGACAAACTATTTTTAAAGCAGAAATTGCTTAAGTATTAATTTAGTGTGGTGTACTACATATTTGCTTTCTTTTTGAGTGCTGGAAGAAAAGGATCTTTTTTGAGGTAAAGTAAACCATATTTGTGGTGGTTGTGCATGGCCCAGTTTTTGCTAGTGAGTAGGGTGGGGTACAAGATGGCTCCTGCGTGTCCTGCATAAAGATTCTGGAAGTTTTCCATGTCCAGCAGAGCCAAAGTCTGATGGCTCTGAAGATGAT